>JBBBVU010000006.1:17027046-17038691 GCA_037177055.1 Atherinosoma microstoma | reverse complement strand
TAATATAATATAATATAATATAATATAATATAATATAATATAATATAATATAATATAATATAATATAATATAATAATTTTGACATACCTGGCTTAAATTTACACGTCACACACTTTTCCCCGTTCCAGTAGGTACTTGGATCGAGACATTTGTCAGAGTGCCTCTTCATGATGTAAAATGCTTTCAAGGACAGAACTTTGCTGCTATATTGAAGCCTACAAGCGCCACCCCGTCACCCACGCAGCAGCCTAATCCTACCATTAAAATGAGAGGATTTTCTTTATTATTATTATCATTATTACTATTATTATTATTAGGCTATTATTATAAGAAGAAAAGGGAATAATGATAATAATTTAGCGCTATGACTGAATCAATTTTCATTTTCAACGAGGAGCACGCTCCGAAAGTATAGATTAGGGTTTTTTGAGACGTTAGCAGTGAACGATGATGGGAGATAATAATCAGATAATTAATCAGATAATTCATTTACAATGTCAAACAAGCTGAAGTGATCAACTAAAGGTTTCCGGGTCTGTGCAGCCTCGTGCATCGTGGGCAGTTATAATGTCCTTAATGCACAACAGTTCTGCGCCACGCAGAGATCCTTCAGATGCAATAATTTATGATAAAGTCGTTTTAATTTGAATTTAATTAACAAGTCACGATTGCGAAAGTAAGTAAACAACACTGGATGGTTGCTGCTTACTGGCTCTGCTGCGTGCACTCTTGCTGGGTAAAGTGTGTGATGCACAAAGTCAAGTAATGTCAGTGAAAGTTATCGCAATGTTTACGTCAGCCTTTTGTAAAAGAACTGAAAACGAGATTAAATATGCCCTCAAACACTATTTTATAGTTGGACATTGCCTAATAAAATTGTATTTCATGGTCATTAAACCCTTGTAACACCCGATGCAGAGCACCAACAGAAAACACCATCAGAATGACTCCATTGTCTTTTAAATATACTGTCACATGCCCAAGAAATCAAGACAACAATTGAGACTATCTCTTTAGAAGATCCTCCTTGAGATGACCAACATGGAAGGGAGAATGGTGTTTAGCAACAACTAGATGGAGATTGACAAAAGACAGTTGTGTGCTTGCATGGGACTGTTGCTGTTTGTTGTAATAACGCTAGTGTCCGCCTATGGAATGGCGAGTCAGAACGATCTATTTTTTGTGATACCATGTCACTTCATACATTTCATGTGCTATCAAGAATGATCTGCTTTTGCATCGACTCTGTGAAATACTTTAAGTTTGGGAAGCTTTTATCATTTTTTATTTTTAGCTTTTAATAACTACTTTATTAGAAGTCTTGTACAAAGTGTGCAAACAAGAGATATAATGTAAAATGTTTTGCACAACCTAGTACAGCAGGCAGGCAGTTGCAAACTTCAATGGGAGCTTACAAAAACAAACATTTCTACCATTAGATAAGGCTGGGAAAGATATAAACTGTAAGACATAAACTGTAAGCATCCACAGTCCGCAGGGCATAAACAATCCTTGTCCTCAATTTTCTTCCCAGGGATTCAGCTATGCCCTTAAAAAAATGTGTTTATTTGGAACGCCTTTCAACGTCACCAACATAGGCAGCAATACCTCCATGAATTATGCTTTTCTCTCTGATGCAAATCTGAAATGAAGACTGCAGTGAGAAGAGATTTGACAACACAAGAAGGTTTGTAAGAATTCTTTATATATTTTATCAAAGGCCCATGGCTGTGAGATTATCCAAGGTCATTGCTCTGGCCTACATACCAGTCTAGTAAAAGAAAAGCATTCCAGTGACATTTATGTGTAGCACAAACAGTCTGAGAAGATTAGAAGCACAGACAGCAGCCCAGTCACCCAACAGAGATGTCGGTACTACTTTTTAGACAGGCTTTCCCATGAAATCTAATGGGAAACCGTGCCCAAAGTTCTGACTGATAGTGTCTGAAGCTGGCTGCAGTATCCCGAATGAGGTGGGATCAGATGTGGACAGGATTGGTTGACAAGGGTGGTCAAATAAAATATAATTGGTTGAGACAAATGTGTCGATCTGCTTGGACTTATTTGAGAAACTACAAATACAAATCTATAGACAGCTATTGAAGCTTGCATTTGAGACAAGTTAACACCATCTAAATACATAGATATTATAGAAATATACATTTTTAAATATAAGTTATGCACTGTTTTTTTTAATGATAAATACATTTTGTTATCACATGCAATTCAACACCACTATATGCATATTGACTATAGACAGTAGTGAACATATAGGCCTATGAAATATATTGTTCTCCTGTTGTATTTCTTGAAATCGCTAAATTGTGGCGAACATATATTCTTCCTATCATTCAAAACTGCAACTCTTTGGAAAAAAATCATTTTATTTTCCAGCACTCAATTTTTTTTAATGTTGTTTTTATTGACATGTCAAAACGATGATGCCCTCTGATGTTCTTTGTCCATAACCTGACTGGTCACAACTATTTTGGCAGCACAAGTAAGACCTATTCTCAATGCAAGGCAGGTGGTGCACATCTTTGGATTTCAGTGTGCAAGAAATTGCACGTTTTAAAAAGTGCTTCAAGTCAAGATTTCTGACTTATAGCTGTCAGACAAAAGAAACAAAAAATGTGAATCAGAGCAGCCTTATTGGGAATTCAGCTTAATTAATATCCAGTGATGTTATATTTTGGCAAAAAGATGCAAAATGTGCAAAAATATGGAACGCTGGAGCTTGTTTTGCACACCAAGGCTGATTTGAGTCTACTGCACCACCAACCACTTTATTAGGTTGTGTTTGTACAGTTGGAGAGCATAGATTTCATACGACCTGAGTCAGACAGAAATGTTAACATGCATTTTAAAAAGGTCAGATTTACTTTTACTTTATACTTTAAGTAGTTTTGAAACCAGTACTTTTATACTTTTACTTGAGTAAAAAGCTTGAGTTGATACTTTGGGTCTTTTTAAACTCAAGTATCTATCGTCTACCTGTGTAATGAATGTGAATACTTTAGACACCTCTGGTCACAATCTAATCGGAAACAGAAGTGGGTAATAGGACCCAGTGGCTGAAATTTCCCATCATGACTTAAGAGTTTCATTACGCATAAAACAGGATCTTAAATCCACAATTCTGTCAGCCCACATTATTTCACAACACAGAATTTATACTAAATCAGAAAGTAGAAGCAAGGATTACAGTGAAGTCATACGGGTTATTTGTGGTTACGACACCAGAATAGCTCTGCAAAGTGTCTTTGTGAATGTTTTTACAGACTCAGTTTTTAAGTTATATAAACATTTATTTCCTTAATGGACTCCCACACATGTATAAATCAGTGTTGATTAAACTATGTCCATGTTTATAAGTTTATATTTACTTCAGCATTCTGTCCCGTGTTGAGAGGAGAGCGGATGAGTAGTCCACCCGAGTCTGCAGGATACTCTGGTGGTACTGCTGAGGCAGCAAGATGATGGAGCTTAGCTTCAGCTGGAGAGGATCTATCTCTTAAAGCTTTTACTCTAAGTGCTAGGCTGCTCAGTGTCACTTTAAGTATGCAATGCAAACACGGCTTTAAAATGAAGTTTTCTGTATCCTGTGGCTGGAATGGAATGATGACACTTCTTCCAGGTTAGTTGATCTCAAGTGTAATATTACATATCTAATTTCTTTTGTTTTATTATTATTTATCTATTTTATAGAAATATAATGTGTTTCTCTTGGTTAGGTGTAAAAAAACCCTGAAAGGAGGTTAAGATACAAGATCCAAATTTTGTGTTTTTTTATCCCTAGGTATAGAACCACAGGAAGAATCAAATTAGCTCATGACCATGCTCTGCTGCTAGTGTTTATTCCTTTTGCATCCTGAAATGGATCTCAGTGCAAGACAAGACTGTGTTATGGAGACCAAAGGGTCCACAGGGACAGGTGTGAGCATAGGAGCCACAGGGCCTCCTGGGACCACTCAGGATGGGATTATAGGTCAACGAACATCTGCAACTTGTCGACCAAAATCTATCATGGTTGTCCATTCCACGCCTTCGGGGGAGAAGGTTCAGTGTGAGAGCTACTCAATAAATGTAAGGCAACAAACTGTAATTTCCATGAACAATTTTATTTTGCTAAATGTTTATATGAAATTGTAAACATATTAGTATTTTACTTTCCAAATTTTTACTGTTGGGACATAACCCAGTTTGAGGAGGTTTTGTCCTTTCCTATAATGGTAATGTAATTGTTTTATCCGTTCCAGTTCTTCATGGACCCCTAATAAATATCTTAATGCTAAATAGATTAATTTATTTTTACACCATAGGAAGAGTAGTTGATGATGTAATCTACACCTTAAGTCCATAATGTTGCTCTTCCAGAGCTTGCAACTGCAGTAGCTGTGTTGGGTCTAGAACCACAGACCTAATCATTGCATTATAATTGATAGATTGTCCTGTGTAAAGTATTAAAAGGGCCAATGAAAATATACTAAAAAAGCTGTGCCACTATGGGTTACTAACTTAAAATTAACTCAGCAGATCTACAGTAAAGTGGAACTAGTGATGTGTTTTTCTTTTCCCAGACAGAAACAGACAGAGCTCAGTTATCAGAAATCACACAAGGGACTTTTCCAGAACAAGCAACAGGAAAGAAACGCTACAAAAGCACAACAGACATTCCTTATCCGAGCAACATTTGTCTGCTTCCACCTTTAATTCCTGGAATGATGGATAAAGAACAAAACCTTTGGCGTCGCTGCTCATTGATAGAGCCCAATAATGTTTCAAGTTACCGTCGCCATGCCCTCAGTGTCCCCAATATGGGCTCCTCCAGCCCCATTCGTTTCATTAACAGCAGTCCTCTCCACAGCACCCCTCTTTCACCAGCTCACAGCAACATATCCAGCCCTGCTAGGGAAATGGAGAGGCTCGCCAAGGCCCGGAGTAAACTCTTGGAGAGTGAAAGTAACCAAACACCCACACTTCCCCCAGAAACCAGAGAGCAACTTCGCTATGTATCTAAGGATGGAAAGTGTCGGGTCAACCTGTGTCATATTTCTGAGAGGGGGCGTTTCCTGTCTGATATCTTCACATCTTTCGTGGACCTCCAGTATCGCTGGTTTCTTTTTGTTTTCATGATGTGCTACATCACCACTTGGTTCTTATTTGCTGGACTCTACTACATTAATGCATCCTTTCGAGGTGACCTAGAACACATACAACCTCTTGGTGTCCATGAGAACCACCATGTACACCAAAAGCCTTGCTATTTAGGTCTGGATGGCTTCATTTCAGCTCTACTCTTCTCTGTGGAGACACAGCGTACCATTGGTTATGGATCCCGCACTGTGTCTCCCACCTGCCACGAGGCTGTTCTACTGGTAATGATGCAGTGTATTATTGGCTCCATGATAGATGCACTCATGGTGGGTTGCATGTTTGTGAAAATATCTCGTCCTAAGAAGCGGGCTGAGACACTTCTCTTCAGTCGCACCTGTGTGATTGCAAACCGTGATGACCAGCTGTGTTTGATGTTCCGTATAGGAGACCTGAGAGAAAGTCACATGGTGGATGCAAAAGTACGTGCAAAGTTGATCAAGTCCCGCCAAACAGCAGAGGGGGAGTTCCTGCCACTTGAGCAGACAGAGATTGACCTTGGTTATGAAACTGGGTCAGACCGACTTTTCCTCGTTGAGCCTCAAGTCATTCAGCATAATATTGATGCCAACAGCCCACTGTGGGTACTGGGCCCTGAGCAACTTAAACGACATCAGTTTGAGATAATCGTCATTTTGGAGGGAATTGTTGAGGCCACAGGTGAGTCACTAATAATAATAGTATTTTATAGTATGGACAGAGTGGAAAGATAAGAAGTAAGATGTCTGTGGCTGTGCAGCAGCTCAAGATCTCTGCCTGAACTAGCTCAGAGGCATTGCTTCATTTAGTAGAACTGGATGAATAAAATAAAGTTTGGCTTTGAATGATGCAGCTGCAGAGAATTGTGATACAGAATTATGTCCTTTTCATAAAAGAGCCAAATACAGTTCCATCTACTTGTAGAGGCTGGTCACACTGGTTGTTCTTACTTAATTTACTGAGCAAATTCAAGGATTCAAAGAGTACTTCTGAGTATGAGAATAAATGTATGCATTCCTCTGTCTACCAGATTACCTCATACCATTGAAATTTTTGTTGGATCATACACACAAAGGATCCAAATGATGATAAAAAAAAATTAAAAAAAAGAAGTTGGTAAACTGGGCTGTGTTGAAATCAACTGAGAAATATTTCTCAGTTCATGGTTATACTGAAAACAGTGAACTGCCAGGTCTGCAGACAGAGAAACTTGAGAACTGTCTTTAAATCCATGCAGGAAGTTTTTTTTTGCTTCCCCTCAGGTTTCGTCTGGAAGCAATTTAAGAACAAATGCTTGGCTTGAACATTTTTGAAAGCTACATCATTGTTTTCTGTCTGCAGCTCTGTGGTTTCCACGTGGCCAATAGTTCAGACTGTTGCTTCCTAAATGAATTTACAGTTTTGCAAAAGAAAGGCATTCAGCCCATCACCACATATATGTTAGTCTGCAGATATTGGATCTTTTGGCTCCTTTACCTCAGTGTGCTTTAATAGTTTTGCTTAGTCTGTCTCCTGACTTTTGCTGTATAAAAGTTTTTTTCTATTCTACTTCCACTTACTCCAATACAGCTTTTGCTATGTAAATTTGCAATGTCAAATATACTGGAAGTTACCCAAAAGGAGCTTTACTAACAAGATTACTTATTTGAAATTAAAGTAAATTGGAAGAGTTTCTGCATTTCTACATCCACGATTCAATACACTGAAAAGCTAATGTATGAGTTTTTGTTTTTTTTAAGCATAGTAATTTGTCTGTTGGCTTCTATGCAGATTTAAATAAACACATGTGGCCACTTTCCATATTACTTCTAGACAAACAGATATTAAAGGTCTGGAATGCAAATGCTAAATTTTGATAGTGTTTCCAAACTAACTAATGAATGAGTTCATAAATAAACTAGAATTTACTGTCCTTGCGAAATATCTGGGTGAATGCCTTCTGCTTCTGGTAAATTCGATCTGAACTGCAACACTACAGAAAAATACGAGGAAGACTGTCTGGCTTGTTTGTCAGTTTGAGGCCAACTTAAAGGTTTTCATGTGCTGTTATACAGAGGATATCTGTTAACACAATCAAAAATAAACAACTTATTTGAGATATTTTACCATGTTTGGTATAAATGTTTAAATTTAATTTGTAACATACTACTCTATTCTGTATTTGAATAAATTTGATGCTTTCTGTGAACAGCTACTGACATAAAGTGGAGCTCTTTTCAACAAACGCTCTCTCTGAGTTGGTATTGGCAAGCAACTGCTGTACAAACAGTAGCTATTTTGGTCCTCGTCATCCATCTGACCATAATTTTTTTGTGTATTTTCAGTGAGTTTTTTTCATCATTGTTCCGTTAGTGCGCTCGGGTTCAAATTGAAAAGACTGAAAGGAAAACATTGAGCCAATGAACTGCCAGATGGATCCAAGACTGCAGCAAATATTTGACATCGTTACCCAGAATAGATTCTAACATAAACAACAATGGTGGCATATGAGTGAAAAAAGCTTTCCAAAATTATCAAAACTAAACAGAGTAGAGTAAACTTACGGTCATGTTTTTTATAGCTGAAGCAACTATTTTTCCTCCAAATTGGGGGATCCCTTTAACCCTTTAAAGCCTGACCCCCCAAAAATGGGGAGAAAAGTCAGATCATTAAAATGTGAAGTCTTTGTTTTTAAAAAAAAACAAAATTCAAAGAAATTAACAAGAATATTTTTTTGTGTATTTGCCATTTATTACCATAAGATATGTCAAAATTATTGTAGTGTAGTCTACTGCTCCCTGGTATCCACCAGGCGGAAAAGGACAAGTATCAGTTTGTGTATGACAGGGTTTTGAGCAAAGTTTTTACCATATAGTGACGCAAAAGGTCTCAGAAAACGGAAGGTACCAAATATGATACTTACAACCTTAAAGGGTTAAAGCTTTCCTGCACATTAACATGATCCTATATGAATATTTTTAATTAAAAGACTGTATATTTAGTTTGTGGTTATTGAGAATAACTGATTGTGTTTGCATCTTCTTACATGCTGCAACTAGGGCAATTTGCTGCTCTGTCATCTAATCAATCATTTTAATGATTTAAGGTTTTACAAAATGCTTAACTTTAAAACCATGAAGCAACAAATGCCAAAAGTTGGAGTATATAAATCCCCAGAAAGAGCTGAACATGTTGGTGTTAGAATAAAGTCAGTGACAATAGTACTGTGTATGCATGATCAGAGCTCCACAAAAATGTTTGTCAAAGGTGGGTATTCTTGTTGCATTTTGAGCTTGTTTTAATGTTTCTAAATGTCTTATAAGCCCTCTGCAATTAATCCATTAAGACTTCAGCATTTTGAACACACGTTAATATCCTACAGCAAAATATTCTGCAGCTTAACACTTTAAAGTTCATCTTCTCTTTTCTTTTGGACAAGAATAATTAGTGTAAATGTTTTTTTTAGCAAATGGTTGAGACAAAAGTTAATGATAAAGTAATGACAGTGAAATGGTAATAATTTGAAACAGCAACAGGATAACAAACACTTTCTTTTGGTATTACACACCCAAAGCAATTGGTAGAGATGGTTCAGGTAGGTTCATTTCCACAAATTTCTTTCTTTTCTTTTCTTTTTTTTTTTTTACAAAAAAATAGTCTCTGAAAAATGTTCTCTAATGGTAGAGCAGGACCTCAAAATGATAAAGTAACCAAAAGTAGAAGACTTTTAAAAAAAGTACAAAAGTAAGAAAAATAGTCAAAGGAAGAGAACTATGAACATAAAAGGTTAATCTTAAGGGATTTTCCCTAGTATATGGAAAAAAGAAAAACAGGACAAGGTAAAAAGAAAAAATCCAATGACAATATGAACAAATGAAACAAAAAAGATATACAAAAATAGAAGCGAGAGCGCAGGCCTCCACCAAGCCATTGTAACTTGTTTTTGCCAATGACTGTGGGCATTATTTTTGAGTGAGAAGCTCGCAAAATTATCCCCATCTCCCCAAAGAACCATTTAAAAATGTTTGTGGATCCAAACGGTGATCCGGATCACCCCAAAATCTAATTAATTGTTCCTTATTCCATTTCTGTGATTTTCAGAACATTTCTTCAAAAGCCGTCCATATCTTTTTGAGTAATGTTGCTAACAGACAGACAGACAAACCAAGGCTGCCGAATACATGACCTCCGTCTTGCCGGAGGTAATAAAAAGAATGATGGACAGAAAAGCATGCAGAAAAACATAGAAATTACTCAAAGTGTAATGCACCATCTGGTTAACACAATGGAGACAGTGTTGTTGCTGCCAAAAGAGCTGGGTCAGTGAGGTTTATGGATTATATGACTGCTGACAAACCTAACAGGAGGAATTTCCAAGTTTCTGAGTTGTACTTTTTGCTTAAATCCAGTCAAAGACTGTATAACTTTTAACAGAGCCTGGCAGAAAAGCCTACCAACAAGCAGTAAATGAGAAAGGAAGTATAGTGAAGGCCTAACAAAGTATCTGAGGGGCAAGGAGGAGTTAACTCATACCACCTCTCATGGATTCTACAATGAATCATGTTTACATGATACTTGAGAGAAACAAATTATTGTTGTAGTTTGACCAAAGCTGGGTCTTTAAAACTTATGTGTCAGTACTATAAAAATCATACAAAATCAAAGCTCACAAAACAGGACTAACATTCCCAGATAGTACTAATTAAAATGCCTGTATGCCTGTGATCAACAAACTCAAATGGGACTAGGCTGCACAAACTCCAAAGTTCCATATTTCACTTGTTTTTAGTAAAACAGTGAAGCATCATTTTCTAAAAGTGCGCTGAATTCAAATTTGTTTCGTCAGCAGGCTAAATGCATCTGAAAAGTGAACAGCAGCCCATTAAGTTTATGAGCTAACTCAGGAACACATAAAACATTTCCAGACTATGTGTTGCTCATCTGTCCTCATTTTTGTCATCTGATAAAAATCTTCATTTAATTAACTTAAACCAAACGTTTTCCAGTTATAGAAGAACAGGTCAAACTCTAACCATTGTTTGACTCAACTGTTTATGTAAACATGCTAATAAAATATGCTTTCAATAAAAAGAATGAATGAATGAATGCAAAATGAAATAGAAAATAGTTTATTAATCTTTTAATGGAAATTGTTTAAAAAAAAGATATATCTTTAATACTCTTAAAAGAATACACATGCATGTCCAGTTTTTTAATACTAATGGGTGATGAAGCGTTAAAAACCATAACAACGAGCCCACCCACGTATCTCTCTATTCCCTTGAACAGGCTGTGTGCTGCGCTATATTTACCGTCTATGTTGCTGCGTAATGCGCTGCAATTCGGGGCCCAAATTTCCCGCGCAGTCCTACGTATGTGACGTCAATTGACGCTGCATGCGCGTCCTCGACAGCTTTGATACAGGAAGAAGATAGTCGCGGTTTTTTCAACTACTGTTTGGGGTAGTAATGGTTTCTTCTGCAGCCAGAAAACGACCCAGCACCACGGAAAGCTCACTAAAAAGTGGCACTAAAATGAAAAAGAATTTATTAGCGACATCTCGTAAGTCCAAACAAAAATATGATGGAAGCCGGGCAGCCAGCCGAATATACAGTGCAGTGAATATGGACAATCTGTGAAGACTGTGCTCGCTCCCGTGCCGGCTTTGCTGGTGGCGTCACTAGTGAGTCTCATTTCTTCATCCTGCCCCTAGTGCCTTTAAATCCTTTCAAATTTACTGGTATACTGAGGAAAAAGTTTTAAATCCTTGTCCATTAAAGATACTTACAAATCTAACAGTAATCACAGCCTGATTTAAGCAACAACATTGGGCACTTTTGTTTATCAATCCGAGAGGAATTATTTTGATCACATTCTGCATAGATATTTTACTTTCCTTTCATTCATCAAACTGCTTAAAGCTTTAACAGAGGTGGCTCTCTTTCTTCTTGTATATAATGTTTGATTGTAGATTGTTTATTTGATGTAACTCAATTTCTAGGTAAAGACAAGACGAGCTGTTTTCAGAGGAACACCTTAGACAAAAATAGGTAGGCCTATTTACCTTTAGAGCTATAATTAGACTGTGTTCCTGTCAGTTCAGCTTGAATAGATTCATTCTTTGATGTCAGCATTTCTTTTTGTAGAAAAGTAGTGATTTGGCATTTTTGCTTGATTCCACCAAATCCAGCTGGTTTTCCCTTTAGAGACAGATGCAGGAAATCCTGGTACATCTGCCAGATATGTTATGGAGCTGTGGGACTACCAGGGGCGCCAAGATTTATTATGTGTATCTGTGAAATAAATTCCTGATCACGAATACGATCTTTTTCCCTCTATTCAGACAAATTTGTAGATGTCACATACCTATTTGACATGTTTCGGCCGTCACCTGCAGCCTTCCTCAGAAACGTCCGCTGACGCGTTGTGGGCGTGTTATCAGCTGTTCTTTGGAGGCGTGGGGGGGCCAAAAAACCCACCCAACACCCTCGGGAAGGCAAACCCACCCCCCAAGAAGGGGGTGTCTGGAGGAG
>JBBBVU010000006.1:17006990-17017542 GCA_037177055.1 Atherinosoma microstoma | reverse complement strand
CTGAAACTCTCAGCAGTTTTAAATCAGGGTTAAAAACTTTTCTATTTGCAGCCTTTTATGATAACAAGTGATATTTTTTTTCTGAGGGTTTATTTCTTTATTCATGTTATTGTCTATTTTTGTTAATTCATTTTGTTTTTAAATTCTTCTTAATGCTTTCTGCACTCTGCTGTAATGTGTCTAAAGTTTGTATGTAAAGCACCTTGAATTGTCCTGTACATGAAATGTGCTATACAAATAAACTTGCCTTGCTTTTGTTTCTATATGCCACATTTCAAAATGAGAATCCTGTCAATTTGAATGAAATATTAATAATGAATAAACCCAGGCCTTGACCTAATAACATTAAGAGCATATTCTGTCATATATTATTAAATGCCGCCATTTATCAAAAGGCAAAGTGTTGAATTTGCTCCAGAAAGGTGTAGACTGAGTGATCTTTGTGCATTTGTGGGAGTTCATCAATCGGGGAAAACAGTAATAAAAAGAATCAGTCAAATTAATTTACTGAGCTTTGTGCTTCACAATTCACTGCTGTTTGTGGAGATATAAATTGGATGGATAGGGTTCCATATGTGATGATGTTAATGAGACTTTTGTGTTTGTAACTATGGCATATCAACATCTCTGGGGTGCGGCATAACTTTTTCAACAGATCATTTATCAAAATTTCCCCTCTGTCAGGTGTTCTGTGCTGTTCATTTAATAAATATGTGTGGATACTGAAATCTGAAACCCCATCGGGATTCAAAACATGTGAGATGTGCACTGCAGATGTGCACACAGTTTCCTGTATTTCAGAGAATACTACATGGACTACAACCACTACCTGCGTAAAACTGTTATCTAAACTAAACTGTTGGTACTGTTGGTAAAACGTCGTTTTACCATGAACAAGTGCAATATGAGTTTTTCCTGGCTTAGATTGGGATTTTAAACAGCAAATACACAAAACAATGAGTGTGATTGTCTGTACACTGTATAAGCAATGGGTCAGTTGTACTTTGTATGTTATTTGATAGAAATATGCACATTTTCATGTAATTTGAACAGAAATCTGTTAATATTGTAAGATTTTCTTTTGAATAAAAGTTTGCTGTTCTTCTAGAATAAACATTTGCATCCCTTGTAGTGTCTGTATACAAATAACAAGAAGGGTAAAGAAAGTGGTTCATTTGCAAGCTTGTTTATTTGATGCTTTAATAGTTTAAGATATTACATATGAATCCTTTAATGAATTACATTTTCATTTATTCAAACTTGTGAAGATAATGCTGTAAAAACCCACAAATATATTTCAGTGGATATAGGCCAGAATGCTATACTGAAAGCTCCCTTTAGGAAGCAATGTTTATTGTTACATACTGCAAACTTGGACAACTGCTGTTATAATCTTGTGCCACTTTTGCAGAGATGTGTCAGCCACTAAATACTATTTGCTGTTAAAAGCAAGACATACAGAGTTAAGTATTTACCGCAGTCCTGTAATGGACAAATCAGTTTGGAGAATATAAAGATGTGTCCATGCCTTTAAAGTTACAAACAGTGACAGAAAACATAAGAGATCCACTGATGAATGGTTGGAAGTGCTGGACTTTTGTGTGTCTTTAATTTCAATTAAAAATCCTCCTCCTCACATTCAAAGCCCTCAATAATCTGCCCCCCCGTATCTTACTGACCTCCTGCATCACCATATACCTTCCCGTCATCTCCGCTCCTCTGACACTGGTCTTCTTTCCATTCCTTTCATGACCAAGTACAGAACCTGGGGGGACCAAGCTTTCTCTCTTGCTGCCCCTACACTCTGGACTTCACTTCCCACGGACATACGTACATGCTCTGATCAAACAGTGTTTAAAAAAACTGATAAAAACACATCTTTTTAGAGCTGCTTTTAATAATTCTAATTATTAAATATACTCTTTGTTGTTGTGTTTTATTGCTGTTTAAATGTAATTGCTTTTTTTTAAACATTTTTTATTTTTTTATTTCATTCATGTTTTTATTGCTTTTTATTCCTGTTTCCTTGCTGTAAAGTGTCTTTGAGTGTCTTGAAAAGCGCTTTATAAAATAAATGTATTATTGAATGTATTTAGTCATGGTAGCAAAAGCTTTGCTGCTGCCTTCAGAAGCCATCCAAATAATCCAGCATACATTAATAAGCCGTCTAGCTGTTTTTAAGAAACTTTTGTCCCCTTGATCATGTCTTTCATGTTTATGTACGAGACTTGGTTTCTCTTACAAGCTCAAAGTAGTCTTAACTGACTGAAAAAACTAATTTCCTTTTAGCTGAGAGGGAAACAAAGGAACAGAGCATCACATTTTCAAAGAGTCAATGTATAAATACATATAAACTTTCATTACATTAATGTCTTTATAAATATGGATGCACAAAATTCTAAATAAATGAATGTGGAATATATTTTTTTGTTTCAACACTAAATAAAACCTCTTCTTGCTGTGTGATATTTTATTGAGGATTTGGCCAGAGTAATCCAACAATTAAGGAAATGAATGCTGTTTGCGCTACCGCGTATGGCCTCATGAGGGCGCTGTAAACTCAGATCAGAATTACAGAGCTCACACGGTCGGCCTAATAATTTAGAAAGTCAGAGGGAGGATTACTGCGTCATGCAGTGAAGATGGGGTGCACTTTCAATACCTTTCGTGTACCTGGAAATTGGTGATCCTGTTGTTGTCGAAGCAAATACAGAATCGTTTATAAATAGATAGCTGCCTTTTCAGTGATAAGTGTTTCCAACTCCAGAAAGCCATTGATCAGATATTTACCTTCAGATATATGCTCATGCTTTTCTCTCTGTATGCAATGACAGACTGTAATTTAAGGAGTAAAGAAAAAGTTAAGCTGCTCCTATGAGAACACTGAACAGATGGAGCCATGAGGTATGTCTCATATGTGGGAGATGTACAGGTAGGTGCTGTTGATGCTCCAATTGGGGGGGAAATCCTGAACGGCGTGGCTCTTGATGTGTCTTTGCATGGCGACCAGGCTGCTGCAGAATTCCAAGCACACGGTACACTGGTAGGGAGCTGCGCCGCCGTGCGTCCGCAGGTGCTTGATCATGGCTGAGTAGTCACGTGAGCGCTGGCCACAGAGTCGACACTCAAACGGTTTCTCTCCTTGAAGCAGAGGCACAGGAAGGAAGACGTTAAAGAGATGTGCGTGTGCGTATGAGCTCACATTAGGGCAGCTCGGTCACTCATTTTCCAGTGTTCTACCATTTGGTCATTTTACACATATTTCGATTCTTAAACCAGTATTGTTACTAATAGTCTTCATTATTTAAATGTGGCTATTCCTGACACTTCTTTTTCCTGTTCAGAGTTGAATTGAAATTGAAGTGGCCCACTTTTGGTGATTTAAAATCTGCATAATTTACTTTTACGTTCCACTGAGTCACTTTGCTTCTCTATAACAAATAACAAAAACCTAAATAAAAAACATCTTATCAAAAACTACATATTAGTGATCGTGTGTGATTACACTCAACACTAGATCTTTAAAACAGCGTTTGAACATTTGTGTGAGTGAAAAAAAAATATGTTACATTAAAATGTGCAACCTTTTGCTTTCATATAGATTTGTATTTAAACTAAAGATTAAAATAAACTTAACTATGTGACCGTGGTGTGCTACCCATTTAAATAGGTTGTCTTGCATGTTTTAAATGGTCCAAAATTCATGGTAGTGATTGAGCTTCTGGCAATTCAGAGCAAGTCTACTTTTTCAGTGTCGGTGTTGCCACATTATTTACATATACAAATCAAAACCGTATTGAAAGACTTTTTTGGAAACACTGAGCTGCTTTTTTGTACAGAGCGCAGAGAAAAGCAGAAGTGATGCTCACAGTAGATTGACAGATTTTCCACCTTCTGCAGGTTTCAATTCTATCGGTTTCAATTGTCTGTAAACTGTATTTAATGGTGTTACAATGAGAGGAAAACTGTGCACTGCCTGCTCTAAAAGAGTTTAAAGAGTCTGTTTTAAAAAATATGAGGCAAAACAAAGATGTTTAGTTGTAAATTGTTTCATTTTCAGTTGCACCACACTATAAATTGTAGTTGACATATAGATTTCTTGTATAAAAAAATATATAAACTGTAATGCGACATGGTCTGTTAACACTAAGTGAAACTCTTACTTAGCTGCAGATTAAGCAGTGTGAATTGTTTACCAGTGTGAACGCGGAGGTGTGTGTCCAGTTGATGTTTCAGGCTAAATTTCTTGGGACAGTGTTTACACTGGTAGGGTTTTTCTCCTCTGTGGTCTTCTTTAGACTCTGGTTGATTTTGCACAGTGTCCTCTCTTCCACAGAACTGACATCCTGCACAGCTTTTGACTGTGAAAAAAAAATACAAAAAATAAAGAGGGACGGCAGGTGAAGGTGTGAATATTTTGGTCAGCAGCAAGGCCTAGGTATTCACAAGAAAAAAGAGAGAAAAAAGACGAGAAAAACCCCAGCGTATTTAAGTGAAAATCTTCAGTTGTTCCTGTATAGCAACAGGATATACAGCCTCACATCTCTAAAAACCAGTTAGATGTGAAGCATGCTTGTTGCAAAGCAGGCTTGTTTAAGAACAGCATCTACATGCCACCAGGTTGTAGCATAAAGATGATTCATTTTAAGTGTGGATGTTAATTTATCAGTCTATTAGTGTATAAACAGAAAAATATAATAATGTTTGAATAATTGTTTAGGTTGTTGTACATTATCATCTGTATGTTTTTTTTCTTTTAGCTGGACTAAAAAGACTTGTCTCAGCTTTGTGAAACTACTTTTTCTATCTGATAAAATGGAACTGATAAGTTGAACAAATGATAGCAGCTTTTATAAAACTGATGAAGTTGACAGCAGGAGACACACTCAGTAAGTCTCAGTCAATACACATCTCAGCATTCAAAACAAACTGCAGTTTGATGCAAAAAGTATTTTACGGTGACATATCAAATGAAATGAAAAATTTCATAATGCAAATCAGCAGTAGATCTGGTTGCTAGGCAATAGTTGTGGTGCTTTGGCTAACTTTCAGCCTGCACATCTCAAAAAATTACAAAGGTGTGATTTTGAGGTTACGGTACAAATATAAGGCTTTTCACAACCATAAAATTTCAGGGTCTAGAGAAAACATAGTCCTTATAGTAACCTATAGACAGGATGCTGAAATATACAGGGGGGTGTACTGCTGTTGAGGAGGGTAAAAAGAAGAGAGAATAACCACAACAATTGAACACTGAAAGCCGACAAAGTTGCGTTGTCATTAATGCACTCCCTGTCCGATGTGTCATTTAATGTCTCACTTTTTAAAGTACCCAACATTTCATGACCCTTGAAGTTTTGTAAATCTCAACCTGGAGCAATCCTTGTACAGGTTATTTATTTTTTAAAATTGTAACTGGATTAAACTCACTTTTAAACAACGTTGTTGAAGTATGAAAATAATGTTCCACTAAACAGGAATCAAAATCAGATAAAATGTTTATCAGCTTGATTTTACATGCATGTACTCATCTACATGTTGATATGCACTTGTTGGTGTTGCTCAATCTTGTGTTACATTCAAACTGGAAAAATTTATCACAACATATCAATATGTTTAACTTTTTTTCAGTGTAGGACAAACCGCTCTTTCGCTGTAGTACATACTGTACTGCATGTATCTAGCTGTATCTAGTAACCACACTACTGCTCCTGTTGCACCATGCTTTCAAAACCACAACTCTCTTTATCAGTTTCCATTGCGTAGCTCTGAAGCTGGAGTCTGCCAAGGTTAGAGGTCATGACAGGAACTGTTTTATTTTTATATTGGGCTGTGCTACACAGAATAATATGTTCTACAGACTTAATCTTTTTAAATGTGCTGCCATCATTTAAACAAATGATACAGTTTCCAATTCTCATGATCATATCACTACCTAACTGCGTGGTGGTTGATTTCTGCAGCGCTGGATCATTACGGAGTCTTGCACTGCAGTGCTGGCAGTCTTCATTTCTCTCTTTGCTGGCTTTGGGAACTCCAGGGTAACTGTGTAGAAGCACATTTTATGACGCAACAGTTGTGAGAAAAATGATGGAAAATGTAGTTTAAAAATACCAAAAAGAAAATGAAAGCAAACAATGATTTCTGTGCCAAAGTCCCACATTCCAGCGGAAATATGAAGGCAGTAAAGCTTTTTTTTGCACAGAAAATGTCAGTTTACATATAGTTTTTGTGTTGTCATATATCACATCCTCTCTCATCGCACCCACAAGATATTTATAGCATTTTTTTTTACGTGTGTGTGTGTGTTTGAGGGGAATAGAGGATTTAACTTTCATGTAGTGTAAAAGTGTATGGAACAGGATTATGGGGATAACATAGTTGTTGCATTAATGTTTTGATCACTTCTTGTGGTGCAGACATGACCAGTTGAAACACTGAAAGTATGTTTTCAGTGGGTGGAATATCTTGAATTCTGCAAAGGAGGGGAGAAATTTAGGGGGCTCCCCTTTAAACACTGTCGAGACTTGAAAGAATGAAACAAGTCGCAAAAAAATTAATTTCAGTGCATCTTAACTTTGCTCAGTAAGCTGCAACTAAAGTCTGTGAAAGTTAACAACTAGAGTGCTGACTGATTTCTTGCAAACCAATTAAAAACAAAGATTACGAATAAAAACTAAAGCTTACTTTTAGATATTTGGGAAATGTATATGTTATGTCATGTGCTGTTGAAACATGGAATATGCTTTCATTAAGAAAAAAGAGAGAGAGAAAGAGTTTGACAGAGCTGGACTGGCAGGGAAGGGTTAACAGCTGAAAGTAATGTAGCTGGAAAGTGCAGGAGGGTTGATCACACACACACACACACACATCTACCCAAGCAGCAGTGAGTCAGGTTTGATAGCTGTCGCAAAGGAACAACTGAGCAAATTAGGGGGTTCTAAATGACTCTGCGAGAGGAAAAACTTGGAGACAATGAGTGAAAATAAAAAAGCGAATTTTCCAAAATCATTTCAGAGTTCTGACTTACCTTGGCTCACTAGTTTGAAGAGTCCCCGTAAAAGCTTTCTGGCTAGATCTTTTCCTTTTCAACAGACCATGCCTGATCATGTTGCCCATTTGTGTGGTTCCGGCGTAAATGGGATGGAAACGGGGATGGAAAGCGGAGTAGCCCGTTGCAGAGTGTGGAAGCGGGGTTTGAAAATGGGGTCTCAGTAGTGGGAACATGTGTTGAGGGGAGAGGGAAAATGGGTATACCACAGATGACTGGTTTGAGGATTGAAGGGGGTGACCTGCAATGAAGTTTGAATAGTTTTCTGCTATCCGCCTCAGGGTGCCTAGGTGCATCTCAGAGCCCAAAATGTTTGTGGGTAAAGTCCAGGGAGAGGAGAAGGATGAAGTACTGGTGCTGGGCCTGGTAATAACACTCTCCCTGTTGCAGAATGTTGCTGAAATAGGGGACAATTTTGCCTTCTTGCTTTGGGATTTTGGATTGTTGTGGCTATTAGGAGGATTGGTGGTTGAAAGGTTTTCCGTGTAAGTGTTAATACCTTTCTCCACTGGACAAAATGTCTTTTGGACTTCATCCTCAGGACTTCCTTTTTGCTTTTCACCATTCTCCTTTACATGTGCCTTTTCATCTTTGATGTTTGCAATTTCCACCCTTTTGTCCTCTCTGGCTCCAAGACTTTCCAGCTGCTCCCGGCACTGGTCCTCCAGCAGCTGCATCTCCAACAGCTGGGCAGCTCTCAGTAAAAGGTTCAAATCCTTTACAGGCACCTCCAGAGCTTGAGTGTAGGTGAAGTCTAGAACTTGCTGGAAAGTGTGGGGTGAGAAATACTCCAAAGTGTAATGGACTGGACTGTCTACGTCTCCCTGGGTTAGCTGCTGTGCTAAGGTTCTGCTAGCACAGGCCAGGACTAGCCGATGAGCTTTGAAAGTTTGGGTCTTTACCGAGATGATGGCATCACAAAGTGAACCTGAGCGACGAAGGGCATCTGCCTGTTGCAGGAAGTGGAAGTATTGGGGGTTGTTGATTCGGATCATTTTTGAGTTTTCTAGAAATTTTTAGCAAAAGTCTGAGAAGAGAAAGAATCATAAAGAGATAATATCAGATCATGCCAGCAATGTGTTGAATTAGTTTAATTTCTTGAGTTTTTATTTGACATTTCAACAGTAAGAAAATCATTTTCTGAATCAACAGTAGGAATCAGCGTACCCTATGATATGCATGGCTGTGGTTTGAGCTATTTTTCCCGCCATCCTTTCAATACAGCATTATCTGTAGCAGGAGTTGTGGGGACACAATGTACCTAAGGGATATACTAAATATTATGAAGAGCTGGTTCAATACGGAATTTGATTTTCAGCCTCTTTGAAGAAGCACAGGCTTGTCCTTTTTGTATTTACAGCCTCTTAAAAGTGAAATTCAGATATTTTCTTACATCGATCTGAAAATTTTCTTCAATCACAGCCATGTCTGTTATTATGTATGAACGTCTGGCTGATTTCTGTAAATGTGCTGTTCTTTAACGGCTTTGATATTCGCAGTGCATAGATGCACTCCAAAGCCACAAAGCCCTAACAGTATATGAAACCATGACTAATGACTGTACACACGAGAAAACAGAAGTAAAGTTTGAACGTCAATAACAATAAAACTCTATTCAGGCGTGATAAACATCAATTGCAAGAGTATACGGGGGTGGAATATGTAAATATTCAAGTACGTTCAAGAAATATTTGGAATTTTACTTCTAAAATTGAAAATGCATGGATGAAAATACTGCAGCTGTATGTTGAAACTACCGGATGTCTAAGAGGTTGTCATCTTCACACACTCTGAAGCATAAAATGATCTTTTTGATTATACAGTATGTGGTTGCTTTGTCAAACAGGTCACAAGTGAGCTACAAAAGAAAGGTTTTATAGTATCTTTTTTCTTTTGCACAATTGAAAAACCACTTGGTTTTCTGTTAGTGACTGTAAATGGAAAGTAAATGATAAAAGGAAATGACATTCAGTCTCATTACAGGAATAAAAAAACCCAACTGAATATTTAAAATCTTCCCACAGCATTTCAGATGTTCAAATACATCTTTTGAGACCATCAAATGAGCAATAATTAAAAAAAACAAAAAACAAAACTTAATTACTTCATTCAAAATTCTAATAAACAGAAACATTTTACGTTTCTGCTACAATATGTTATCTATGTAATGTACATGCAGAGTGTAGTCCTTACATTTAGCATCGACAGTGAAAAGGACAGTAAGGGCTGCTGTAGTTACTGTACACTGCGGTCACACGGCAAGGTTTTTCTTCAAGTGTGCACAATTATAATTTGAAAAATAGTCCCCAAAGAAATAAGAAAAAAGCATAATGTTTAAAAACCGGTGTTTAGAGTTTCTCAGAAGATTATGCTGCAAATCGATCATGCACTAATTACGTGAGGCCCATCATCGGCATACGTGATCATAAAGCAGCATAACAGACAGTTTCTTTTTCCCTTTTTTTTGCAAAGCCTTATTCACACCCTTAGAAAATTAAATTATGTTGCTATATATAAATCTATAAAAAAAGATTTAACCTATATTCAAATAATCTTTTGGTACAAATAAATGTAGCTTCAGTATTGTGTGCATTTTGTACATTAAGCAACTCACTTTTGCGTGAAAATAAAAACAACAACAATAATAATAATAATAATAATTAATAATAATAATAATAATAAGTATTACTATTATTATACTAGCAGAAATTATACTAGTGTAATTACACTAGTGTATACTAGTGTTATACTAGAGTTGTAACCATATTATATTGGGCAGATTCATCCTTTCTTTTCTTTTTAACATTTATTGATACATTTCTTTAATTTTGTTAGGAAGTAAATGGTAAATGCACTGCATTAATATATTTCTTTTCTTGTCTTTTTAGCCACTTAAAATACTTTTGCACTAAAAGTCAGATTCTCATGCACAAACACACACTCACACAGTATGTATTAGTCTCTAAACATAGCTCGAACAGCGAAACCATACACAATGTTCTCAGTCATGCAGACTTTTGCATCCAGATTTACTCATCTGAGCCAATGCAGGGTTCAATGTCCTGCCTTGGGACACTTCAGCATATGGACTGGGAAAATGGGACAGGACCACCGAGCATTTGATTGACCCCTCTCTTTCTCTTGAGTGACAACCTTCCCAGTTTAGTAAGAGCAACTACAAGTACAATTGTGCTTTTATACAATCAGTGGTTTCTTATCATGTTTTGAATACATTTCATATTTGTTGCTGTCTTACAGAATTGTAGTTATATACATATATTACATCTAAGTTTCAATTACTGTGGCTGTATGTATTCATATTAATGTGCTGCATCAAATGCTATATTGTTTATTTTCTACATAATTAATATCTTGGTACTCTCCTTAGCTGTAAGCCTGAAAAAAGAGATGTTTTTTGTACATGGTTTTATCTATCTATCTATCTATCTATCTATCTATCTATCTATCTATCTATCTATCTATCTATCTATCTATCTATCT
>JBBBVU010000006.1:16993806-17006890 GCA_037177055.1 Atherinosoma microstoma | reverse complement strand
ACACACACACACACACACACACACACACACACACACACACACACACACACACACACACACACACACACACAGAAATGCTCACTAAAAAACTTCTCTGTCTCCTACCCCATGTTGTAAATTTCACCATTTCAACATCTTGCAGAGCTGTGACATAGTTAGCTTGTGTTTCAGCCCCATTCAGTAGCAGTAGCATGTAAATGCTTACATAGGGGAAAACCATGCATGCACGCATATGTCAGATTTACACATCGTTTAACAGGACATAATCTTACAGTCAGTCTCCCCACATCTTAAAATGTAGATAACGTCACAGGAGAGAGGTATGATTTAAAAGCCTCTGTAGGCTTGAGAAGAGCACAGTAGTGCATCGCTTGTTTGAGTTTACAGGAGATCACAGAAAACAGCCTAAAACACTAAAGATGAGCGGTGCTAGATTGCATGTGTTCGTGGTTTTAAATCTCAGAAGTCAAAGGAGTGGGCAAGCTGCATGAATGAGAAACTTACTGGGTGTTGAGTGATTATTCCCCTTGGAGAGCGATGAGCTAACTTGCATCATGACTGAAGAGAAAACTAAAGTGACATGTCTGTTAGGGTACAGGTTAAGCTGTGGGACAAGGTGGTTTCCTCTTTTGTCTTCACAGTCCCTCCTCTTTAAGTCTCTCATTGGTGGACTGATTACGATGTTAAATGGCTTGCTTGAAGTTAAGGGCTTTTTCCTCAGTGAGCTGAATGATTCTCTGTTGCCATTTCTTTATAGTTTTTGGGAGATTTTGTTATGTAGCATTCTCCAGTTTTTGTCCTTTTTATTGAGAATATTGTTGCATGCAAAACACAAACTGAAAAAAAGGCTCAAAAAACCAAAGTGGTACTTTTTTTTTAAAAGTGATAAAAATGCGATTGAGAGAGGGGGACCGAATGAGGACAGCAGGATGGATATTTGTATGTACTGTGTGAAGCTGTATACTAGTACTTGTTCTACATCATTTCCTCTGCTTCAGCATCATTTGCTGGTCACTACATTATTAACTTTCTGTATGCAGAGATGAAAACCACTTCAAAGAGTATGGCCTGTGACAGGAAACATACAGACCAAAGCCCAGTTGTACTGATATACAGGGCTGCAGTCTTGACGGAAACCTTCACCCTCAAAAGAGAGATACATGCTTTGCCCTTTTGTCAGACAAGCGAGATGTCGGTGTGAAAAGCTGTAAAAATAGGTCAACTGTAGAGAGCTGGTCACTTTATCAGACCCTGATCGTTGATGAGGCCTACATTGCGCTTCCTTTGCTTTTATTTACAAATTCAGCCTACTGTTGAGAAATTATGTAGCCTAGTGTTTACCTTATATTTAAAAAAGAAGATAATGTTTCCATTAGCAGCTCTCTAATTTTTGCATTCTTTTTCATTTGTGTGTCCATACCAACTTGTTTTTGGTCATTTCTAAATCATCCATTTGAAACTGTTGTTTTTAATCTCAATACCATTAGCACTTGACCTTCATGGACTTTCTTAACCATGCAAATTTCTGTGGACAGTCAACGACATCTATATTCTTCTCCCACAGAAAGTATCGTTTTAGCTGCTGACACAAAATATTAATTATTTTCTGGATTTTCATACAACAGTTCAGTAAATTTAATCTGCAAGACAAAGTAAAGAACTTTGGCTAAAGAGCCAGAGACCATTGGCAAGCAGTTTGTATGAAATTCATCAGCAGTGGACAACCTTGCATAACTCATGGACAAACAGGAGAACAGGTAAAATAAAAACATTTAGCTCAACAAAAGATGCTGTGATATATATTAACTAGAGAAAAAAAAGTAGATTACAAAATGAAACAAAAACTATAAACCAAACACAGCAAGTAAAACCTGCTCTGTGTAGTTTCTGTGTCAACAACCGTGACAGTAGCTCTTACTCTGCGATTGGAGAGCAGATGACAGAAATCTTCATGCAGTAAATTCTAAGAAATAGCGAAGTATTCAGATAGATGAAAGTGGATGATGCAAGTCCTTTGAAAATTCAGATGATATGAAGAGCAACAAAAATAAGTTTTGGTTAAGGTACTAAGGAGAACATTTGCATGAAGTATTATTAATGCTATCTTTGGACATTAAATTACTTTCTGTGTGAGGCTCTAAAAATGTATTTTTACTGCATTGAGCGTATACCTTTCTTTTATTATTGAAGAGTATAATGATCCAGGAAACAGAAACTTGTGAATGTCCAACATTTGATTTCACCTAATCTTACATAATCAGGTCATATTGCTCATAAGTTCAAAAAACTAATGATGTTGATATAATGTTTCATGTTGCTTTTATGAAATGACATACACATAGATACATACAGCCCTCAAGTAAACAGGAAATAAAAAGAGAGATTTCAGATAACTCTGAGGTCTTTTGATGCACTTACCAAAGTTTGGCTGTGGCCTTTAGAAACACCCAAATAGAGGGCTTTGATTCCTGAAACTTTGATTCCAATTTTCTCCAAGTTAGAAAACTAAAGAAAAAAGTAACATGACAGATCACTACAGCAAGTTTCTTGTAATGAAAACTGTAAACACTGTGTGACAGTTGACTGATACTTAATCATCACAGGTAAAAACAGGTATATGAATAAGATTAAAACCAGGAGTTAGATTCTCAAACAATCCCTTTAAAACTGTGTCAACGCATAGAGAACGCAACAAGGATATTATGCTCTTTAATCAGATAGTAAATGTCACCTGATGCTGAAAAGGGGTTTAATATAGATATAGATTATCCACAGGTGTTCCTAATTCAGAGGTATACTTTAAGTTTGTATACAGTTTGGTTTTTATAAATAGTTTTTAATTACTCTGCAGATACCCAGTTAACTCTTCTTACAAATCTATACAATGCAAAGCTGAAAGTTCACGTTTTATTTGCTCTGGCAAATGTCTTTCTGTTGAAACAGATTTCCAAACGGCCCCGCCTGAGCAGAATGATTTGCATTAAAAGATGTACAGAAGAACATCATGGAGGTACGGCGCTCAGCACTACACCATGTTTCATTAAAAATTCCTTTTGCATACAGAGCAAATATGGTATGTGCCCCTTGATATTGCCACTGGAAATTAAAAGCAGTCTTCAAAATTTGTGTATGCATATTTGTCACAATGTCAGACTAATTTTTAAGCATTTCAAAATTTCACATCACCGCCGCCTGCTGATCAATGAATATGGTGAATTCTTTGTAAATTCCAGATGAAGTTGCTGTGGAGTTGCTGTTCTGGGGAGTAAAGAAGAAAAATCGAACAACTTCATTTTGTTGAATTATGACTTTGAAATGTAATATGGTTTCCATGCCTGATTGAAAGTCAGCGTTAGCTTATTCATTGAGATTCGTTTTTGGGTTTTTGAACCTCTGTCATTTTCCAAAAGTGTCTCAGAGGATGGTATCGCTCTCTCGGATCTGGTAAAAATAAAGCAAATCTTAACAAAAACCAACTTTGTGTGTCCTTACTGTGTGAAGGAGCAATACTGAGGAAAATGATGCCCGCTATTATTCAGCTTATTACCACAAGAGCTGTCATGGGTGATAAATCATGCCACGATAGGTAATTAATTATATCAGATGGTGGAACGTCTACACAAAATGAACAGTGATACAATCTATTGACAAAAGATTCTCAAATAGTTTGTCCATAGACCAAAGAAAAAAAACGAAGAAGAAAAAGTTTTGTTGCTTTTGATAAATGTACTTTTCAAAATATACTTGCACTATTCATTCTGTTTTGGCAAACAATGGAAAAATGTTACATACAGAATACATACAGACTTGTGTAGGTTTTCGCATAACCTGAAAGAATCTGCTGAAACTTTCCAACCTTGCTCTAATGCTCCTGCAGCTTTTCTGTGCAATATTAGTCACTTTAGACATGAATACACCGAACACCTATTTTGATTAAATTTCATGTTTCTTTTAGGGTTTTTTTAAAGGCTATATCTATTTACATGCAAACTCTAGTGTGTATTTTATTTTTTTACCAAGGAGTGGACAGAGTTCATCATCTCTAAATAAGAACTTAGATGTAGCACTTAACTAAGCTGTTTGTGTCACCTCTCACCTCATTGATCACGGCATATGGGGCCAGGATGTGTCATTAACCACTTTTACATTTCCTTGTAAGAGCTGTGATGTCACATTTTACATAGTGATGCATTTGGATGGGAGCTAAACTGAGGTGTCTGTGAGGTGCAGATATACACTAGAGATATGCACTATACACTAAAAGTGACCATTCATAATTGCTCCGTCTGTTGGTTTCTTTGTGTGGGGGCGTGTGCATGTGAATAAGCAAGTGCTGACATTTGGGGCTACTGTTCAAACCCCTCTGTGCAAGCAGTTATCGTCAAGTGCTGCTCAAACCACTGGACAGTGTGATCTCATCTATTCCCCTCAGAGAAATTAGCATTATACCCACACCTAAATGTCATCTACATGGGAAGGAGACTGCAAGAAGTGATGCACAGGGCTGTACCTTCCAGTAATATCATGACTGTTAGGCCCCCACACCACAGTCTATCCCCTCACTGTCAGTTGAACTATCACCATCAGACACCCCACCCCATGCTGACTCACTGGGATGTCTCTGTGTGGGATATTTGAGGTGCAGAGCTACTCTATGCACATTACTGTATGTAATACCCACACATCATAAAATGATAATGATATCCATCTTTGAATTGATGAAATACAGATTGCATTCAATGGCATCTTTGATCTACCTATGATAGAGAAGTAAATCGTTTCTGTGTACAAAGGAGTTTCATACTGTTGTTTTGTTGAATGAATCAAAGTGCTACCAAACTAAACAAAAAGCACACTCAGACTGTGATGTGATTAAAGTCTGGGTTAATATGAGTCGGATTACATTACCACAATGGCGGTATGTGAGCAGTCGACTTCAGAGGAACCACTACCAAGATGAGTGATGTGCGCTGGAGGCATCAATGACAAACTGTCACTGTACAGCCACAGAGCCTTTTCACAGTAATCTGGGTAAGCAGGACTACCCGTCAGTGTTGTGGTTTGGAAGAAGTGAACCTGTGTAGAACTAGGGGCTGGGGCTTGAAACTTCTTTGTAATTTGTGGGTGAAGGAAGTGTGAAGACTACCCACGCTAGTGATTGTCGGGTAAATTGGTGCTTGGGAACTTTATCATGGCCGCTTGATACTTGCTTTCACTGAAGGTCTCATATTTATGGACGCTTATAAATGCCAAAAAAATTATTTGCTAGTCATTTGCTTAAACATCAAAGGAAATTAGCGGACAATGTCTACAGTAAACCATTACTCATTACTTTAGATTAAGTTAAAAAACCGCACTCATCATCTACTAACAAAGTTGTAATGAGTACAATGTAATTAGAGGTTCTATATATTTTTGAGGTTGGCTTATTTTCTTTATATCAGTTGACAGAAAGCAGCAGTGATCAGGATTCAAGTTGATACAGAGTTTATGAACTGTGTTTGCCTTAATGAGCTTTTGAAAACCAACAACATGCATTAATTGCTAATCTGTTAGCAACTAGAACTTGGCTATTAGTGGATCCGAAGCCTTGATCTTTATATTCTGTGAGAATGCGACTAAGTCGGCAAAGCGGTTTTCCACACACCTTCTCAAAAACTGAGGCAATAACATCATACCAAAAAGCCTGGTTATTTTTATCTACTTAATTTGAAATGGTTGACAATAATCATGAAGTTTGGTGGGATGTTCTAAATAAATCTAGTACTAAACGCACTTAAACAATAGTGTGGATGGGGACCTGTTTCTTTAATATCTGAAATAAGATCAGAATTTTTGTTGAAACTCATGTTTTGGAAAGCCGATGCTTCTTTGCAATTAAAAATGCAGAATGCTCTAGTTTGAGACAAATTAAAGTGGATCAATACCGCACCACTTTTGGATGCAGTACTTCTCAAAATTTCTGCACTTTACAGAACCTCTAATTTATGACTGTGTCATGGGAGCCACTTCTCTGGCATCTTTCCAACTTAATTCCAGCATATTTCTTTCACTGGAGTTGTTTGCTTCTTATGTTTGACAGAGGTTAAAAAAGTGATAATACTGCATCTAACTTTTCCTGACAGAGGAAGTAAACTGCAATTTTGGCTTCACAGAAATGACACTCGGCTTAAAGGAGTCACTGAAACTCGACGCTGAAAACTGAGACATATGTTTATCTCAATCTTGGTTAGATTTTTATCTCATAGAAAGTGTTACAACTAAATGTGTTACGGTGACGTAAGTATTAGACAAACAAATGAGCAGGATTTTAGACTTTGTGTCAAATGCCACAAACAAATCAGTATATTATATATTTAAGCCAATTGTTAAGTTAAATGTTTTTTTTGTTTTTTTTTTTGCATAAACTTAGGTTTTCTTTTCCAAAGAAATTTAACTGAGGACATAAACTGGAAAAATAAAATACATTTTCCATTGTGAGTAAGTCAAAAAGTTCCCCCCTTTAGACTATGGTTATGGTTATGACCTCAGAGGGTTGATGACACAAGTTACATTATGCTCATTTTTCAGTCCCTGCATGAAGCAATTGTGACATGGAAAAAGAAAAAAAAAACACCATAAAAAAACAAAAAAACAAAACACAGACAGTAATGGGTCATTCACTTTTATTACACTATTAGTTAACTTGACCAGTGTCAATTTGTCAGACTGGTTACAATACAGTTACAAAGAAAACATTCTGCCAAATTAGGTTATCTGTCTGATCATTTATGGAGCATGTCTTTGGTTACAGGTCTGAATGAAAATGAAGAACAACTCTTTCAGTTCTACAAACAACATCCCTTGAATTGAATTGAAATCCAACAATCTATCTTTTTTGTTTTGCAGCCTTTACAGAAATGGAGTAATTGGTTTCTTCTTGTGCTTCGTGCCACTCCTTGTCAATTATGCAGAGGCCATGTATCTGTCCATAGTCACACAGTATTCACATTTCTGAATTTTATCTATGTTTTCAGATATAAGTTTTAAATTGCATGTGAAATGCATGACCCTTGATCCAACTGATTATTACATATAAATAAAAAATACGGAATAATTACATCCAAAACACAGCATTGTAAAAGGCAATAATGCAGCAATTAAAATCTCAATAACATAGTTTATATTTCATTGGGGTAGTAAGGGGTAGACCAACAAAGGAGTCTAGGATTGGACAGAGGACATAATTACAAATGTGATTTGAGTAACTATAGTATACACCATTCTAAGTCTGCTAAATGCTGGTAGGAAACCTTCAGTGGTTTGGGAAACACAGGCAAGCTTATTCTCATCTATGGTTTCAGTAGTATCATTACAAGATCAACTGACTTAAACTGTGAACATACAATGTTTTCATTCACTAACGGAGCTGTACAAATTATACAAGGGTTACGACTTCTCTTAAGCTGTCATAACACAACCACAACCTGCTATTAACCTGCCTGACGAGACAAACTTAGCCATAATTTTTTTGCTTTTCCAAGCAAACTGAACATAAAAAATCCACCTCCCCAAGTTATAAGCAATCTTTTACTCCACTTCCTTGAGGAATGAACAAATTAATGCAGGTTTTAAAGAAAATGGATTGCAAATAAAAACTAAACAAGTAAAATAAAATCTGATTTTGGCATAAGTGATCTGTTCTATAGCACGTACTTAAAAGACTGATGAATAAAAATGAACATCCCACAACATGACCTTTCTTTACCAAGATGGTCCGACAGAATTTAGTGGCTAAAGGAAATTATACTGACACACTTAGCAGTAAACAATCAGTCAGAAAAAAGGGGCAATCCCTTTTTTACTTACCTATACACGGTGCAATGCTTATCATAAATATGAAAAACTACAATGAGTCATTCAGTGAAAAGCTTTTCATGACAGTAACTTAAATAAAGCTTCTGTAGTGTACTATTATTGAGTGTTGATGAGTTCAAATATGTCAAAGTGGCCTATTTCAAGACAAACAGTACTACTATCATGCTAGAGTGAGTGAGGTGTGTTTCTGGGAGTTACTTCACACACTGACGCTTCACATTACTATAGTTGTGGACTCTTTACACTTCACTGCTCTGTGCAGCTTAAAACGTCTTATTTGTTCCAATGCACTGATACTCGCCTGCCAAATGTGAAGATGAATAGGCTGCTACACAAAGTGATGACGAGGGCATCAGGCATATAGACTCTCAGATGTCGAGCTTCACTACTCCTACTGAGGTTTACTAAGGGGAGCAATGCATTACTGAAACAAGGATGGAATCTCAACGTCTACCTCAAATACATTCAGAAAGTAGTTGCTGTGTCGTTGTCTTGTGCTGGTTTTTACAACAGTCCGTTTTCAATCAGCCATGTTAGGAAAATGTTTCTCCTTCTCATTACAGCACAATGGTTTTTTTTTTTGTTTATATATTTTTTAAACGTTTTATTCCATTACATCAATGCAAATTAATCATAGAAATGTCTACATCTAGTAGCATGTATTTCTTACGTTATTTACAGTGTCCATTTTGAACGGTGACATTTCGGACTCTTCAAAAGCAATGACTGGAACAACACAAATAAATACTGCAGCATCATACACCAAGTTGTCATGCTTTCATCAAAATAACGGACTTCTGTTTATTCTGTTTTACAGTTCTTTAGATAGCAGAACAAATAAAAGAAACCCATTCACTGACTAAATTAGATAAATAATATATTTGGTTTAACTTGCCAAATAATTAAGAATATTGAGGGTCGATCCTCAGAAGTCAAAACTTTTTTTCTTTTTTTGTACCAACAGCGCATACTGTAGCTCTGTATTGATTAGTGTGGTTTCAGTTTGAATTTAAATCCTTATCATCTCATACTCTCAAAAACCTCCACATCTTTGCTTAATGTTGTCTGATGTTACAGAAGTCTGTGTGGTTCAGTTTAACATAATTAGCTGAAAAAAAAACCTTTGCCCTAGAGAATTGCACCAGTCTGTCCCTCACACTCATCTACACAGATACATTATATCTAACTGTGGTACAATTTGAAGAAAGAGACTACAGCTGAAAAATAAATACTATAAAGCATTATGCACCATTCAAACTCTAGTGAGGAGCAATAGGTCAAGTCATGCCACAGGGACGAGGTGAATGTTTCCAGGATTATGAAATGTTGTGGCTCTGCTAACCCAAAGGAGTATTAGATTATAACAGGTAACATGGGATTGTATCATATCTCATTATTCACATTCTGGTGAAAGGTTGGGTTAGGGAAGTACCCCGTACTTTTATCAGTTACTTTAGATTTGCAACACATCATAAATCCGTCAAAGGAAGTGCAACTGGGACACCACTTGAAGGAAGAGTGGGGGGACAAACAGGTGGTTGGGCATGACTTGTTGGCAGTCCCCAGTGCTTCAGTTCATCTGCTCAAAGAATTTATAGGTAGGGTTTTCATAGCCATGGTTTTGCATTTTGTTGAGCTGTCGTTCTTCTGGTGTCAGCATGGGGTCGACCTGCTATGAAACATACAAGAGCTTGAATTATTACTCAAAAAACTAATTCACAAGCAAGAAAATCTAAACTGAGGCATTACATTATGCAGAACATGACTAGCAAATGAAGGCTGGGAAAGTAGGCTATTCGCAAAAGGCTAGGAGAGCCCAGTCACTGTGAGAAACACTAAGAAAAGGTCTTAACCCGAGCACATGTTCAGTTTGTAGGCTTCAGATGGCTGAAAGGCCATCACTTTGATGAATTGTAAGATGTGTGTTTTCTTAACAAGTCCATAATGTGACATCAGTCAAGAGAGGTGAGCTGAAATTGCAACAGTTTATGTAAATGGAACTTTTTAAAGTTGAATTACTTCTAGCTCCAGCTTGTCTTGTATTTAGTTTCCTGAAAACTTGACAGTTAATAGTTGTTTTAGTTTTCATTCAGTGTTCCCAGATTCCAGCTCTCCATCTTTAAGTGAAGCTGGGAACGCTTGTAACTGTTACCTTGGTATAGCAGCATGCCAGCCAGTTTTCCAGCTGCTACAGGATCTGGCTGGAGTGTGACTCCAGAAGAGAGCAGAACAAGGACTAAGAATGGAAGCAGCAAACTAGGGTACTGTTGCCTTCCACAGTACAAGAGACATGCTAGAGATCACACTGAATGACTTGAGAATTGCCAAAAGAGCAGCCTGACAAGTTTGCAGGTCAGATAACCCAATATGGTACAAAGCTATGGTTGTACATATTGAAAGGATTACTAAGTGCATTGTTTTTAGAAAAAAAAGCATATAGACTATATCAATGTAATCACTTTCAATTATGTCTTACCACACAATAGAAGTGTGTAGTCAATTAACCAAATCAATGCTATTTTAAGACTGCACTTCGCTTAAATCCATGGCCTAGCTGGGGTCGTACCTCTACAATGCCATGGCTAATAGTGCCATATGGCTTCCTGCGCACCAGCAGCAGGCTGATGACCATCACCATGGCGATAGCCACAGCCACTACGAGCAACCCCACCATGGCGCCGCGGTTAAATGTCTCCAGGGCATCAGGTTGCTAGGGAGAAAAAAATTAGAAAACATGATTAATATAATATAAAATTAAAAATATATATATAATTTGAAATTACAAATTTCTTCAAGCACATAGACACGTTGCTTTAATCTGAGAACATTATAAAGCTCTTACCAGTTCATCTCTTTCAATTTCACTCGGCTTGGCCATTTCCTTGAGCTCTGCAGAAGCGATGAGCAGCTAAGAGGAAAGGGAATGTTTAGTAATAGAATGTACACCCAGCACATGCTCCTATATTCAAGCATTCTGTCTCAACTGGGATTGAATCTAACTGAGTTATTTGACCACCATCATGATCATCATCTTACATCGTCCTCGTATTTATAAGTAGGGCCTCTCTCAGATGTGGTATAGTCGTATTCATCTTCTGCAGACATGGAGATGGTAAGAAATACGAAAACATAGTTAGTTTTTAGAAAATGTGATATAAATGAAAAGCTGTAATTATTGTAAATAGCAAGTTGCCATGTTTTTAATGATGCTGAACCCTGGCTCACCTTTCTTATTAGACTGCAATTCTGTTTTGAAAAGGAGAAGAAAATAGCATCATTAGCAGCAACCCATCACAAGAAGTTAATCATTTCACATTTCACTCACTGTAATTAGGGAAGTATCGAGAAAAAGCATCATTCATTTTTCATTCATTCAAAAAGATTGTTCGATTTCTATGTGTTTGCAAGAGTAATAGGTGATTATGCACCGATGCGGGGAGGATATGGCCTGTTCTGGAAGGCCCTCTCCTCTTCTTCTTCATCATCCTTCTCTTCCTCACTCTCAGCTGGCAAGAGCACCTCAGTGGTGCGAGTCTCAGAAAAGGAGGTGGTCATGAGCTCACTGATGTCTCCCCGTTCTGCCTTGACCAGTTCCTCTGTAGGAATACATAAAAAAAAATAAAAAAACACAGACACAAACAATCCTGATACATTCAGTAACATAACATTACTGAGTACAAAAACAAAACAGAGCACAGACAGCAATTTGCACATTTGAGAACTGAAAACCATAGTTTAGCTCACGAATGTTATTCTGTAGTTCCTCAGCCAATGCAGGATCCTTGTATAGCAACGCGAGACTCTGGTTCATCCTCTCCTCAATCACATGGAGATGTGTGTACACCTGCAAAATACAAAAGCCAAATGTGTGCCAAAAAAACCCAACAAAGTTGAGATAATAAGTCACGTTTATAAAGCTTTCAATGTCAGCAAATGATCTTATTTTAAGTTTGGAACTTGGTTTTATTCAGTTACTATCAACTCATGTGTAATACATACTCACTCTTCAGCACAGCAATGTTCTGTATGTTTCATTGTCAGCAGAAAGCTGTTATCACAGCTGAAAAGCTCTAACCTGAAATTTCATCTGCTCAGCTTTCTGGGGGTCAACAGCCACAATATGCTGGTAGTGCCTCAATGTGTGTCTGCGGTCCTTCTGCTCTGCAGCCATGTACCGCTTTAGAGCCTGCAGCACGCGTTGTGGCTGGAAGACAGTTTAAGATAGGACACAGTCAGAAAGTACGGCTACATCAAGGTAATCTCATACACTCATTCAGATGCACTGAATCTAAAGCAGATTCACAATATCAGGGTTAACTTTAGATCCATGCTAAGTTTCTGTCCTCCTCAGCACTCCATAGACTTACCTGGGGGGGATCAGATTGCACAGCAGTCAGGTAGTTCTCCAGGGCCAGGCGGCGGTTGTTGTTGAGAATGGCTTCGACTCTGGCAAGATGTGTCTCTACCAGCCTCTGCCTCTCTCCTGCGACCTGTTCCTCCAGAGTCTGCAGCACAGACTGAAAGTGCTGGTCGGGACAGAATAAGAGGGTTGATACAAGGATGAAGAAGGCAAAAGTTCCTTTTTTTAATAAGGTGAAATTTTCACAAGAAAATCCAAAATGTTGATCATAGTGTATGAAGGAGGATTACCTCATTCAGGGCCTGTCGTTCTGACTTTGGAAGATTTTTTGACTTGTTGTCAGCTTCAGTCCATTCCTTCATGATCTGGGGGATCAAAGCACACAAATACAGTTTATTATTGTAAAATAATCAAATAGATAAGTTATATCCTGGATACACTGTATACAAAACAAGGGGTATACACCTCTTATTAAAATCAAAAGACAATATGGAAGTACTCCATTTTTGAGTCGGACATTGAGTAGAATTTAACTGTGTGCGAAGTTACTGCTCATTACAAAACCAAACACAATAGCTTGTGTGATAAAATGCTTTAAAGGAAAAACTCAATGCAGGCTGCAGCAGGCAACAAACTATTTGTTTCAGTTATGACATGAAAAAAAACAAGCTTTGGAAGAACATCAAACACACAACAGCCTCCTTAAAGAGAAACAAAAATGCTTCTCTAAAATTAGAGAAACAACCCTAAACCTTTACAGCAGCTGTCAGATTGTCCGCAAAGATAACCCCACCCCCAACACACACACACACACACACACACACACACACACACACACACACACACACACACACACACACACACACA
>JBBBVU010000006.1:16970029-16983795 GCA_037177055.1 Atherinosoma microstoma | reverse complement strand
ATATATATTTAATGGGGCAGGTGTTAGAAAATAATAATTAAGAAAAAAAAGTACATTTTGGTGTATTTCCATATGTGCTAAATTGCAAATTATTAAGTCTATGCAATGTTTTTTTTCCAACAAGTTCTATTGATTAGAACTGATTTTCTTTTTAATAAAAAGATATCCCAATAAAGGTTCAGAGCCTTACCTCCTGACAGTAGGACAGGATTTGGCTGGGATCTTTGAAGCAGCCCTGGCGGCTCTGAGGATCCGGCTCCCACTGACCAGTCTGTATGTTCATGTGTAGGAGCTGACGACCACAGAACATGGCAATTTGCGGCTCTATCACCTGGGGGCCCGGCCCATTCACCTCAGTCATGGCCAGAGCCTATAGAGCACAGGGAGGCGAGAGAGATGAGTCAATACAAACACAGTGGCAGAGAAAAGTGTGTCTGAAGCTGATCCAGGGCAGATAATTCCTAAATGCACTTTAGTGCTATCCAACATTAGACCAAGAGTGTGATCCTGAGTGGAAGACTGAGAGGTGAGTGGCTGGGTGATCGAAACTGAGACCAGAGAACGTAGCAGAGGCTAATGCACAAGAGAATTGACTGCAGTGCACGCTGTTTGTGTTAAGAAGATAATAGAAAGCCTACATAGGAAGACCAAATGTAAATTACAAAAAAGGACAACAAAAGGTGCAATTATCAACTGTTGGCATTGTTTTGTTTTTTTTGTTAGGGGACATTTCTGAATTCTGAGAACATCAGCAAATGAAAATGGATCAAGAGAGTTTTATTTATTTATTATTATTATTTTTTTTTTATTTAGAAAAGCTCAAGGAAAGCAAGAAAAAATTTGCCTCCTCCCATCCCCTCCTCCCCCTGGCCTTCAGGATGCTGCTATTGATCGTTGGATATGTTACCTCTGCCTGGGGGAGGGCCCAGGGGACCCCACACAGAGGAACAAACAGCAGCTATGGCTGGGAGTCAGGTGTTAATACAAGCTCATTGACCGATGTGCCACTTCACTACATTAACACACAGGACAGAGACAGAAAGAGCCAAGGGAGGAATAACAGAGGGGAGGGGCTGGGCAGCTCTATAAACAGCACAAGCAAGGACTTACTCTACTTTAACAGACAAAACAGATTTTCCAAAGAGACCTCTTTAATCATGAAAAAAAGAAGTGTTTCATGTTCCACTGAATGCCTTAGTCATCTCTGGTGCAAAACTGACTTGTTTACTGAAACCAGTGCCTTCTGCAGGTCATGCTAAGAGGACCCGTCTAAGTTTCTCAGTGAACATTTGACAGCAAAGTTCATGCAGAGAATATATAATAACACTAACTGCCTAACCCTGAAAATCTCCGAAAAGCCATCCTGCACCCCAGAGCCTAGACAGCTCATATCCTTTCATCTGCTCTGACAGACAGACAGATAGGCCGACTGACAACAGACAAGAGCAGCGACGCTGAGCCAATTAGAAGCGAGATGCCCACAGGGAAAAAATGGAGGAGAAAAAATATGGTGGAGTGACGCCTGATCAAAGGAAAGCCTTTCTTAGGCCGAGCAGAGCTAAAGTGTTTGAAGTCCTAATTAAAATTTATACTGAATAAAATAAATATATGAAACCCTCTGAGTCAATGTACAATAAATTTAATAAGCCCTGAGCAGTCTACGCATTCTAATTACACTAAGAGGACTCTGTGTTTCTGCATGTCTTTGCAGATTTCTTACAAATTGCAGATCTACTTTTCATTACTGCTGACCAGTTCCCAAAGCAAGTCACATGATGGCATTTACCGAACTTGTGAGATTTTGTTTTTTTATAAGACTTTAAATATTTCAGTAATGCTTGAGAAGATCCTTGAGATACATAAGGGGAAACTTCATGTTTTTTCAAAAGCACTTTCTGGATCATGGGCTAAAAAATAATAAAATAAATAATAATTTTCAAGTAATTATGAGGTGAGTGTAGTACAAAGTCTATCACATTAGAATACTGATTCAAAAACTTATTTTCTCTAATTTCACTAACATAGATGTTAATATAATATAAAACTAACCTATCACATTTTATTTTTGCATTTTTCCTTACTGTTTGTTTTAAACTGCTTTTTTGAACCCGTTGTATGGGTTAGTTTGTATGGCTTTCAGCAATTATAAATGTCTTACGCAGTTCAGGCAAGATTCAAACACAAGTTTCTGTACGTCAATAATGACAGCATGATTAAATGAATGAAACCATGGCTGCTTCAAGGATACAGAAAACTTGTAAACGTCTAAATAAAGAGTTGGATATGGATGATACTGTACATAAGGTCAGATCAGAGAAGTACTCATACTGCATATAGACATTTTCAGTTTCATAAACCTTCACACAGATACACTCAGTCACAAATGCAAACCAGCCAAAGTGCATTTACTAAAAAAAGCAAACACATTAACTAACTGAAAAAGAGGGGGAAAGTGAATCTATTCCTGAGCAAATGTGCTGATTAGGTTTGTCATTGACAGAGCTGACTTGGATTTTTTAATTGGTTAAGTGTATTGTAAGATAAGCACAGTAAAACACTGCTGAAGCTGCTGAAACAGCCCATCTAGAGCAGCTGCTGAGCTAATGCCTTAACAGATACATCTTTCTGAGCCAGAGAAGGTCAGTGCCACAAAGACACATACACCCAAAAAGAAAAAAAAACCTTAAACTTCCGGATATTTGAGAAGATAACTCGGCTGCTCCAGCTCTCTTATTCTGCCTGCTCTCCACTACTGCACTTGCAGAAAATCAATGCTGAGCGACTGCAACTGTATCGCCACGTTCCTTCCAATCAATAGTAGTCCATCAGGAGCCTGAGGCCCTGACCCCTAGCCTGGAAAAGCTGCACTCTGAATCTAAAGCCAGATGTGGGACCAGATTAGATCTTCTTCTTATGTTAACCCCTAATAAGAAATACTGTACGTTTACTTCTGTCACTTGACAGTGGAAGAAAACCATCAGCATGTTTATTAACCCAGTTTGAATTACATGTGGTTGTTGGATATGAACGTATTAGGCAGCTTAATTTCTAAATTGCCTTAGAAAATATGAACTTATCTTTCCCAGAAAAGCAGTATCTTTTTAAGGCAATGCTACGACTCTGGGAAACATTCAAATCCTTTACTTGAACTTGACAACTCTTCAGTGTCATCAACATGTTAAAGCAGTCTTTACAGATGTAACCTTCAAAGAGTACTGGGTTTTAAAGTAAAGCCACAGAATCTAATTCTAAAAATTTCCAAAATTTAAAATCAAGCCAGTGAATTCCTGTCACATTCTTTTTTTAAATCAGATAATATGTGTTGCAGTCTTTATGGACAATAAAAACAGATCATGGGGAAGAACTATAAGGCATGCAAAGGAAGGGTGGCTGGCTACACTGCTACAGCTTCACATAGAAAGTAGTTGTTTGTTGCTTTATTAAGGTTTGAAATACATATTAAAATTCTAACCCCAGTAAATTACATAATGTTTTAATTGACTTATTTATTCTATGTTTGAACAAGTATTTATAGTGTAACCAATAGGTCAAAAGTGGATGTGTTTGGCTTAAATTAAGTACTATTAGATTTGTTGGAGAAGAGATCCACCCTTTGCAATCAGTTTTTTTTCCATCTTTTTTTTCATTTTGTTTGTTTGTTTTCTGGTTATTTGTCTCCTCCCTTTTTCTCTTCCTGTTTGTATATCTTGTATTTTGTCACTTCTTCTGACACACTTTACACACTTCAAACTCTCAAGGATTTTTACAGTTATTTGACCATTATATTAAAGTGTTACTCACAACAGTTGAAAAAGCTTTATTTAGAATATTTTGGGCTGTTTAGTCTCAATTCACTAAACAGGCACAAACAGTGGCTCACAATTGTGAAGCATCAGGGCCTCCATTCACAGCTGTAAATAGTTTTTTGCTACAGTGAATGACTCCCATTTTATGTCTTTATTTAGTATTTCTGTCCATGATTTATAGTTACAAAATACAAGTGTTTCCACTGTGGCCTTAAACAAATGAAGAGTCTTGTGGTACGTGTTTTCCATTTTAAATCCAATTCAGTTTTAGAGTGTTGTGGTATGAACACTGCAGTGTACATCTCTCTGGTCCAGCTGGCTTCACAATAATGTCAGCAATGACTCTTCTCTGGTAAAAATCTACACCACTCCTTGTCTCAGGAGAGAAAAATACTGTAGAGTACTGAAGCCTATAGTCAGCAGGCATGGGGGGGTGTTGGGTTCAGAGGCAGTGCTCAGGAATCCTGCACTCCACATATCATGTCCTAGTGCTGATGAGGCAGACAGCTCAGTAGCCTGACGGCTCCCCACTGCAGGGAAAACTGCATCATTAATAACAACCTGGTGATATAAAGCCAGAGACATCGACTGGCTTTCTGCCTTTTCACCAGATTCTTTGCCTCCGTTAGCTCCCTTGATATTCTATTATTTCTCTGGTCTGCTTCTCGGCATCCACCATATACTCACTACCCTGCTTAACTCTGTCGTCGTGCGTGTATATGCAAGTAAATTCACAGCAAAAAAAAAAAAAAAAGCTAAAAGCACCCCTAAAGACAAGAACGCAATGCTCTGGACCTGACAGAGTGAAACAGCTGGCTCAGATATAATAATCCCTCTTGTCGAAGAAATTACGCTGCAGTGTTGAGCTCTCAAAATAACTGCGATGATCTGTTGCAAGCTGAACATAAATGCTTGTGTCAGTCAGGGCTGAGTTTGGGCCAAGGCAGCACATTTACATGTTCTGCCAGCATCTTCCATCCTGTTCTGATTAAATTTTCAGCACCTGTTCCACCCTTATGTTGCAGGATGACTTCATCCTCTGTAATGATGCAATCTGTTGGCCCTGGCAAGCAAGCCATAGCAGAGGAGGCAGAGGGGAGAAGCCCACCCATCATTTGTCACATTTTACAAGTTACGGCCAGGCTGTACATTGAGGAACAATCGCAAAGTTCTTTATTGCTGATGTGCTTTGGGCAACATATCATGTTATGTCTACAGCCAGAATCATACAGGGCCTTGGTATCACCAAAGCCTTGTGTAATTATGGTTGATTCTTCTTTCATGTCTGAGTTAAATGCATACATAATTCATCTGTTTCATACTGCCTTTGTTTTCTTACAAGCTCACTATTATCTTAGGGACATGGCATGTGTGCTTGTATCTGTGCTAACATAAGCTGCACACTTCTGTCTATTTGTGCTTATGTTATGTGAAGAACTTTGATACAACCTCTTTCATCTTTTTCCCTTACAAAAATACTATGTATTCCAGAGGGCTGGAATTGACACCTGAAGACTAACTAGAGACAGCAGACCCCTTTACAAAGACATGACAAATCCAGTATAACCACAAAAATTATGTAGTTTTATTAAACCAATGTTGTAAAATTTTACAACCTTTTTCCTGGTAAAGTTCTGATTTGACAACAATATTTTCATTCACAAACTTAACAAATCTGAATGGGTCTTTTAAAAAACATAAAAAAAAAGAAGTGATAATTGTACATGTTTCTATTAACAAAAAAATAAACAAATTTAGCTTATTGTTGTATGCATAGTGGTATAGGTGATGCTGGAGGTTGTAATTCAGAAGAATAAATCCTAACTGGAGACAACTGGGGAATTGTGGTGATGTCCATAAGAAGAAAACGGAGAGAATTATTTTTCAGGAATTATATTATTTTTTGGGAATATATGAAATAGTAAGCCCTATATTACATCTTGGAAGACAATGGTAAGTCACTCGAGTTCAGAAAGCGAAGCAAATCTTTCCCAGATCAGATGCAATTGGCTAAATTGTTCAGATTATCCCCAATATACATTCAGACTTCTATAAAAAAAGACAAAAATTACTTCAAGTTAGCATACAGTTTTCTTTTTTCTTCTTCTGGTGAATTAGTGGAGGCTTTTTCTTATTTTATGTGGCTCAAAAATTGTAATGGAAACCCAGTTTCTGTCTAACATATTGCACATATTGAACATGCCTTAACTGAAAGCATGGAGATTACAGAAACAAGTTCTCGCACAACTTTACCTACTCTAAGGCCTATCATTAAAACTCTACACAGTAAATGAGCTACATATTTTTTTTGGTCAATTTGCTCTACATTTATCCCCTGTGACCCTGTATTGGATGGATGGATGGATGGATGGATGGACGGACGGACGGATGGATGGATGGATGGATGGATGGATGGATGGATGGATGGATGGATGGATGGAATACATTTATCCATTACAGAAATTAACTTTGTTATTTCTGGTGGGAAAATCCTGATTCGCTGCTTGTGACTAATACGACACTGCACACTGGCCTATTGCCATCACTCACGTAGAGAACACGCCCACATACAAATAGGACTGAGAGATGCATAACCCATGAATTCATGATACACACAAACACAAACAGGCTTTTCTGAGCATGTCTTTGTGCTTCTCCACAGCACAGATGGCTGAATAGTGGGTGTCTTCCTGCTCCCGAGCCTTTCCTTCACTCATTCTCTATTTTCCTTTTTCTGTTGTCCTTCTTTCTCCTCCCAAGGCTGAGCTTGATGTACCCTCGCTGCCCTATCCTTGTTTTCCTTGTCTCCCTGCCCCCTCCCAGCTTTCACACAATGTGTGACACTCTGTTGTTTGGCCTCCCTTCCAAGACTAGTGCTAAATGGTCAGATAGAGTTTAGGGTCATTCATCACTGTAATCATGTTGCTTAATTATTCATAGGGTCCATCAGACTCTTCCTGGTGTGGCATGTAGTTATGAGAGAGTGGCAACATTAGTCTGCCAGGCACTCCTGGCGAAAAACAGACAAAGGAGGATAAAGCAGGTTAGCTCTCCGGATTGATTCATTAACATACATCTCTGACTAATGGCTAATTGAAGCCATTAAATTCCCATTTAGAAGAAGATGAGGGGCAGAGCAGAAAATACTACATTGTGTTTTATGTCATGTTCTTTAGCTTTCTACAGGAAAGCACACATAGTTGTAAATTTACTTACTGAATGCTAAACCAAATACCTAATTTCAGTGCTTGATAGCCAACCATTATGACAGACAGTTTTAGTTGCAGAGATGTGCAAACATCACAGGCTAAGTCAGGCTTCATCTTTTCAGATTATGGCTATCCAGCCTCCAGCTGGGCACACTGGGAGCAGATGGCCCTGTAATCATCAGGGTTCATCCAGGGCTACAGCAGCAGCCAATACCAGCTCTCAATATTTGATTTAATTTCAAATATAGTTTAATATATAGGACATGTCATCTGGCAGCACTGTGGACTTCATGGAAAAAGAGGTTGGCAGTACTACCTGGTTTATAAGGGTATTTGGGAGTGTGGTAGCTCTGAAATGTGTAATAATGGTGGGTTAACTGGTCTTAGCCTATACTTTTCCATTAAGCACTCTACAAACTGCTGCTTCTGGGTAAGGTTGCTTCCTCTTTCTAGACCCAACTTAGTTTGATACAGGCTTCTTTGATGTAAAGTAGCATTGAGGGACCTGAAGCTGCATACCTGCAGGAACAGAGATTTCAGCTTTCCCAGCTGGGACACACATTAATTATAATAAATATCCCTTCCAAACAAATCCTGTTCCTGTCTTTAAAATAGGTTCAATAATGCACCCATCTACATTTTACTGCCATTGTGCAGGCTATATCGGAATAGCCATGTTTCCTGTTGTCCACTACTTGTTTTGGTCACATCCTGCTTTTCAGCAGATCCTGTATATTTTTCACAAATGTCTATTACAATGAAGCAGCAGACAAAAGGAAACTCCCACAGGTATAAATTTAATCTGATGCGTGGTATTCCCAGTTCTACGGAAAGTGGGTATTGAACAATATTCAGAATGAAACAAGTGATTGTGACACTTGTGTTGCGTAAAGTAGTTCTACATGCCTGTCTCTCACTACCACCCACATTTCAACAAATGCTTCTTCTGAGTCACACAGCACAGTGACGCCACACTGTGCATGTTTTCTCCCCCGAAAAGACAAAAAATAAAAACGCTTCGCACAGTTGGTCATTTTCACAATCTTTTCTATGTAACCACCTCCTGCAGATATGTGGGAGACACATCTGCGTAATAATGTTCCAGGAAAACAACGTCCGGAAACATTAAGTGCCTGCAAGACTTAGTTTCTTCAATGCAGCCAAAATGAAATGATTTTGTCTCCTGTTGGCGTTGATAAATTTCTGCTGTTACACAACACAGCTGAACATCCTTCACAGTTCAGCTAAACAACATGGGAATGCCAGCATGTTAATGCCAAACGCTGTGAGCTTGCAGATGCAATTTCAAGCTGAAAGGATACCTCAGGGGATTGAAGGAATCAACAGCTTAAAGAAGATTTGAGCACTGCAGGTCTATTTGAATCATCCCAGCATCAACACAATTGACTCTGAATCGTGGATTTTCTGTAGGCAGATTGAAACAAGAACAAATCGGTATCAATGCTGTAAACAAATTTAAAAGGCTTGAGTCATGATGGGGCAAATTTCTATTATCAAACACAATCATGCATAAGTGAATGATGTTCATTGTTGAAGCTAAATTATATTACACACTAAACTCAGAAAGACACTTGGTTTCTGTTGCTGCAGGGTTCAAAATCTCTTGATTCTGGTATGTAAAACTGAATTTATATGCTGCAGATACATAAACACATCAAAACATGCCTAAAGCAAAAGGAAAAGTACAGAACTTCAAAATTCAAAATAAGTGGCATAAACCACTGCCACACTTTAAAATTGTCATCCACCCGGAAACTGAAATAGCAAATTTAGGATTTCATGAATTTCAGAAACACCTAGATTTCATGTCTGACAGAAGAAACAGTATATTTGGATGCTAACTGTATTTTACATCTGAATGAGCGATGAGAAAAGTGCGTAGGTGTGTGAAGAGAGGAAAACTGGAAGACTTAAAACAACAGAATCATACCCTTGAATGGTTTAAGTTGATTAAGGGGATCTTGGAGCTTAAATGAGAGCATGTTTAGGTTAGAAAACTGCAATAATTGATCCACTTAAGGACAAACTGTCTTTCTGCAGTGCTCCTGAAAAACAACAGGCAGCTCACATCAATGAGATCTAATGCCTCCTCTGCTCTTATCTTGCACTCTGGGCCGTTTGCTGTCTCTCAAGCAGCTCACTCTGCCTTTCACTCTGTTGTCTTTGCAACAGATCTGGAGTCTCTCTTCCGGGATATTCTCCTTGGGATCTGCATGCTATCTCTCTCCCAGTTCTCTTTTTCCTGTCACTTCATGCATGTTTGGAGTATTTTATACAGATGTTTTGTATTTAGACTATATAGGCAACAATGCGTCTTGTACTTAAAAAAAAACAAACACTTGTGATATTAGGGGGAAAAAATTATTTGAATCACGTGAAATAATTGTCAAAGTTTAACACCAACATTAACACAAGTTAAAAGTCAACCTGTTTGTCAAGTTTCAATCCCTCTGAGGAAATTTCAGGAAACTGTAATTTGCATCAAGCCAAATAAACATGTCTGGACGGTAATGACTGTACATAAATGGGGGCAAGACATTAAAGCTAGCAGGGGGGTTGTATAACCATTGGAGGCAAAATGATTGCCTCTAATTGTTATAGAAAATAGCAATCCATAAAGGTGGCTAAATTTAGTTAAAAAGTCCAATAAAAAGTTCATCCATTCCTTTTCTATACCCCTTAGTCCAATTCAGGGTCGAGGGGGCTGGGGCTGGGGGGGTGAGGGGGTGGAGCCTATCCCAGCGACAAACAACCAATTACACCCACCCAATAAAAAGTTGGAAAACAAAATATTTTATTTTCTCTATTTAATATGCCAGGCTTTACAGGGTTAAATCCTGCATATGCAGAGATGCAGCTGCGGAGAGGGAGGAGTGGAGGGAATGGGGCTTACAGCATTCATCTATCTATATTCTATTTATGCACATATAAAATTTTGATCACACTGTGCCAGCTCCCCTGAGAGCCTCTCTCGCAGATGCATCTAAGGAAATGAGCCTTTGAGGTTATGTATATGTTGTGTGAACCCCAAGAAAAACTACAGCAGAGTTGTCTGTGTATATTCGCAGGTGATTCCAAGAGAAGGAAAAGCACAACTTAAATAGATATACTGTAGCTTTACACATTGCACACACATTGTACTTCTATAGCAGTATGTAACTCAGGGTATTTTTTTTTACTCCATCTCGGTTTATTGCTTTAATCCAGAGGCTTGTATCTCACTAGAGTGGGAACAGACAAGTCTTTAACTCCCACTGATATGTCAGACTGCGCACCACTGCTCATTCAAGAACCCTAGATGGCTAGTGTTCTTGCAAGTTCAAGAAAATATAGAGGGGATAACCTCTTCTTCCCAGGTCATTCAGAGATTAAATTGCACTGCACTGCATTTTTGGCCTGTTGTTTATAGATGCTCTGTTAATGAACATCAGAACAGCTACTGCTGGGCCGGCAGGGACTGACTTGCCACATGAGAAACAAAGCAAACCAAGATTCTGCTGAAGTTGAATCTGAAGAGAAAGTTGAATAAACGGAGTGCAGCTTCAACACACCTGCTTCACCATCTGCCTCTTTGTCCATTTTATAAGCTCCCATTGGGTGCAATACCTTTTTTTTTTGTGTAATATATTTTGCCTTTTCCCTATCAGCATCAGTTGGCCATTGAGAGTGGTTGTCATGGCAACACCACCCACAGGAGCCAGCTACCTTCCCCGTTACCGTAGCAACTGGTTCCCTACAGAATTTCAAGCATGTCACTCTCTCTCTCTTTCTCTTTTCCAAGTCATTATGAGTCTGGCTCTCTCTGTCTCCCCCCCATGAAACAGTCAGCACATGTCAAGTTCGACTTTCTGTCCGCAACAGATCGTTGATCGCTGACAGATTAATTGTTTATGTATAGTTTACACATCATTGTTAATTACATGTACAATCCTGGATCATGCTGAGCTGGGCATATTCTATCAATATTAATCTTTCTTTCCCCATTATCTGAAATGTTTTATTTCTGTATTCTAATAAAGTGCAAAGCTAACGGCGGGTATAGATGATATTTTTAGAAGAAAATAATACCAACTCCAACAACAAACTCTAGGAGGCATCTATTCCACAACCAGTAGGATAGCACATGCACAATAGACATGTTACATTTGTATATTATCATGATTATAGAACAAAGATCTAAGTTTTAATTCTTCGGGAATAAATATTTTTTCCCTTTTTCTATATCTGATCTATTCTATTGTATCCAACTAATAAATGAAAGGATTTGTGTCTGTTTGAATTACACTTGCATTGTTAAGCATTCTTTCAATCAACCTGGTAGTTCATGAGTGTATTTCTGGCATTGAATAATCATTTAAGACTATATAGTATGCAAAGGATGAAGAAAATGAATAAAGGATGGATGGATGGATCTGTTGTGGGTTTGCTTATGTAAATTTACTCTGGACATAGTTTATATAACAGTTCTTTTTTTAATGGAATAAGGAAACAAATAAATACATAAATTACATGTATATACACATGAAGTCAGATTCTTTTACTGCAGATACACTGACAACCAACACCTCACACACTTGCAAATGAAGTTTAAAATGCCAGAAACTACAGTTCAACAACAGACCCCTTGAACTTCAAAGCACATCAAGTTCTTCTATTAAACTGCATATAAAACAAACAAAAATCACTCAATACAGACCCTGGCGTAAAGAAGTTAGCTTTGGCCTTTATCCAAATATTGTCCCCTGAAGACAGCTTTAGAAGATTCAAGATTCAATTTATTTTTCATTACCCACGATTGAATAAGGAATAAAAACAAAGTCCCCCAAGCTTCTGATAAAAACCCAAATCATTTAAACACAACAGCGTGACACTAAGTGGGCTGAAAAGTGTGGCAACATGCTCCAAATGATCAAAATGAAAAGGTGTGAGGGCTTTTTATCTATCAGGAATGTCCAGAGTATTTATTTTTCTGATAAAGATGAATTCTGTCATTACTCCCCTCTTTTAATCATTTTAAGACTTGAAAGTTGTGCATTACAATGGGAGGACTGTTATGTGAGACAGCTGAGTTTATTCACGAGACATGGACTTTATTATGTTCTCTGTCTGGTCACCTAACGGCTGAGCTTAAGGGTTAAAAATGGCCTCTTATCCAAGTGGTGATCTTAAATAATTGGCCCAATTAGTTACTTGGCCAACTAATCTGAGTATTGCATACATAATGTTTGAAGTGCATCCACTCCATCAAAAGAGGAGAAATACTCCTTAGTTTATTGTTGACATACTATAGTCATACATACTAGAGTTAATAGAAAATAAAAAAAATTTAACTATACATTACTAATAACTATTCCACCACTATCAGTGTTACGTTTTTTGTGATGATTTCAGTCTTGTTCACATGTTTCTCTTTGTAAATGTCACTGTGGTGAATCAGTCTGACTTAATGAGTCACATGTCCTGATTCACACATTACGAAACATATCTTTCTATTTTGCATCAGTGGAGATGACTTTCTGTCTTTCCTTTCAAGAGTTGTTCCAACATGCTCATATATTCTACACTTGCAAAAGAGACGTGCAAATTTGAATGATTGATTTTCATAGACTCCCATAAACCAGCAATGTTGCAATACTTTCCTGTTTCTTCAGGCATCACTCCAACACAAATGCTGAATCATTTTCAGCGGTACTTTAAGGCATGTTTTGACAAATCTATTTGCAAAATAATATTTATTCTAAATGAGATCATGTCAGGCTGCCATGTCCTGTATTGCTTTGACTGTGTTATTTCAGACCAAGGCTACTCTGGTGAGATAATGCGTGCAGGCCGAGCAGTCTGCAGGAGATTAAATATTAGTGTTATCTCATTTCCTCTGGAAATAAACTGAACTCACCACAGACTGCCCAGTTACAGAGAAAATGGTTTAATCATTGAGCCAATCTATAAAAATTACCCCCTCACCAGGGCCTGGAACCTCCATTTGTGCTTCGAACCTTTCATGCATTATTTTTCCAAGCAAAAGTAGTCCCCATGAAATTGTCCTATTTATCAGCTTAGCTTGTATATGGGTATTGGATGTTAAAGGGCATAGCTTCCTCACAACAAAAAAAAGATCCTATGCTGAGAAACAAATTAAATGCTACTTATTTCTCCAAATCTTGTTATAGTCATCTACAGCAGCCACCACAACACCTGATTATTCTTCTTCTCAATAGAAGTCTGCAACAAGAGGCCAACTCTTTATCATAGCACATCTGTTTCCACAAACAGGAGTTGAATTCTTTGGAAACACTCTGCCTCATGGGAAGGGAGGGAACAATTAAGAGTCATTTGGTGGGAGTGTACCATCAGCAACAAATTCCGTCCTAAACACATTGATGCCAGTAAACACATAGTTGCAGACGATTTAGAGAAAATGACAGAATTTTCCTTTGAAATATTTAGCAGCAAAGGATGAATTTAGGTGATCTTGACAGGCTCATTTCAGGACTTACAAAAGCAGGACCGATGACAGTTATCAGAGAAATGTGGAAAACCATCGAATGGAAAAAAATGTTCAATGAAACCTCACAAAAAAACTTGTCGTCAAATAGCTGTTAAAGAACAATGGCCAGGGAGAATGTAGAACCAGTAGATGGTAAGATGGGTAGAAAAAGTCATATAAGAAATGTGTGTGTGTGTGTGTGTGGGGGGGGGGGGGGGGGGGGGGGGGAAAAAAAAAAAAAAA
>JBBBVU010000006.1:16936447-16960148 GCA_037177055.1 Atherinosoma microstoma | reverse complement strand
GATAGATAGATAGATAGATAGATAGATAGATAGATAGATAGATAGATAGATAGATAGATAGATAGATAGATAATCCTGTTTATATACTGATAGATAATTACAGAGGGTAATTATAGGATGTCTTGGAGTTATTATTCCTGTTTTAAACCCATCTGCAGATGCTCATTAGCAATGAGTTGTCCAGGATAAAGGTATTCGGTTTATTTATTTTAATCAAGAATATAACTCATAAATCATCCCATAACCACCACCACCACCCCACCCCCCACCCCCACCACCCCCCAAGAAAAAATAGAATTAATTGATTAGATTAATTAAATAATAAAATAAAATAAAATATGCATAGACAAACACTTTTCTTGTGGTCGATGTGGTCAATGTTTTTCCATATGTGCTGAGTTTCTAACATTTAAAACTGCTGATGGTGTCCTGAGCCACTTCTCTTTTCCTCATATAGCCTATTGTCAGGAAAACACTAAACGAGTGCAGCAATTCACTGAAACATGAATTGCTACACTTATAACTAAATGTGACTGAACCATTCTAACGAGCCTGAAAGCCAATATTTGGTGTGACCACACATTCCTCAAAACAGTCTGAACCCTCTTAGACAAGCTTTCTTCTCATTTCTTTACATAATGCAGGAATAGTTCTCCAGCAGGACATTCAGCTCTTCTTTAGATATTGTCTGCCTTTCTGTTCTCTGTCAAGATTATCTAAAATTGCTTTGATAATGTAGAGGTTTAGGCTTTAGGGAGGATTCATTGCTACTTAGGACTTGTTCACACTGATTTTGAGTCCAGCACACCTCAGCCTTTTCTCTACCTTTGGAATGGTTTCTTGACCCTTCCATGGAGATAATTTCTGATAAGACTTCAGCCAAAAGTAGATAGATTAACTGAAGGATTGGATGCTGGATTCTTTCCGCTGACAGACTTTGTGTCTGCTGTAGGTATTTTGGGCACTTTATGTTTCGTGATCCATCTGTCCAGTTTCCTGAAGTCTCTAAAGAACACACTACAACCCATGCCAAAGTATGCAAAATTATTGTCTAACAGCTGTTTGGGAATCTAGTTGGTTAAAAAAAATGCAGTTTTAATCTTTAACATGTTTCTGTTGGTAAAGAAATAGGAAAGAATAATGTGACTGCAGCAGGCATCAAGTAACAAGTTGTTCAGATACAATTTGCATTTGCTTCTTTTCTAAGTTTGTTTTAAATGTGTTGACACAACATTTTTTCTTTTTCTTTTACATTTGAATAATTAAAAGTTGAAAAAAACAAAAACAAAAAAAAACCAAACTAAAACATTAATTCATTCATTTTCTAAACCGCTTAATCCAATTCATGGTTACGGGGGTCTGGAGCCTATCTTAGTAATTATCAGGTGAGAGGCCAAACTAAAACAAATTAAAAGTAAAATGAGTTAAAGAGCTGCCAATGACCAAATACAAACTTTGCAAAACCTCAAGAAAACCTGTAGAACTACCACTGAACACTGCATTTAAAGATTATTAAAATATTTGGCAGGACTGTTGCCATGAAGTCACAGTTGCTGGGGTTTTAGTACCTGATCCATCTCCCCCTCAGTTTTTTCTTCTTGTTTTACACTTGAGTTAAAATCATCCTTCTTAATGCTACTTTCACCAACAGCCAGTCAAATGACTGTACCATCCTGGCCTAAGAAATAATTTAAGACAGACTAAAAAGCAGATTGACCTGGTGATATTAATGTCATTCAGAGAAAAATCCTGCAGCTGGTCCAGTGAGGACTCTGATTCACATCTGGCAGAACAGGATGCATACAACATTTAGACAATTCATGGTTCTGTGTCAACCATATTTCCACCTTTATGCACAAAGTCAAATTTCCTTCAGCTGCATCCCTGTCACAGAAGCAGCATTCAAATGACACTAATGAGGAATTGATCTATCCTTGTAGCAATTGCTCAGTTGACAGAAATCCTCTGCTGAGGAGCACTGTGACAACAGGAAATATGCCATTAGAGCTGAGTGAAAGAGTCGGAGGTCATGTTGTTATTCTAAGCAACCAGGAGTTGTCCTTGACTCAAATCATGGCTACAATAAAGGTTTCTAAGGAGGCAGTGTGAGACACTCCAAAACCTTTTATTGGAAAAGGAAAAGTTGCATCCACAGCATGATCAGGCTAAATGAAAATGGAATACCATCAGAAAATCAATACACCAAACTTTGTTATAGCAGAGTCGAAGAAAGGCAAATTCATCACAGATACCTGTTTGAGTTTAAGTTTGGAATTTGTTTAACAGAGGAGTGTGTGTGCTTATTAAACTCACGCTGAAACCTGGTGGTGGGAACATTCAGTTCTGAGGGTGTTTTTCTACACTGGAGTTTTCCCCTTGCACTAAATTGACTTCACCCAGAACCCAGAGTTTTCAGAGACACGATTTTCCGTCTGCTTGCAATAATGTTGAGATTAATTCACACTGCAGCAGGATAATGAGTCACCTTAAAGCTTTTTATGACCTACAACCCTCCCAACAACACATCAGATGTTGAAACGGAAAATATTTGCTCACCTTGAATTTGATTGCAGCAACACATCTCAAAATAGTTGGAACAGGATGATGTTGACCATTGTGTAACAGCCCTCTTCTTTTAACAACTGTCTGTAATCACCTGCAGAAACCTTCTGTGGAAAAATAATGATGTCTCATTACAATATTCCACCAAAACATCTTGATATGCAGCCACATATCCCATGAGAAGTTGTTCCACTCTTGTCTGATGCAGGATTCCTTCATTGGCAGATTTTTAATTTCACTATGCCCAAATGTTTTCTATTATTAAAAAGTCTGGACAGCAGGCAGGGCAGCACACAGACTCTTCTCTTGCAAAAATCATGCTGTTTTGATGGATGCAGTATGTGGTGTGGCATTGTCTTGCTGAAATATGTAAGGTTCTTCCTGACAGAAACAATATCTGAATGGGATCATTTGTTGCCATAAAAAAACAAACAAACAAACAAAGAAACCTCTATGCACTTTTCAGGATTGATGATGGCTTCACAGATATGGAAGCTGCCTACTATATAGGCATTAATGTAACCCTGTACCATCAGAGATGCAGTCTCTTATAACAAACAGGAAGGTCCCTCTCCTCTTTATTCTGCAGGGCATGGTGTCCAAAAAGTATTTCAAATTCCGATTAATCAGAACAGTTTTCCGCTTTGCTTCAGACCATCTTAAACTAGCTTTGGCCCAGAGATGATGGTGGGGTTTCTGGATCATGTTCACATATGGTTTCTTATTTTGCATGACATATCTTTAACGCGTATTTGTAGATTGCACTGTAAACTGTGCTCATAGACAGAGATTTTTTTAATGCAGTGTGACCTAAGGGCCTGAAAAATCACAAGCATCCAGTTTTGACTCTAAGCCTTGTTCCATGTGAGCAGATTACTCCTGATTCTCTGAACGTTTTGGTGAAGTTATGCACTGTAGATGAAGGAATATTTACAATTTTATCCTGAGGGACATTTTATTGAAATTATTCAACAATGTTTAGAGGCAGTTTATCACATATTGGTGAACTTCCACCCATCTTTATTTCTGAGAGGCTTTTTGATCTGCGCCAATTACTATTCGAGCCTTTTGTTGCCCCTTTTCCAATTTTTGGAATCGAGATTGTACTTGAGAACCAACAAAGAGCATAGTTTTGGATTTCACTTTCACTTTTACTGGATTTTTCTTTGAGTTGTTTCAGTCTCTAGCAAAATAGTCTGACAATATATCAATGTTCAGTTAAGCTTCATTTTGCTTTTGTACAGGTTTAAGCCTGATGCTCACGTAACAAAAGTAGGGCATAGATGGAAAAGTTATTGAACACACACTTCAAAAACCATACATTAAGCACAGCCTATATCACCTGTAAAATAAAAAATGTTGTGATTCGGTTTTATTCACATTTCTGCATGTCTACAAAAGGTGTTGGAATGAATTACTGAATATGAAATATTTTGAATCATGGTCAAAATTTGTATAGCCGGAAAGACTGCAAACTGTACCAAAAGATAATAACGGTTAATAAATGTGAAATTAACTTTTAAACTTAATTTTGAAACATCATATGGACTACTGTAGATTTAATATTGTAAGGACTTGGCAGCAGCATCAGAGACGGTCAGCAGGGGGAACACGTGTCATGAAAATAAAGAGCAAATTTCCTCATGCAGGAAGTCTCCAGACAGAGAAAGGGGACAAAGTGCTCCAGTTTACGTTTCTCTGCATTTTCAAAACTTCTTGAGGAGACACCAATGACTATAATAGACATCTACAAATGTATACATTTAGTTTAATTCACAGTCCAGACACGCTGGAAGAGAGTGGGGAATGAAGGAGTGTGGTTTTTGTAAGCGTGGGCAGGTACAACGTTGCAGGTAATCTGGGCGTGGCTAACACGGGTGTGTGAGGAAAAGGTTGGTTTCAGGTGGATCAGCATTCCCATACCTCCGACACGACACAAGACGCGGATTAACTTTAAACGAGTACAAATAGGTTTTATTTTACTGAACTCTAGGGAAGGGGAAAAGGTGAAGCAAAAAATTACAAACAAAAAGTCGTGTCGGATCCTGTTGGATTCCAGTTGGATCCCAGTTGGATCTTTGTCCTGGAGATGCATTCTGCCAGATATGAAAACGATGTAAGTTGTTTCGCCACCTATTTATTTATCCATTTATGTCGTTTTGGTTGATATCGCCTACAGTGTGTGATGACTTCTCACACACAGTTTTCTATGTAACCAAGTCTGCTTTTGGGCCTCGTGACAACCTGCTGCTGACATTCTGGTTTCTGCCATGACACGTTTGCTTTTACTATGTCACACATTTCAAAGCTCTTGTCCTCCTAAAGCATACGGGCCTCAATCATCCTTGGTTGAATGGGCTGTTTCATTTAATCGTTTGAATGAATGCTTAATTATCATTTTTTTTTTTTTTTTAATACTTGTATGCCTTTTAATTTTGACCAAACAGTGACATGGAAGTAGAGTGGGTCAGTTAAAGCTTGCTCCAGTCTAAACAAAGGCTGTTTACATAAGAAATGGACAATCGTCTTTCAATAGATGATCAATTAATTCATTAAACAACGATTATATTGAATTACTGAAAATGTAACTGCTTGAGTCATGCATGTTCATTTTAATAAAGCATTTTTTATTTATTTATTGGTTGATTGATTGATTGATAAAACAAGATTTTAAGTATTGTCCAATAAGGGGAACAAGTATTATCAGAGTTTGTGCAATTTGCTTGCCTAATATTTGATTTATTGGCTTGGTATGTGCCCTCCTGATATCTGAAATCTACAGGTGATCTACAAATCAGTTTGGCAACTGGAGACCAGGCGTTTTGCATTAGAGCCCACACCTTTAAGAAGTCTTTGCCACCTACACTCAGACACACAGCATCCCTGCATACCTTTAAATCCTTCAGTAAAACTTTCCTTTTTTTGAAGGGTGCTTGGTATCTGTTGAATATATTACATATTCTGTTGCTGCTATATGATCCTTGTCCCCTTTTTTATGAGTTAGCAATGTGTAATTTTGTTGGGAGGGATTCTTTATAGCTAATTTATTATTATTATTATTATTATTATTATTATTATTATTATTAGAATAGAGATAATTATCCTTAATCAGTTCCAATTGGAAGATGATAATCTGCATTTTATCCATCTCTAACACTTTACAGAACAGCGGGCTGCCGAAACATGGCAGTTTGGGGGTTAAGGGTCTTGCTCAGAGGCCCACAGTGGTTCTGTGGGCAGGCTGGAGACTTGGGGGGTATTCCAGAAAGGAAGTTTAACAAAGCCTGTGATAAAGCCTGAGCTCGAGGTAGCTAAATCCTCTGACATCTTAACCTGCCTTGTCAGTTCCACAACCCTGGCTATGAATTTGCTATCACAACCCCGGGTTTGTTGAGCCAGAGTGTGCACGTCCATGGCAAACCTATGAAAGGCATCATCCATTGAGCCCCGAAACCACGATAATGACCAAAAAAGGAAAACAGCTGCTAAACCAGAAAACCCGCTTTGTAGAATATTATATCTATATTCATGGTGTTTTTTTTTTGTTTTTTTACACTTTTTAAGTTGAAAGCAGAGCAAAAGTGACAAACCACAGCTTTTTAATCTTCCAGTTCACAGTGGAAGAAGCAGTTTATGATTTTTTTTTTTTCCCCCTGCAACTGAACTACATGAAATTGTTGGTCCTGGTCAGCTGTAGTGGCTGGTGTGGCCATGGTCAGGGTGCAGCAGTCCCATCAGTACTTATCTGGATAATTTGTAAATTGTATTTTGACTGACAGGACAGTGTAAAGCAGACCATTTAGCCGTGGAAAAATCTTTTGGTCATCTTATAAGCCATCTAAGAAACAGTTTCTGAAGTTACTATTTATGACCTGCAGCAGTGTGATGTGATTAAAAATCAGCACAGCAATTGGCCAGTTGTCAAATTCAAATTTGGCTGATTGAAAATGTACTTCATTGTGTGTTTTGGGGGGAAGTGATAGGGGACTTTGTCTAGTATAATATTTAAGCAGGCGTGTATGCTAAGTGATGATAAGATGTGAAAACTGTCAGAAGTGCACTTTTCCTAACCTACAGGTCAAATTATCCTGGAAGATGCATACATTATGTTAATGTCAGTTGTTGTTACTTCATACTGTAAATCAGCCTAGTTTCAAACTCTGGAACGCCAGCTGAGGATGTGGGCGGGAGAAGAAAACTGACAGACGGCCAAAGGTGAACTTGTTTGTGTAGAGGGCTTCATTAGTGGTTACAAGGCTTTGGTTGGTGCTGCTTGAATTCAGAACCCCAACAACACTTAATTGATGGCTTCATGTAAACAATGCTGCTCTTGAAGAAATGGACAGCATTGTATCGCAGTAAGTGTAAAGCTAAGAATAAGGAAAAGAATGAGGCAAAAGAAACATAGTATCTCAGACACACACCAAAAATAACTATTGGCATGTTGTCAGAATATTTCAGCTTTTATGTTCAGAGCTGCTTTTGGTTTAAAACATTTGATAAAAGAGTATGGCCAAGTGTTTTCATTTGACCTTCTGCTCCTATGAATACAAAGCTAAACAAACTAATGGCTGTTTTCCCCCTCATTTTATTAAAAGATGTTTGAGATTACTTGGGTAAATTATGATCTTGATATCGGTGTGAATAAAGCTAAAATATCACAGTATGTGGGAGAAGCCAGTGTAGGTGGCAAACTCAAATAACACATTCATTATTTTCCTTAGCTTATGATCACAAATACAAATGTAGATATGGTTTACTTTATTGTTATTAAAGCTCTGTTTGCACCTTGATAACATCTAGACCATTTATTCTACAAAGTTTCAGGAAGAGTCATCCTGTATTGTTCCGGTTTGAAGTACCTGCTGTATATGTAACATATTGAGAGGTGAAGGTACGAAAACTGGATTTGTAGTCTCTTGGAATGAATAATGCAATACTGTAAAAAGTCATGTTTCACAATTCATCACCTGCTTTCTGCTAGGACTTCTGTTTCTAAAATGCTTTGAAAAGTTGATTTTGTTTTCTTCATATTAGTAAAAAGAAACCTAACTAAGATACCGTGGTGACATACATGCATACATTGATGGTAGAACAACTTAGAAACTTAATAAATACAGTAACAGAAATGAACAAGTGTCAATGTTTCCCTGGCTTGTGTAATCTTGATATGCATTTGGGAGGGATATGCATTTTTCTTCTTTTTTTTTCTTTTTGTTTTTCCCTTTAAAATAAACAAGTTGCTCATCTGAAAATATTGTCAAATGAGCTTTTTCCTCCTTAGCAAATATTACATTTTTTTTCTCAGACTGTGTGGTCAATCCTTGATACTGGCAATTGGAATAGTGTGATTAATGTAGTGAGACTGTTCCCTGTTGATGTGGTGACTCAGCATGGCAGTCAGTAAATAATTCTTCAGGCAAGGCCGTACCGCTTTGCTTTTGTGTCTCAGCCCACATTTCAAAAGTAGCTGTGTTGACACATCAAGCAGCAGAAGTGATTTAAATATGTTAATGTAAAATCTCTTAACCATTAGATTATAGATTTCAATCCACAGGCAGAAAAGCTTGGGATGAGCTTTTTCAGCTGTATATAGTTTGCATTCACCTTTTTATATGCACCTTATGTGGCCTTTTAACTGCATCCATTGTCTGTCTTCTCTGTGCAGAATATACTGTAGCTGCTGTCATGGACTGGCAAGTGTTTTGTTTTTACCTTCAGTCTTCTGCGATTGTGTAGTGAGGAAGATGTAGTGACGACTGATTTATTCCTCCTAATCTTCCATCTAGTTTCGCTGTTCCCATGATGATATGTCGTGAGACTGTAGCACCAGTCTTTAGCCCCTCCCTAATTTGCATTTCTTTCCATTAATCTGATGGCAAATGTATGTCTGTGCATGAGTACCAGCATGCCCTATGTGCAGGCAAAGTAAAACATCACATTTTTCCAAGGTTGATATCTATTAGGGCTGGCTATTATCACTAATTCCCTGAATCGATTTGATTCACAATAGTCTATTTCGATTCGATTTCGATTTTATTCGATTCAATTTCGATTAATTTACAGCTAATTGTTTAACAACACTTATTTTTCTTTAATCTCAGGTAACTTTTTTTTATAAGACACGGATAATGATAATAAAATTGCTCTAAATTGAGTAACGTCATCAGAAAATATGGACATACCTGCAAAAAAAAATAAATAAATTGGACATAAAAAAATCAATCCTTAGTTAACTCGATAATTAATTTAACTTGAATCGATTTAAATCGAGGAATCGATTTTTTTTTTTAAACCCACCCCTAATATCTATGCTTCAACTGTAGTGCAATTAAACCTTTAGAAGTACAACAATGATTGTTCAGTCTGCTCAAAAATGAAGGGAAAGGGGTATTTACACAACTACTGCATGTATGGTACACGTATATAAATTATGAGAAAACTGACTATTTGAGGACTTGATGTACTGTCTAATCCTCCATGAATGGCAAAAATCACACACATCACTTTTACATGCATGTCTGGATGAACTGTGAATAACATTAACACAACTGACAGATGGCTGACATCACTCTCTCAGATTGATAAACCCTGTAATGTTGCTTGTCTCAGATCTGAAAAGTGTTTGGTCATATATAGATTTTAGCTGGTCCTGCACCAAACACTTTTGGTCTGCTAGGGAAAGAAAAGATTGTGTGAGAGTTCATTTGGTGAAAATAAATTATGTTTTTAAAGCCCAAACGGCACTAATTGCATTTTAATAAGCCTCTTAATTAAAAAAAGTTGTGCAAGCATCACCTCTAGTAGGCCAGAATCAGCTCAGACTAAAATGTGGGTTGTAACGGAAAAAAATTCTTGAGTATAGTTAAAAGCAAGAAACAAGTCTGTCCACATGCCTGTTTTTAGCTGCATTAGCTGTTCCTATAATGAGTTTGGGTTCTTGTCTTCAGGGCTTAACGAAGGTAGGAAAATAGGGCCGCAGTAGTTTCATATGTTCCAAGGAAAACATATTAGAGGCAATGGTATACATCTTTTAAACTGATGCATAAAATAAGATATGGAGCTGCTATCTGTGTTAACAAATGAGGGCTGACAAAACTGGTTGCATTTTGTTTACCTGCTATTCACACCCAATTAAGACCAAGAGTTAAAGGATCAATGGTGGTTCTGCTGCTCTAAAATGGGGCAAGACTTGCTTGGCTGATTGCCTGACGGTGTCCGATTTGTTGAGTAAAAAGGCACCAGTATGACTAATTATGTTTGTGATGACTCTGTTATAAAAGTTCAGCAAAAAGTAACAGTGAGTCAATTAATGCAATACCAAGACCCTGAAACTAAAGCACTGAAATTGAATAACCACACCTACTGTACATGAAGCCAACTAGTTCCTTGTGCAATAAAAGTCAAGAGCTTCAGCCACTACATGCTGCAGATTTAGTGTTTCTTGCTTTTTAAAGAAACTCAAGAAGGAATAGGTAAAAGTTTTGAATGTGCTTAAAAAAAGACAATTTTGTCTTTTGTAGGAGGTACATGGAGTCTGCAGCTCCCTTACACAAACTGAAGTGGTGACAGAGGAGATAATGGGACAGTGGGCAAAATGTTTTAGGTTAACTAACAGTCTTGGGAATCATATTCTTTCTGTGCAAGAGATTTTGTCCTTTGTCAAATTGGCCATGTTACTTATGTATAAAAGACAAATGCAAGCTTTAATTTAAAGCGTTAAACTAATTACAGATGGTATGGGTGGATCTGGATCCCATTTGTTCTCATAATAGTCACTAAAGTCATCAGACAATGTTTTGACAAATCGGAGACCAACACTCATTTCAAACAGAAACTAAAATGAAAAATAAGTTAAAAGTCAGTTCATGAAGACATTAGAAACTGAAATAAGGATGCTGGAATTACACAGAAACTGACAACAAGTTACTGCTTGAGGGTGAGCTGTCTTATTTATTTTTAAACCACACCTCACAGTAGTGATTTCTACTTGTCAGACTGGTTAGACTGTACAGAGACACTCAGTGGCATCTGACTGCAGTGCTGCGGCCCCGGCTGTTTTCCTGTCAAACATTAACTGTTTTACTTAACTTGTGTCAGGGTGTTGTAACTTTTTTTTTATTTTAGTATTCAGTGATGCATGATTAAAAAAAAATGCTATCATTAGTTTAAATTTGAAATGGTATGTCTTTCTTCTGTTGAAGAATGGAATATGATGAAGAGTATGTAATGATTTTATTAGGCTGTGATCAGGGTGATTGATAGAGAGGAACCGTAGGGCACTTGCTGACCTCATATCTAATGATTCCCCTCATTCTGGCCCATGATTGCTGTTACAGATTCCAATTAGAGAGCATGTGTGGAAGCCTTTGCTGGGCAGGAGAAGGCCTTAATTGCTATGAGTTATAATCTAGACTCATGTAATTGAGCCCCCCAACTTAAGGGGCAGCACATCTGACAAATTGATTTAATACCAAAGTGATTCTCCATCCCTAATGGCACTTGGGTTTCTTCACTCATGGGCTACAGGCACTGAATTCATTGTGTGTTGATTACTTACTGGCCTAAGCCCTTTCTTTCTGTCCACCCACTTGAGCGAGAACTCAACAACAGACACATACAACTACAGATGCACATTTTTTTTTAATGTATCGTACCCGTTTGTTCTACAAAGTTTTTTTTTGTAGGTATGATGCAATTTCTGAATTCATGTAAAAAGCGTTTGACTATGGAGTAGCACTGTCATTGTTGCTTAACAGGTTTTTGCAAACGGATACAAGCTGCCTGCCCAAACTTGCCATTCTTGGAAAGTAGAGCAGGGCGAGTCACATTACAGTCCACTTATAACAGTGAAGCAGTCTTCCTCGATTACACAGAGGATTTCTTTTTATGAGATTTTACATACCAACAAGTTTTAACAGGAATAAAAGTTGGCCTAAAGTCTCAGTGTCATAGTAATGAGTCAGCTCTGCTATGGGAATAGTAGATGTTTCTCTAATGTCACTTCTTCGGAAAAAAAATCCTAGATGAACCTTTGGGACAAGTGTCAGCAAGTTAGACGAGGGAAACTAGTATGGGCTGCTTTTATTATGCTAGTTGGATATTTTGTCCTGAAGTGGACTTGAAAATCAACCCTGAAACATCCTTGTAGTTTAGTGGAAGATGCAAGAAGGTAAATAACTTTAATAAAGAGACTCCACAGATAGTAAGTTCAGGGTAATTAGTGAAGAGAGAATGGCTGTATTGGTCACAGAGTATTTTTAAGGCCCAAACTGTTGTCTAAATTGTCGTATAATTTTGGATACTTGTTAGAATTACTAAAAAAAAAATGAATTGAGAATGAAATAATGTTGTGTGGATGATTTTGTTTAACTCGGGAAGTCTATTTTGATATTTTGGTGAGTTTGCTCCCTTTGTTGTCTGCATCCAAAACATGGCACATTTGATGTTTTATTAGCTGACTTTCTTTTGTTTTTGTTTTACATCAGAGCCGCAATGGCCGTGAGCACATCGACCTCTTAACAAGCAGAGAGAAGGTACCAACGAAGAGGAAGTTTGGCATTGTGATCGGCCTTCTTGTGGCATTTCTCATCGTCGCAGCTGTTGCAGCGTTCCTAATTTGGCTTTTTGTCTGTGAGTATTGACAGCTTTCCTCCATTTCATTATCAACAGTAGATGCGTATTTTTATGTATTTGAGTAAATTAGATATGAGGACAATAATCACATGATGGACATTTCCGCATGAAAATCAAAGATATTCTTGATATCTTGAAGTATTTGCATAGCTGGCATCTCATACTGCCAAAACAGCCTCAAGATCATAAACTGTAAAGTGGATCATTTACGCTTGCTGTGAAGGCAGAGCTCTTTGATATAAGCGTGTAAGAGTGGCGTGTTTGGACTTCGTAATTTCCCATTAGTGTTTGCCTGTTTGACAGCTCTGACGGTTTCCTTTAATAATGCAAAGGAGAAAAATGTCATGAATCCGTGGCACAGTTTTCTTGTCATTTACACGCCCAGCACAAGATAAAAAGGCCTCTGAAGTCTTGATAAACACCATCTTGATTCAACTGGCTATTTTAATTGCTCTGAGAGTGAAACTGTGTTCACAGTGGGAGATTGCGATGTAGAGCTGAAGACTGAGCTTCAAGGCCTGTTCAAAAGTTTCCTCTTTCATCAGGGGCAACCAACTCATAGCATTTTGTTGATCAAACACTTGGCTCTCATCTGCCTCTCTCCTCCTAGTTAAAGATACTGATTCAGAAGCCACCATTGGGAAGCACCTCAGCAAATCGGAACAGGTGTTCAGTGGACATATGAAGCTGCAGAATGTGCAATATGACGAAAAGCTGGAGGACACTGGGAGTGAAGAATTCCAGGGAGTTTCTGATGAATTGGAGGCAATTGTGAGTATGACACCTAAGAAGATGTCTTTCATATTTTTCTGCAGTATACAATTCCACTGTTGACTCTTCAGAGCACAGTACACTATGCTCACCTCTCTCGTTAAGGATTTGCTGTGAATGTTGTTTGAAAGTGCTTCTTAAATCTGTTCTTCCCAGTGCACAGAGACTGCTTTCGGCACATTTGAGGGGGTGGAAGAATACAAATTGCCGTGCATTCCCTCAGCAATTCCCTAAACATTTTTAAGGCAGTGGAGATGTTTGTAGCACCACTTAACATGCTAATATCAAAAAGCCTTCACTCAAACCCTTCCACCACACATTATAGTAAAAAATATAACACATTAGTGAAGGTGTTGGGTGAGTTTGCAAAGGAAGTTGTGGACGGGTGACTAAATAATAGGTAAAAAGCTTTTTGAAGTATAAGGTTTGCATAAAGCATAAAAAAACTGTCAGCTTTTACAAAACCATTTTTACATCCAGAGTATTTTTATCGTGGCAGCTTGTTAGTTTGGCACTAACAAAACAGTAACCAGTTGCCCACCACACCCTGTTTACTTTGTACTTTTGCACCACCTGTCAGTAGAGTCATTGTACTACGGGTTATATATTTTTGATAGTTCAGACTTAAACTTTACTACCACTTTTTTAGCATTCATCAGTAATTGAATGCTCCCATCCTCATGCAGATGTTTCTTTGAGGGAGATGAAATCAGGGTTTAAGTGCTGACTTTTTCTAACCTCACCTGTCTCCTAATGTCTCTTTAATTGACATAGAAATTACTTACTTTCAGATTCCTTAAAACTGCAAGTTTGAAATATGCTAAATATGCTGGGCCCCTACTTTTGAAGTCTACATAGTAATACTGACTGGAATCCAGTTTCCATTAATATGCAAATTAATAAATGTAAACACTGTTGCAAAAATCTTTCACATATTCTGTTCAGTAAAAATATTTTTTTTCTACACAGCTGAGGGAACTGTACCAGACAGATCCACTCCTTGCAAAACACTACGCTAGATCTACGGTAACTGCATTCAGGTATTGATAAAATCTTGATGTTCTTTTTTTTATACCTCAGAACAACCACTTTCAGTACTTCTGGAGGCTCAATGTGAATAAAATTTTTTATTAAGGGAAAGCTTTGTTGCACTGACCTCTGAGGGTCGAAAGTTTTAAGACTGATGCTATTCTGACCATTTCCAATGCAGTGAAATACAGTATGACTAACTGTGCAGTTAGCAGTAACATCACTTCGGTTCACTCCTCATGTAGTAGTGCAGCCTTGCACTCAATGTGAACAGAGCAGACACACAACTGGTGAAGTTTATTTGTGCAGCATGTTATGTATGTAAAGGGTGAACTTATTATAGAAATAAATAAAAATAAGTTGACATTAAGCACAATAACATAAGTTTACTAAACATATAAGCTGTACATCTGTAAATGGATTATTAAAATTTTACACATTATCTACATGCTTTTAGCCTACCTGAAATCGTGTGTGAAAAAGATATTTGACATAAAGTTCTAGAAAACAGGACTGTGATGCCTGAATGAAACCTTGAACTGATTTAAAATGAATTTGTTAGTATGCTGAGGAAACATTTGAATTTTATGATCTTCAGGATGTGTTGGGGTTGCATTTGTCTGGCAATTCAACAATGACAGAGAGAGCTGAGACATTCCTAGTTTTGGAAATCATAAGCTTTTTAAAATCAATTCTTTGTTTTGCTGGTAATGTCAAGGTCAATAATGCATACTTATTTTAGTCAATATTCTGAATGCAACCATTTTCAGTAAGCATATATCTCTGTTGTCTTGATCCCATGTATGAATATCCTTAAAGCTCTATTTCAAAAAGTGCTGCATAAATAATTACTATTAAAATAGTCTCCATTTTGTCCAGGATTTTTAATATTTGACATCTATATAGTACCGGATGTAATCATCCACAGGGTTAAAGTGATTGTAACTGTGTCATCAGTATATGTTGTATTTTCTAACAAGAGATCCTAGTGGGAGCATATATAAATGGCATGGTAGAGAGCCATTAATCAAACTTTGAGGGACTTCATATATTGACAAGATGGCAGCACCAGCAGTATTTTACTCTTCAAGTTGTTTCAGTGTGACTCAAGTGATTTTAGAATCATCTAAACATGTATCACTGATCTTTGCTTCCTCTTAAAAACTTGAAGCTTTTTAGTGAAAGTTGATCTAATGTGCTTCTATCCATTTCTTGTCTCTGCTTATACCAGTGAAGGTGTGATAGCCTATTACTGGTCCCAGTTTGACATTCCAGCCAGTGACTTGGAGATTGTGCCAGAGTTCTCAGAAGAGCGGATATTAGATGCCCTAGAAGGAGGCATTAGGGATCGGCGCGGGAGGGTGAGCAGCAGTGATATCCAAATCACTGAAGTCACTGCCTCATGTAGGTACCAGCCGGACCAGGTGGATGGGGGTCATACAGAGGGGAAAAGGATGGGCAATACTGGATGTTGCTACAGCTGACTCCAGCATGACATTCAACAATCAGTATTGTGAATGTAGATCTGAATAACGTTCTTGTCATGTCCTATCAGCATTGCTTTTCTGTTTGCTTTCTCTTCATATCAAAGCAGATCACTCTGAGTTGTGCTGATAAGATGATAACAGATAAGCCAGACCTCTCGGTTTGTGCTGCATCTGAGATTGCACATTTTATGCTGTTTGGATCCCCTAATGATATTAGCCCGGCCCTGGCCTGCCTTGAGACAGCTATTTTTCTTCCTTCTGTCTTCTCAGCATTCGCATTGCATTTGTCGACATCCTGGCCACCAGCCAGTGCTCGCCCTGTGACTCAGTGGTTTTGGTCCTCTTTAAAATGATTTCTGTGGGTATGATTTGATGTTGCTGTCCCAGATAGTTAGACAGAGATGTATGAGTTGCTGCTGTGGGGCAAGGTGAGATGGAGCAGAAAGAGCTACACGCCATCACCAGTTCCCTTAACTGCAGGGAAATGGAACAGAAAATGTGCATCCCCAATATTTTAGGCTCATGCATCAAATACTATCAGCCTCCCAACTTTTGTGACCCACTCTTACCTTTCCTCCCATTTCCCTGTCTCCCCATCCCCATGTCTGTGTCACCAGTCACAGATGCTCGCATGGCCAGGAACCCAAGAGCCGGTGAGTACAGTATGTCCCATTTCAATCACTCGTAACTATAATTTTCCAGCTGGCTAGATACTCTCTTTCCTGCCAGCCTGTAACGAATGACTGACCTGACCTGTACTGTACATGTGCTGCTCTTGTCAGAGATTAAGATTCCAGTTTCAGGCCAGGATGTTTTTCTTTGATGCTGCCTGATGATTTACAACCTTGAATTAAATTACATGACATTACTGTTGTAGTCATAGCTCTGTTACAAACTACTATAGCAAAAAGAAAAAAAGAAAAAAGGAAGAGCCCATGTAAGGACTAATATTTATTTGCGTAATGCAGCTTGTTGAAACAGTTCTTACATGAGAGAGACCACTATAGAGTTCAGACCAACTATTGGCTACTGATTACTAATTCTACATGTTCCTGATGATAATCAATGTTGTTGTTGTTCTCAGAAGACTGCTTTTATCACCTGGAAGCTGTCGAGACGGCAAAACTGTTTACATCACCAGGATTCCCTGAACGCTACCCCTCAAAGTCTCGGTGTCAGTGGCAAATCCGAGCCTCGGAGAAGAACACTATATCTGTCAAGTTCCCCTTTTTCCACATTGAAGATGACTGCTCTGATGACTTTGTCTCAATCTTTGACTCTTTGAGTCCTGACGATTCTCAGGCCATCACAGAGTAAGTAGGGCTGGGAATATGCAGAGGGTTTGGGAACCATGTGGGTCCTCATTGAAATGATAGTGTTGTATCTGGATGAGATTCTTTCTACTCACTAGCTGCATGTTCTGCAGCATCTACTACACTAATGCTAACCAGATGAGGCTCAAGTAGATTGATTCATTGTGCCCCAGTACATGAAACTGTGACAGACGCAACATTCTCATTTTTGTCTTAAACCTTCTTGGCACGTTTTGTTTGATAGGCTTCAACCAACATTTATTCTGCCTGGGAGATCAGAGAGAGATTCCCAGGAGACAACCACAAGGAATCACTTTGTATTTGACTGAAAAGTTGCAAAGGGATCGTGGAATAAGAGATGTTTTTGTGTGGGAGGAACATGTTCAACTTGATTCCTTTTATTGGATTTGTGATTACAACTTTTTTTTCCCTTTTTGCCTCTGCAGCCTTTAGCGCTATGTGTTCCTCTTTATTGTCAGCTTTTGAGACCTCAATGAGATTGAGTTGGCTCAAAAAGACCTCTCCTTTCAGATCTATGAAAGGTTGCCAACCTGAATCCGACAATGCCACTGTGTGTAATTGCACTTTGTCTGTGGGGGATGGGTTATTTTACTGAAACTGCAGGCTCCTGAATGCAGCATCAGTTGTAGCTGCAGGCAATTTTAAACTCAGAAATCATTGCCAAACAAATATGTTACCAACTGATGCATAAGATTTTATAATGCTATTGAGCGATCAGCTTTATCCAAGGTGACATGGGGTTTATGAGAGCCATAATATAATACTCTATAATGACATTATTCTGCTGGAGGTAGATGTATTGCTGCTCTTGCAGCGTCATTCACACCTTCCTGGCTCTGCCGCCAGCAGTGCTGAAACTTTCTTTTTTGTTAATGTACTTAATGTTTGACTTTGGAATTCCTTCTAAGCAATTTCTAGTTACTGCTTGTACTTCTCTTTAGAAAAGCAATAAATAATCACAGCTTAACTATTGATTTCTTCTCAAATTTTGAATATTTTCCTCTTTTCCTGTTATATTAGCTTGCTTTGTTGAGGACTTTGTTGCTGCTGAGTGAACAGCCACAGCTGTGTTTGAGTTCCCACAATGTTGAATATCTTAAGGAAGATTTAACTCTCTTTAGTTTATGAATCAAACATTTAGCAGCTGCTTCAAAGTTTTGTTTTCGGCAACCCATTTGGGACACATTTTTCTGATTCTAAAACAGTTTCTGATATGTTTTCCCCTTTTCTTGACTTTTCATAATAGGAAATGTGGTCAGAGGCCTCCCTCCAATCCTCTGGAGGTGGTGTCATCTGGCAACATCATGCTGATTACCTTCATTACTGACTCTCATGTTCAGAAACCTGGCTTTGAGGCAAGTTATAGAGCCATCCCAAAGACTGAAGGTAATAGATACTGTCCACAGTACTCAATTCTATGTCTATTTTTTATCTAGATTATTTCAGTTTGGCTTATTCTTCAGCCCATTTCTAATGATTATATGTTATGCACTTATGTGAATTTTTCGAATATCCATTTCAGTCCAAAAGTGTGGTGGTATCTTCACTGAAAATAAAGGAGGCTTTACTTCACCACTTCACCCCAGCTTCTATCCACCTGCCATAGACTGCAAGTGGACCATCAAGGTTTGCAACACTTTTCTTCCTCCCTCCCTGCCTCTGCTTTGGCCCCTCCACCCTCCTCCTCCTCCTTTTCCTTCTTCTCCACCATCCTTAGCCTGCCACCAGAGTAATGCTGAGACAGCACTATAGAAGCCAAACTGTTCAGTACCTCTTCTATCTTCATCTGTCAGACTGCTGTTACTGCTGCAGCTCTGGCTCTGCAGTGTTTCGCGTGGGGGTTTTGTTTGTGTGGTGGGTGGATGTGCAGTGTGGTGGGTGCATTTGCACACCCACAGCCTGTTGTGACATGTTGCAACTTGCACATGACATATGTGTGTATGGGTGGTTACCTGTTCTTCTGTGCTATACTGTAGGTCAGTCAAGGGAAAATGGTACGGCTGAACTTTAATCTGTTCCGCATGAAGGAGCCAGGTGTGGATGTCCGCGTGTGTCACAAAGACTATGTGGAAATTATGGGAACCAAGTAAGATGTGATTTCTTTGTCTGTGACAGTATATGGCAGTGGAAGGTATTGGTTAAAAAAAAAAAGAGTATATGGTATAAAATTAGAAAGCATGGGAACATCTACTCAGAATGTAAAAAAAAAAGTAAAAAAATACAAGCTGTTACAATGGCAATTTAGATGTTTGTTTATTTCATAAAACTGAAAGATTTTGATAGTTTAATTAGTCAAATTCGTATTTGGACCTGGACTTACTATAAAATCGAGGTATACCTACGTGCACAGGTTAGTCTTTAAATGAACTGAAGTTATCCGTTTTAGTTATTGCTTCTTTTTTTAGTTTAAGATTTTTCTTTAACTTGCTTTAAACATTGGTGTTTTATCCCAGGTACTGTGGAGAAGTGTCTTCTTTGTCTTTGACCAGTACCACCAATGTCCTAGATGTGTCCTTTCACTCTGATGAGTCCTACACTGACAAAGGCTTCTTTGCAGAGTACACTGCCTATGATCCAGCTAACCGTGAGTTAAATCCTGTTTCGCTCAGATAAGAACAACAATTTGCAAGATGGTGAAATGTTACAACATGACAGCGACACTCTTAGCCTGCTATTATAGAGTACGCAAGAGGAGTAACTGTGTCATCTGAAACACAGAAAGATGTTGGCTGACTGACAGTTAAATAGCTGTTTTGTTATATGTGCTTGGAAACTGAAGCAGTGAAGTTCAAAAACAAGACTAATCAGCAGAGATTGTTTATATGGTCCATTTTATTTGCGCCTGTCAGACAGGAGCACATCACTTTTAATACCCTCTGCTCTTCATATCATTTCCCAGTTTGACCAAAATGGATTTATAATTGCTCCGATTGGGAAGTTGATGGATGTTGTAACCATACTGTCATTCCCTCTCGCTCAATTTGTCATTACTGCCTTTCTGTCCTTTTTTCCTCTGTCCCCTTTCTTTTCTGTCTTGTCTGAGCAGCTTGCCCTGACAAGTTCGCCTGTAAATCTGGCATCTGCATCTCAAATTCACTGAAGTGCGATGGCTGGAACGACTGTGGCGATATGAGCGATGAGAAGCAGTGCCGTAAGTTTCCCCCTCGACCCAACCCTACTGGTCTAATGTCCCAACAGTTTGTCATTCATAAAATAATCCTTTCTTACTTTCTTGTTGAGAGGTGGATGCCTGTTAAGCATAGCTAGTCTGTTACCTTGGCTCAGCAAAATGACTGAAAACAGGGGAAAACACTTTAACTCATATCTGTCTGGAGATAACAAAATCTGAGGAGTATAAAAATGCCATGTTGTGCTTTTTATGAGTAAGATCATATCTTATCTTCAGTGTGGGGCTGCAGGAATCCAAGAAATAACTCGGGACTAGAGCACAAGAAATGCTGCGCGACTTACTACAACATGCTATTTTACACTTTTTTTCTGTGGTGTAAAATTTAGATGGGCTATTCAGAACATTGTAAGTAGTGCTCTGGAGTTGCAGGCTCATTTAGTTACTATAAGACAGAGCCAGGTTTGCTGATTCTAGTTTTGCTGCTGTCTTTAGTTTCATATGCTTTGCAAGAGAATTACAACGAACCAACAAACAACAACAAAAAAACAAACAACCCCCCCCGCACGCTTTTTCCCATCTGTAATTTCTCTCAAGCTGTCTATCAAAGGGACTGTGTTGTGGTCCATAACATCTTCAGATCCCTCATTTGTGCATGTTTGTGTCGCTTCAGGGTGTGACAAGGATCAGTTTTCCTGTGAAAATGGTTTGTGCAAACCAAAGCTCTGGGTGTGTGATCGTGTCAACGACTGCGGAGATTGGAGTGATGAGAAACAATGTAGTAAGTATTCCCATCTCTTAAAGTACTCTAGAGGATCCAAAACCTATTTAATGCCATGCTAATTGAGATAACATTAAAGGCACATCACTGCTAATGCTGCGGTCACTGACCACTGCGCTGTGTCATCATTTCATCAGTAATGGAGTTTATTTGAAGCTGTGCCCAAGATGCTCGGCGTCCATCCAGATGCTTAATCATGTGTAATACATGCAAGAAGAATGAAGCCTGATTCTAATGTATATGAGTGGTGCGATGCTAATTTCTCTGAAGTGTATTGGATAGTCTCCCTGCTCAGGTTGTTTTTATTTTGATATAACTTCTTGATCAACATATTTCATTGCCTCCAGGTTGTGAGCCAAATGAGTGGCGCTGTGGGAATGGGGTTTGCTTGCCCCAGGAGGTTGTGTGCAACAGTAAAATGGACTGTGAAGATGGAAGTGATGAGGCCTCATGTAAAACCTGTAAGTGGCAGTGCTTATTCTTAACCAGTTGTTGCCCACTTAAAAAAAAACCCCAAAATGGAGTAATTTTGAAGTATCTCACACAAATCATCAAGTAATTAACCTTCACCCACAGCTCGGCGTATTTGTAGGTTTAACAAAAATGTTGCCCTCCAGACTACGTTTTTTGTCTTTCTTTCATATCACCCTACACTCCACTTCACTCTTCATCAATTTCCCTTTCATTCACTCTCCCAGTCACAGAGGGCAAGATTGCATTTCCTTTTGATTCTCACTTCTGTGAATAAAGAGGGATATTAGGCCTTAATCCCAATCAATACACCAAATCAATGTAATCTGCTCCTCAATCACTGTACATTGTGCATTCCAGCCTCACTTTGAAGCCTTACTGATTGCATAGTATTTTACTGGTTAAATACAATCACACGAACAAGAAAGTACAACCTCCTTTATTTCGAAGGTTTTTACATAAGACATGATAAAGAAAAATTAACTGGGGGCTCATGTACTAACGCTGCGTACGCATCAAAATGTTCCTTACGTCATGTTCCACGCAGACTTCGGGATGTACAAAACAACAACTTTACGTGGATCTGTGCTTGGCCAGACAAATTTTTGACCTCCCATGAGAATGTGCGTACCCTATACAAACTCTTGTCATTTGAAAGTGACGGACTACAAAGTACTGAAGCTCTTCTTTATACACTGAAATGTTTTACTGTAAACTTTCTGGAGTCAGTGAACTTGGGGAAAAAAGAAATAAAATGCATTTGAGCTCTGATGATTTTCACCTCGACAAAACTGACCTAATTAACCTAATTTTCCAACAGTTCAGTTTTCTCTGTGAAGACGTTCACGCAGCTGAGGTCTGAGGTGTCTGTGCCTCCTGTTGCGCAGCTGCAACTGAGATTCTGGTCTCATCCATGTACACCTCCTGACCCATAACTTTTGATGGTGTGTCCGTGACACTGGTCTCTGTTTCCACTTTTTCTTAAATGTGCTGGCAGGAAGTCAGAAAGTTTTTCTGCTGATGGAGGCGCCGTCATCTCTAAACCCTCCTCCTGAGGCTGCGACACTCCACTGATGTGCTGCATTCCTTCTTTTTACATTAACTTTGATGTTGGACTTTTTTGTTTTTTTTCTTCATTTGGACTGTGATGGTATGATGTAATGTTCTGATTCAGCTGCATTTGTGTGTGACGGAGAGGTGATTGTTAGCGGCTTATTGCAGCAGTTTTGGCTGTTTTTTGTTTGTTTGTTTTTTATTGTCGTTGGTTACAGCCCACAGCAGTCTGTGTATTTGTTTTCATAAATCATAAACAACACTGGATCCCACTTCACATCTCCTTGTTTAGAGACCATAGTATTATCAGCGGAAGATCGATCATCAAATAAAATAGAATCGTATAATTTTTCAACATCTTCAGTCATGCACTGGCAGACTTTCCACAGTATATGATGATTGCATGATTTCCACAGTTGATCACACTGTGTCAACAACAGCGGAAGAGTAAAGACAGTATAATTCTAGTTACCTTCTGAATAATGGTTTTACATCACTTAACACAAAAAACAAGCAGTAAAACAGAATAACCCAGATTACTGCACTATACCTGCAAAAGTATTGTATTTAAGTAAATCTGAACATATTTAGATGTGTTTCTCATTGTTATTTGGGCTAAAGGTGAAAGAAGGCAATTTATTTATTGTCATTTGCATATTTATTATGTGGGGAGATGAGGCGGTCCTGGAGCTGCGCTCAATTCAAAGTCAGTTGGGATATATCAAGGAAAGATGCGCAGGAACACGCGTACACACAGATTCATACATCAAAATATTTTTGGGCGTATGTACTTTCCCAGTTTTGGTCATATTCCATAGATATGAAAGCTACGCAATCCTTTGTACATGAGGCCCCTGGTCCTTACATGATCCTAAAATTAGGTAAATACAACCTTCAGATGAACAATAGCGCATGACATATTACACTATCATTATTCGTTTAACAAAGACTAAGCCAAAACGCAGATGGGACCAAAGATATTTGGAAGAAATCGGGTCATGTAACAGGACGGTGATCCCAAACACTGCAGCAAATCTACAACAGAATATCTAGAACTGAAAAGGATCAACGTGTCAACCTGGTTAAAAAGCTTTGGCAGAACGTTATATTAGCTGGGCATAAGTAAGTGCTTTAAGCCTCTATTAACTAAAATGGGCTGAAACTTTTTCACAACGAAGTGAGAGATTGATAGTTACACAGAAAAATGATGAGTTCGGGTTATACCGCTAAAACTGGCTTTACAAGCTACTAATCGTGGTTGTTTTCTTGTTTTTCTAAACCTACTGCTTATGCATTCGGCTTTGTTTTTGTTGAATAAATGATGACAAAGTGGTGATATGTGATGAATTGTAATTCATCTAGGTTTATGTTTTTCTCATTTTAAGACCTGGCAAGGACTGGATGATTTTTTAAAATTACGTTTTTATACATAAAAAAAGAAAAAATTAAA
>JBBBVU010000006.1:16914467-16936347 GCA_037177055.1 Atherinosoma microstoma | reverse complement strand
TCTACGTTATAACTTCACAACCCATCTCCACCCTACTGCAGCTCCAGATATGTGCTCCGCCTTCAGCTTCACATGCGATAACAATGAATGTGTCAACAAGGTGAATGCCGAATGTGACAGAGTCAACGACTGTTCCGATAAATCTGATGAGACTGCCTGTGGTAAGTAATGTCTTAATACCTTTCTCCCTTACAAAACTTTGCTTTTTTTTTTTCTACATGTGGAAAGTGGATCTAATTTTGTCAATGTCATTCAAACTAGATAATATAGAAGCTAGGTTGAGCTGCATGAAAAGAGCCCCAGGCCTCAATTGCTTATTTATTTCAGTCTTCTTTGAAAGTAACTCTCACCATCTCTGAAGTTTTTTTCCCTAACTGCCTTTGGGTGTGTCTGCTTTAAAAAAAAAAAAACGATATGCCCCTCTACCTTTCAAAGACTTATGGCTGCATTCACTGCAAAGATTGACTTTGGTTGTGATCATAGATTGCGGTACCAGGCCATACAAGCTGAATCGCATTGTAGGAGGGCAAAATGCTGAGCTTGGAGAGTGGCCCTGGCAGGTCAGCCTTCACTTCATGACGTTCGGACATGCTTGTGGTGCCTCAATCATCTCTGAGACGTGGCTCCTTTCCGCCTCCCACTGCTTTGTCACCAGTTCTCCAGAGTGAGTCACAGATCCCTGCCACTTACAGACATGTAAAAGGCTTTTCTGTATAAAACATTGCCTTCCTTTAATTTATTTACTTTTTTGGTCCTCCTATTAAATCATGTTTTACTTCATGTACAAAATCAGAACCCTGCACAACAGAGGAGTGTATATACATGCATTACAATCTCTTAAAATTCACTCTGCATACACAATTAAGGAAAGAAGAAGCCAAATAATTCTGTGTTGCTGAGCATTAATGCCTCTCATCCTGTGTTCATCGGAGTGCCCTGTTGGTGGTGCACTAACCATGCTGTTCAACCTGAGCTCCTTTTATCATGATTAAGCAGGGAGTCGTCTTCACAGATTTACAGTTGGTGTGTAAAATGTTTGTCTCCTAAGGTATATGTAGTGAATGAATTGAATGGTTGATTAGCAGAAATATTTGTCCTTTTTTTTTTAATTATGAAAATGGGATCTAACCTCATGCAGCCCCCCCCCCCCTTTTTTTACATGAACCCACCCCCTACATGTGTCGACAGAAAGTAGCATCACCCTCTCCTACTGTCAAGCTTATGCACATTTCCAAACAAGACCTTGTACAAACAAACCAAAAAGAATAATCTTCAGAACTTTGTCAGCCCTTTCAAAAACAGTCTGTTACATTTATCTTTTCATAAAAAGTCTAATGACTACCTCTGGTCAGTGATGAGATATCAGCTATGATGTCTGTAACAGCCTGTCATGGTATTTTGTTGCGTAATGAATGACAGATTAACCTGAAACTGCATGTTTGGACAGTCTGAATGCAGCATGTCCTCTCTCAATCTATTCTTTTTGTAGCATTCCTCCTGAAAATATTACTTTTAAACTGAACCAGCTTTAATGTGAGTAAGCTCATGTAAAGGTTTTCCACTCTTGAGACTGGAAGTGCTAAGATTTGATGCTTATGATTCTTTAGAGTATACATCAGCACAACTAAAACAAGTGTTCATTTCCTTCCGAAGCCTTTTCAAATGAAGAGTAAACTGGTGTTTGAACCTGTTTGTAAAGACACAAGCACAGTGCCACTGGACTATTTCCTCTGCACTGGAAATTGTTGTTGTTCCCAGTTTGACATTTCCCACCAGTGTACAACAGTTTCTGGATGAAGAGAGTCTTTACACTTGGTGACGTTTGGTTTAGGCTCCCGCATTTTGGAGAGTAATTGAATACAAGAGGTATGCAATTTTAATCAAACACACAGTTAACACAGTTGTAGATTGCGCTCTAACAAGAATTCTTTTGTTTACTGCAATCCCATAAAATGTACAAGCACTCATCCACATGACGTGTATTACGGTGGTGTTTCATGCACTTCATCCTCATTACTGTTCTAGTAATCTGTTATGATTTTGTACATGTGTAAATATAGTTTTGACAGTCTGTGCAGTGAAAACCGTATGCACCCATTGTCATCTTGAGCCCAGATTGGGAATCAGTAATTCAAAATCTTTATGCCAAGGATCATATTAAAGATTATGATACTCATTTCTTTGAGAGTGTTAGACATTTGCCAATTTTCATATTTATTTCTTGTTGAATTTCTTTATATTCAAAGCTGTTATTATTTACTCAAACTGACAAAACAAGAAGACACAAAAATTAACCTTAGTGTAGCACAAGTTGCAGGGTTGTTCACTTGGCATGTTAGATTACACACATATTCACCCGTCCTGGTTCTTTGATCTGATTAAGTGAAACCTTTTGCCCCATGATTTGATGCTCCTCACAGGAACAGTATTCCATCCAACTGGCTAACCTACAGTGGCATGCAGGACCAGGTGAAGATGGACGGTGTTCTGCGTAAAGTGAAGACGATTGTTCCTCACCCGGATTACAACGAGTTAACCTATGACTATGATATTGCGCTGCTGGAGCTGAGTGAGCCGCTGGAGTTCACCAACACCATCCAACCCATCTGCCTACCCTCTTCCTCCCACGTCTTCCCTGCAGGCATGTCCTGCTGGGTCACAGGCTGGGGCGCGCTCCGGGAAGGAGGTATTTGGCATAAATTCTAGCAACTCTTGTCAGTTTAAAAGAAAATTCTGTAACTAATTATCAATATTATTATAACAGCTTTGAGTATCTGTACTGTTATTCCTCAATTATGGGTGATCCTCATTACCATTATGTTATTCCTTGTAGCATATCCAACTCATCTGAATTAAGACATCCTACTCCTCCCCCATCCTTCTCAGACTGATCTATTCATCTATGTCCTTCATCTTCTTCCTCTGCCTGCCAGTTTCCTTCCTTCATCTCTTTTTGATTTCATCTCATCTTCTTCCTCTGCTTTAATGTCCCTCCCATTTTTTTTAATCTCTTCCATCATGACATACTTCTCTGCCATTCCATCCTGCCTCCTTTTTCTCTCATCTTTTTCTAATCTGTCCTATTCGCTTAAGCCTTCTTCTATATCCATAAATCAACACAGGCGTCAGCTCTCCTGGGAAGTCTCTTAAACCTTCATTAGCTAACACTAATCCAGCCCATTAACACCTTTGCCACGTGACCTCTGTGTTCATCCCTAACGTCAGAGTGCTGACCCCTTTTGTCCTGCTCTTACAGGTCGAGCGGCACAGATCCTGCAGAAGGCATCAGTGAAAATCATCAATGACACGGTGTGTGACATAGTCACTCAAAGTCAAGTCACTTCCAGGATGCTCTGCAGTGGATTCTTGGCTGGAGGAGTTGACGCATGCCAGGTGAGATTGTGCTATAATTACTCCAGGAAAGAACAGAAAAGAATGACAATGGGCCAGTTTTCACACTCCTGTTACTATCGTGCTTTCACATCCAAACCCAAACTAATAACCATTTTCTCCTGGTCATGCTTATCAGGGAGACTCTGGAGGTCCCCTGTCGTGTTTCGAGGAGAGTGGGAAGTGGTTCCAGGCCGGCATAGTGAGCTGGGGCGAGGGCTGTGCTCGTCGGAACAAGCCCGGTGTCTACTCGCGCGTCGCCAAGCTGAGAGAGTGGATCAAAAAGGAGACGGGGATTTGATGATGATGTGAGGAGCAGGGAGGGATGCAGAGTGGGGAACATCAGTGGGCTAAAAATAATGGAGGCGGAACATTTTAGTCTGATTCGGGACAAGTCTCACAGAGATTTATTCATTTAGCAGCAGGCTGAGGATGCTGCTGCATGGGACCCAGCTTCTCACATGAATGACTTTAAGCACTATATCTGGTTGCCAGTCCCCACAGGAGCTCCTTCAATCCACACTTGCACACACTTAAACTACACTGCCTGCCTTTTTGTAAAGTTGTAAAGACATTTGTTGGCATATTGTTTCATGCCTCCATTAATCCAACTGAAAATGATTTTTCCTTTTTTTTTTTTATTCTAAATTCAAATTCAGAATATGAACTTTTTACAGAGCTTTTAAAAGTGAATTAATGTGTATAAGTAATTTGTTTTTAAGATTTCGTATTTTCTTTATATAAACTGGTTTAAAGCTTTCAGTTTTTTTCTAGAGTGAATACTCCTGTTACTTAAGGGCTCGAGGTAGGGGGGTGTGCTGTCTAAAAAAGGACCAATGCAATATTCATATTCAGGCATTTTAATATGATGCTATATGCATGAAAACCAGAAGCTGTCTGCAAGGTAGAAAGTGCATTAATCAATCTAAAAGCCTGCAGTTTCCTTTTGAAAACAACCAGTACTAAATTATACTAAATTTGTAATCATTGAACGAAACGGCTAAAAGTACCAGTGTGTTCCTTGAAGATTGACACTTGAGTGATTTGTAAGTTTAGCAGGCATCTCGGATAGATATTTCTCTTTTCTATTTCCATGTACTTATTGGACTTGCCATGATGGGTGGGTGGAGGATGACTACTGGGTACAGCTGGCTTTTGCATGGGTCTCAAATTAAACTCAGGATGATTGGTGTCTTCAGACACCTGAAAGACAAGTCAGTCACTCGTTATCCTTATACATCTTCCTTATTACTCACAAACCATTAATAAACCTAACAAGTTTCACTTGATATTCTGATGGCTTCTATGACACTATTTATCAGCCTTTCAAACTGTTTATCACTGATGAGCACACCAAACACTTGCATAAGTATTATTTATTGAAGGGTAGAAGAAATTATTTATGAGATAATCTCTCAGGTTGCCTATTTAAGTAAGTCATGACTTTTAAAATATGCAATTGTAAATTAGTATTTTATTAAGTAAGCATTGGAGAAGCCACACCCTTTAGAAGATTTTTTTTATGCATACTGTGATTTGGATTTTAAACTTTCTCTTTTTCTCTCTTTGTATGTGATTTTAGCTGTATTTTTATAAAAAATTGTCATGATAATAAACACATTTTATCTGATTTATACAGTGCTTAATTGTACTACCTGTTCCATTTGTCTTTGATTGGCTCTGTATTATGTTGTGCATTATAAATGCATGTCTTGGGAGACCTTGTCCCCTCTCACAGTAGAATTGTAATGAGTATGTACTTCTCCTCCCTGTTGTGAGCAGCGTGCTTACCTGGGGAACAGTGGTGACAAGACGATCTCATATTGTCAAATAATACCTTCCTTTGTCACAGCTCTATCTTATTACCCTACCAAATGGGTATGTTGACTTCAGGAGGTGGATACATGTACAGTGGGGGTTCCACTGTCTCATCTGTCTTCATTAAAAGCAGAGTACCACTGGGGGAATAGGAAAATCAACATAGACAGTGCTGCTAATTTATGTATTCATCACTTTTACAACACTGGAAGCTTTCTTTCACTGTTCTCCATCGTCAGTGATGCTATACACCAGGCTGACTAATTTCCAGAATTTATGACAGCCAATGCTTTATCGGAAATGGTTTTATTTAAATATAAATATGTGTACAAAGGATCAAGCAACAATAGCTCATTTTTAGCAAATAAAATTCTTAATACATTATTAAAAGAATGAACAAACAAATGGCAATTAGTTGTGTTCCAAAAAAAGCAGAGTAACTGCATTCAATGATTGATGAACAACTTAGACATGAAAGTCTGAGGAGCCAAATAAATCAACCAAGATAGATACATATGTATATAAAGATACTTTACAATAGAGCAGCTTACACGCTGTACTTTAAGGCTTATATAAAATATAAAAATAAAGACAAGCGATGATGTTTGCCTCCTCACTTTAAGTGACCTTTGTTCTCTCATTAGGCTGCCTGGCAACAGCTTTTCTAGATGAATGGCAGTACAGGTGTCCATACTGAAACATCCAGGTAGTGGAATGCAACAGGATCAGGTGAAACCAATGTCTCGAACATGAAATGGACATGAATATAAACGCTGAAGGTTTGCACAAGACACATCATTTGCATGCAACAGAGAGAAAGTATGGGCTCAGCCATTTCTACAGATACTTAGTGTTTCAGGGTAGTACTGTTTCTTGTAAACATACTGAGACAATTTGATTGAGTTGTAAAACTTGAGAATGAATGTTCCGCATAAGGGACTGCCTTAAACGCCTTACCCCACCTGAGCCTGCTGAAGTTGATGCTGCATTCAAGTTTATGTCAAGTTCAAGATTGCCACCATTTTCTAAATGCCACTTTTGATTGTTCTGATAATATCCTCCTTTTTTCTTTGTACAATCAGAAAACACAGCAGAAACAACACAAGGGGTAGCACAGCAGTATTTTTAGCATTTGCCCCCCTTTTTTTTTACCTATACAGTTACTACTATCTTTGGGATATCATGGCCTCACCTTGTCCATCTTGGTTCAACACACAGTTAACAATGAGTCCTCCACTAAAAAGAAGGCTGAAATACACATTCTCCTCATATCTCTTTCTTTTATGCACTCCCTGTCCAAAATATGTGGTGGTTATCAGAGGATGTCCCGGGAATACAACTCTGGTCAGAAGTATTCCACTGTTTGATTACTCTTCATACAGAGCGGTGCCTGTAGCACTTGTTGGTCAGTACAGCTAGCCTGTTGTGCAGAAAAGTTTATGCCTGTCTCTGTGGACAGCTCACTCTTTTGTTGATGATCGAGACACAAATGTGCTTAGAATTCCTTTCGCATGCCAACAAGACACTAAATGACAGACAATAAAAGGCTGTTCAGAGTTTTTTTTTTTTTTTCCTCAAACATGTCTTAACTTGTGAGATCTTCTTTCAAAGTATTTAAAAAGTTGTGTTTGACATTTAGTGTTGACTCAAAGTAAACTTTTGTATGTAGGTAAACAGCTATCCCAGTTGTTTTGGCCACCCAGATTCAGAAGATGGGTTTGATTTATTCTCTAGTTGGCCCCCTTGCACTCTCAAAATATCATTTTTGGGTGGTCATCGGGTCAAGATAACCTGGTGAGGTATCACAACAATGTCCATCATATATTTGACTTGAACATCACAATCTGTTGATTTTTCCAGCTCAGGAATTCTACGGGTAGCATAACTGTAGATCCCAGCATCCATCACAGATTGATTGGTTATCCCATTATCTTCATTATGACTCCCTCTGAATATTGTCCAAACAAATTCTTGCTGGACTGTGAGTAAGAAAGTCTCTGTTCATGTTAGTCCATCCACATGTGTATGTGGAAGTGATACTGCTTATCTACTCACTTCTTCTGTACTCCTCTTTTTTCCCATTTCTTGTCAAATTAGACATGTGTCTGCATACGTTGTGAGGGCCGGCCATAGTCTGACTGCTGAGAGGACACTTGTGAGGAGGCATAAGAGAAGCGAGATGAGCTAGACACCTTGCTTGCTTGATCAGACTGGTCATATGCCTCCACCTTCTCATAGGAAGCAGGCTTAACATAGCTGGTGAAGGCACGGCCGTAGGTAGCAGGTAGGTAAGCAGAGCCACTGTAGACAGGATCAGTTGGATATATGCTGGCTGGTTGGTTAGGCTGCTGCTGGGCAGCTTGCTGCTGTTCATATGAAGATCTGGTCACTGTGTTGGTGGCGTATCGGTGAGAGAAGTCATAGACACGAGGTTGGGTGCCATGCTGACCATACATGGGGCTTGGGGAGGGCAGCTGGGATGGAGTGTAGACTGGCCGAGAGTTGGGCACATACTCAGAGAATCCACTGCTGCGGATGTGACGGTCGTCATGGCCGCGAACGTTGTAGTATCCATTGGTTGGGTCCTGTGAGGAATTCAATCATTAGCTCAAAATGTATTCAGTATCATGTAATCATTGAATGGGAAAAATAACACTCTCGCTATTTCAAGTTGTCCGCCCCCCCAAGTGTTTTTGCTTTTACCTTGATGTCCGATCTTTCGTCCTCCTCCTCCTCCAAGAGGTCGCTATGTTCTGTGCGTGATGTCCCTGGAGACTCACTACTGTTGGGAGCCTGAGGGAAGACCAAGTATTTCTAAAGAATTACAAGGATGAACATGACCTTACTTGAATAAGTACAAAAGAAAGTCTGAGCATTATGTTGCAGTTAATGTAATCCCCCCCTCAACCTCTACACCCCCACCCACTTCCCATCATAAGAAATGTCTAATACATGCAGAGAAAGTAAAAATAGACCTACCATGGGTTCTTTGACATCCTCCTCATCATCATTGCCACGTGTAGCATTGTGATCACTGTGAACAATCTGGACTCTGATATCACTCTTGGAAAGACGAGTGCATCTTTTACCTGCAGGAATTGAAAAGACTTTTACCCTACTTGCCCTGGTAGATTTGTACATCAAAATTTATTTTAAAAACTGAAATGAAAGGTGAAATTATTCAGTGTTCAGGTAACGGATATTAGTATTTGTTTGAGTTGAAGAATTGGCTGTTTCCCTCTTGCCCATACTAACCATTGAGCTCACCTTTGCCTGTGTGCCTGCAGCAGAGGGAAACCAGTGTGATGACACAGATGAGCAGGACACAACCTCCACCTACTGCTCCACCAACAATCACCAGCATAGGCAGAGCCTCTGCAAGGGAACAGAGGAAAAGTGTGGCGGGGAGAGTGGGGTTGTCAAGAGAAGGGAAAAGATAAAATAAGAGATGTTAGAGTATGAGTGTCTGTTAAAAAAAGTGCAGATCAGATGAAATGAAAGAAAATAAATCCATTCATTTGTCTTGCTAATCCCACAAACGCTTCAGTGCGTAAGAATTCATCTACACTAAGCCATAGTCCTCTCTTCTGTAGCATATGCTCATGCAGGCAGTTTGGCATCTCACAGGCTGGCTATTGTCTCTAATCTCTCTGAAGGAAGGGTAACAAGGCCTGACATGCAATGAAGCAATAGACAGTAATCTAATTAGAGATTCCAGGAGATACCGCTACCCATTCCTCTGGAGACCCGGCTATGCTACATTGATGTAAATTACTGGCGAGGACCTTTTTTTTGGTATCTGTTGCTGCAAAGGTTCCCACTATACCATCAGTAAAGTAGCACTACTGTCTTATTTTAAGACAACTTAAGGGTGCTGCAGCTTGAGATGCTGAGCTTGGCTCTGAGATGGTGATAGAGAGTATGATCCTAACTGCAAACACATGTTGGCTTCTCTAATTGACTTTTGTCCCCAATCAATATCTATGTTATGGGGCAAACACATTCATTAAAGCAGCCATCTGCTGATTAAATCATATCGATTAGAAGAGCATAATTAAGATAAGCACAAGACAGGGGAACTGCTTTTACTTAATCTAACCCCTTTCACAGCAGGGATTGAGAGCATTGCAACAACTGTCAGTGTATACCTTGTTCCTTCAGTGTGACCAGGGCGGTGCCAGTGCCGAAGCGGTTCCAAGCTGTACAATTGTATCGCATCTGGAAATCCTGTGCCAGAGTCTCAGATAGCACCAGTGAGGAAAATACCCCATGTTCGCTGGTCACAGTCTGCACTGAGTAACGACCAGAGGAACCAGAGGACAGCATCATGTCCCCAAAGGTCCACACCTGTGGAGAAAACACAACAAGGAGTAAGTACCTGTTTAATGAAGAATCCTTTACCAGTGACCAAAGAAAAGGCCTGCACAGCTGTTTGCCTGTACAGCTGTTTATCTGTAGATTCCTGCCTGTTGCTGACTGAACACCAGTTTTTCCTCTCCATTCTGCTTTATCTCTGCTGACCTCTGAGGTTTTCCATGGCTGACATGGCTCATAGGCTCATGTTTAAGCTGCCTCCCACATCTGCCCTGCAGGTGAAGCCTAAGGAGGGTTAGGTAGTAGCGCTGTGAAATAAGGCTCCTCTCTACTGCTTCTAGTAGAAGGCCAGCAGGGCACCTGTCTCTCACTTCTCCTCACACCCTAATTATCCCCTCACAGCCCAGCATACGTTCAGCAGGTCAACAGGGTCAGCTGAGTGATGCCTCTTGGGCCATTAATTGAATGTGGTTTGGATGAAACCTGCAGGAAGCTGGTCTTCTACAGCTCCCCTAACTTTACAATCATTCCAATATAAGGCATGTGTGCACAATCACAGCAGTGAATATGTCTGTGTGTGTATCTTTTAACAAGTGAGGTTGAGATGTGGTGGTGCAAAGGTGTGAAGGTGAGGTCAGGGGTAAAGCTTGTCTGAGTGATAGCTCTTGTGTGGGTGTGGCCAGCAAGGAGATAAAGAGTGTAAACTTCCACAGATAAGTGAATGAACCACAACACAAAAATAAAAGGCTCGCTTACAATCTTATCAGGCGGGGGGCTGTTTCCCACCCGGCACTCTAGCTTGCCCTTGGAGTGCTTGACAGCATGCTGTGTGGCATCTGCTGTGATGATAGGTGGACCTGGTGTAAAGAAAAAAGGAGGAAAGAGAGTAGGAATAAAGGAAATGAAGAAGTAAATTGTTAGTTTTTCCTGTGATCAACATCAAACTCTCAGATGTCAGTTCACAAATATTGAATAAATCACTCTGGATGTTTTAAACATGTCAGTGCTCTATAGAAAGAAGCCTTGTAATAGAAGAAATACACGGATAATTTAATAGAAGTACCAGTACATCAATATAGAAATACATAATTACTAATCAGGCTCTTCTGTTTTACTTGATCAAACTTAATTTTTTCCATAAAATAAATGAGTCAAAACTCATAGACATTTTTTTCAAGCAAATGCTTTGTAGAAAATGCCATATTCTATTCCTACTTCCTTTGAAACTGACTTTGGAATGCACAGACCCTGAACTCTAACTTCAGGATAGTGTTTCTATGGTCAAATTGTATGATCAGTTTCAAAATTTATATCTCAGTCCATGTCTAATCCTCATAATTTAAATATTTTTACTCATCTGTTCACTATGTACTTAAAAATATATATTTCACAACGTTTTGATATTAAAACATCTTCATTATCTCAATATTCTCAATATTGTGACCCATGATATTCACTACATATGACTCCATAGAATAAACAAATCGCTGAATATACTTGCTAGTTTTATCATTTCTGTATGTGAATTTGCTGATTTTTGTTGGGACATCAAACTTTGGTCAATTGGCATGCTAATTAAAATGTGACAATCAGTGGTGTGCTTCAGTTACTCTCCTTTTTTCTCCCTCCATCTTTTTTTCCATTAAATGTGCCAATTTTTAGCCAAACAAACCAAAATCCTATTTAAGAACAGAGGTGCAATGGAGTGTTCCTTACAAGTTGGCAGTCCCATCCCACAATGCAACATGATGTGACATACCATTTTCCATTGTGAATTATTATACCACTGCATTACTGGCCCAGACAGATATTCACATTGGCATCATATTTTCTCAACTGAAGAACATCTGTGTTGCATCAGTAAAGCGCAACCACTGCACAAGCCATTATTGACCATCTGCTTTATTTTACTTGCACAATCCTGATTTTCTTTGATTGAAAAATATAGTGCCAAAGAAAATATTCACCTGAAACAAGGTGAAACCAGTGTTAAAATTCACAATAGAGCTATTTGAGTTGCTATAACATGAGATTTGAGATGTTTTTAGATACCATAAATATGCTAGTTTGTGAAGCTGTTAGCTCATCTCCCTTATCAAAATTCCTCCATGCATCTCTAGAGTGAGACTGCTGTTTAATGCATGTACTTCACACAACCTCAGAAAAATGAACCTACTCTATCTACACAACAGTCATAGCTTTAAGCATTTTACTGCTGGAGATGGCCTCGATGGAGGTAGTTTTAATTAGCCTAATCGCTCCCAATCCAAGGTTCAGACTCATCTCAGGGTTCAGAAGATGTCCTTGCAATTATTAGCAGCTTTGGAAAGAAGAAATAAAGTTTTACTAAAGAAACAACTTTTTAATAAGACTCAAAATATGGATTATGGTTTCTATATGATCAAGTCATGTCAGGATTTCTGGCTCAGAGTATGATTAAAATCTTTCAAGATTTGGAAACTAATTAATTTTTTTCCCATTGGAAAACTCCATTTACAGGTAATAGTTTTATAGATGTCACCATGAAATATCCCCACTTCATTGCTTACATTAGGACAATTACTTTTTTTAAAAATTTGTTTAAATGTGCAAGTGAGGCATTATCTTGTTAGGTATGGACTACTTTTTTAAAAATATCTAATTTTAATGAAGGGAAAATATAAAGTAACATAAATTGCAAAATACTTATGTGTCTCAAAATGTTTCTTAAGCACACTGCTTTGTAAATGTACAATCATTTTCCTTCACCAAAGAAACTACTCACCATTCACTGTTAGAGTGACATCTCTTTCTGCAACTCCAATGCGGGGAACAATGGCCTTGCAGGTGTATGTTCCAGCATCCTCTTGGGTAACAGCCTTCAGCTGCAAAGTGTTACCATTGCTGAGCACCTAGTGTGAGATCCAGAGAGACAAGTGGGAAGTGTGTTAGAGAGAGAGAGAGAGAGAATTGAGGCAGTGGAGGGAAGAGGCAGACAAAGGAAACAGGGACCTTTATCAGTGGCTCACTCATTGTGGAGGCAGCACAGAGGTGGGCTGACCATTGTAACAAATGCTGGTGGTTTGAGTTTAATTTCATTGTGAAGAGCTTTAATCACGGCATTAAGCACTCTAGCCACCGCTGAGTGACCGTGCTGCTGGGGAGATTGTTGTAATTAAACAGTGGGGACAGATCGTAGCATACCATGTGTGAGTGGGCCCTCGCCTTTGGAGCTGCTACACTCACTCACTCCTTAGCTCATTGATCCCGTCATTCCATCAAGCTGTGATTAATCCATTTATCCCCACTCCATCCTCCTCCCTCCCTCCTTCCCTTCCTCCCTCTCACTCTCCTTTTTTTTATTTTTTTTTATTTCAACACACTTATGGAGTAACCCAATTAATCCATTACTCATGGTTGTGTGAGGGACAGTGGCAGTGGGTGGATTAGAAAAATGCCTGCGCATTTCCCTTAGAGTGGCTGAAAGCCCTCTCTTTGGGATGACGGCATTGCTTATGCCAGTCAAACACAGTGTGCATTGGGGCTGCTTTCTCCAGCGCAGCTTCAGAAATTATATTAGTTGCCAGGAGAGAAGCTCCTATGGGATGCCCCCTTTAATGGCGTGCATGCTGAAAGACTTTTACCAGGGTGATGTAAAGTGAAGATGGAAACGTCCCATTTGTTCCACATACAATGCTGACTGTGAGAAGATGGATAAAAAAGCGCTGCTGGGTCTTTGTTCCGCCTGAGTGGCAGACATGCTGCAGTAAAAGTTGCAGCACGTGTTGTAATTCTGCTTGTTTGAACCCACACCATAGCTCACTCCTTGGCTGATTGGATTGATTGACCAGCTGATTGTGTTGGAATTATGACAACATGACATGTGCAATGATTATTCTGTATGAATCTGTCAGTGGACAGACAGTTTTCTGCCAGAGGCTTTAGCCCTCGGGGAGCAGGCTAAGAGAGGTGCTGAAGATTCAGCCTGAAAAAGAATGTGTCGGGGTAAAAAAAGTGTGAGGGATTCATGCCTCAAGGCCATGTGTGAATGTTTCTCTCTAAAGGAGTTGTGTTGAGGCTTTGCCATCAAGATAAAGTGGTGACTAGTGTCTGCTGCCTTACCACACTCGAGCCTTGCTTGGTCCAGGCCAGGGTCAGAGGAGGGTTTCCAGTCCACGCACAAGTAAAGGCTGCATCCATCCCTAGATCCACTGTCATTGGCTTAGGTTCTGACAGCAATCGGGGGCCAACTAGGGTGAGGAAAAACACCAGTTACAATCAATGGCAGATGACTTTTGAAGCAACATAAACTTGAAAATCTCAACAGTAAAACTCACATTGCACATCGACCAGAGTGCTGACATTGGTGCTGCCCACAGAGTTGGACACCTCACAGGAGACAGGGTCTGTAAAGTAAGAATAGTCCACTGTCACCTCGAGACTGTCTCCGTTTGCTTCAGAGATGGGCACTCCTCCTTTGGACCACCTAGGACAGAAAAATAATCACATTATTCAGATGCATTCGTTTAGGAAAGGCAATTAGCCACACATATCAAAGCAATTATTAATCGATTCAAGGCTTGTGCCAATCAAACGATGCCATACAAGCAGCCCATCTACTAAAACCTTGTCAACTTTGAACTGCTTTTCTTGATTTCTCTTATTCGTTGCCATGTTTTGAAGCAAATGTCCTCATATGACCATTATTCTGGATGTCTATACATGTTTGGAGTGCAGACTTTTTAGACTAAAACAAAAGACAGATGGATACCTGTATCCAGTAATCTCAGGATTGGCTGAAGCAGAGCAGATGAAGAGGACCTTGGCTCCTTCGGTCACAGTCTGAGGTTGAACTGATAGCGTCACTGTGGGAGGGTCTGCAAGAAGCAAAAATGTTAATTTTAAAGACATGAATGTAGGACTAAAGACTAAATGTGGCTTTAAAAGTGCAACCACTTCTATTCTTCTATACAGAAATACAGTTTAAAGCAAGCACTCTCCTATAATATGATTTTTTTAAAGGTCCTTATAGACAGGTCGGTGCAGGACTCACGCTGGACATTGATAGTGACTGATGTCTGTCGTCCAGCAGGAGCGGCTTGGTTGAGAACCCTGCAGGTGTAGGTGCGTCCTGAGTCACTATCTTCTGGGATGATTGGAAGCATACTGACAGCTGCCTCCCTCTTCCCATCCTCCATTAGTGACTAGAGTTGGACGACAACAACATAAAATTGAAAATCAGCTCAGTGTTGCACAAAACAAGTCACTATATGACTCCGTATGACACTGAAGGACTTATTTTTCATGTGCAAAGCATTAAAATTGCCATCCTGTTCTTTGGCATGTCAGTTAAATCATATATTTTATGAAGCAGCAGGGGGATATTGCGCTGTTCCCACATTTCTGAGAGTGTTCCCCGTCAGCGCTCCTTGTTTGTCATCATCTTTTAAATCTATTTACTGCTCACAGAAATCAATACGCCTAAGTGAGGAAAGGTGTAGATTCTGAGGATATGGCTCACTGCTTCACTTTTCCCCCTCCGTAAAAGACACACACATACACAGACAAAGAAAAAGAATGCAGTAGCCACAGTGATAAGTGTGTGTGTGCATGTGTGTCTTTTTTGGGCAGCGACGTAAAGAAAGAAGTGTCACACATCTGTGAAAAAGAGCGAGTGCAAGCTGAACCTTTTCCCTTGACAGCCAAATCAATGGAGCAGGTCTCTCACTTCCTCAGCCAGACACACAAAAAGCATTTTTATGCTAGATCAAATCACATCACTCCCTGTCACCACCGCTCACTCGGACAAAGCTTTGCCTACCCCCAGTCTCACTTTGAAAATAGCATTGGAAAATCTCTCTTTTCCATAAAACTATCTCACCAGTTATCTTTATATTCATGGCCCCTGCTCTATTCCTCCTCTCCTTCTCATTCCTTACATCTCATATCCTTTCCTTCCCCCTTCGAATCCTGAACCCCCACCACCCCCCCTTCTCACTGCAGGCTTTCGCCTCCTTAAATGTGGCGTTTAGCGTCGTTTAGCGTGGTCAGAGAGCATGAAAAATGTGACACTTTCCCTGCCGTGGCTGGCTCACGCTCTGGCGCATCCCCATTGTGTTTCTACATTGTTGTGGGTGATTTCTTCTCTGCAGAAACTCTACTGTATGAAACACTCATGCCTGTCTGAGCTTTGGCATGCTCCAGTTATGCTGTAGTGTCGCTGCATTAGCGAGCAAAGGGGGGTGGTTTGGGGGGGGGCAGAGGAGGAAAAGGTGGGGGTCAGGCATGAGTGGAAATGGGAGGGGGACTGCAGAGAGTGAGAGAACAAATCTTGTGAGAGAGGGGTGGCAATGGATAAAAAAAAAACTGAGATAGAAAATAAGAAAGATTAGAAAAAGAAAAAAGAGAAAGAAAGAGATTGAGTGTCATACCCAAAGAGAAAATGTTTCTTTTTTGAATAGTTTTGCATTCATTTCTACCCACAGTTACTTTCTGCCATATCGCGTGGGTGTTAGTGATTGAATGACAGCGCTGGGCTGAGATCTGTTCTTCCTGTACCTTGGAATAAATAGCTGTCTCCATGACCTCTCCATCTCTGTACCAAGTGATCTCAGCAGCAGGTTTGGCTCCTGAGGCTTTGCAGGTGAGGTTGTGTGGTGTGTGGGCCTTCAGACGTACAACGGGGCCACCTTCCACCACAGGGTCAGAGGGAGGAACTGTAAAACAGAACAAACATACCACTCAAAAACAAATAGAAAAACTCATTACAGCTCCAGGTGAGTACAAAGCCACACAAGTAAAACTGAAATTGAGCTTGCAGTTGGTCTTAGCTCAGCATCAATATATAACAATACCTTCTTATTGCCAAATATCTGTTAACAAGGTGTTGTTTCAGACAGGAGAAGAGACTAGGAACAGTTATTAGAAAAAAAGAAACACTCAACCTTATTTATTTCCTTCCTTGGGACTAGCATTATTGCTCTATTTGCTCTTACTGTTGCAGAGCGATGTTTCAACTGAATTGCTTATTTGTTCATTTATTTGCATGGTTTCGCACGCACCACTGGCAAGCCAAGCGTGCCACCCCTGATGAAGGCGTCTATCTCCCCATCCAATAAGAGAAGGCGTAAACATGGGGTTTGTGCAGGCCTTTCTCGCACCCTCCACGAACCAATTTCACTGTGTGTATCTGAATTGTCAGAGGTCCTTCCGCTGCCGCGGCACGGACACTAATGGAATCCGAGTGCTAGGTGATTTTAATTTCCATGCCGATTCCCCTGACTGCACTCCCACCGTTGACTCCTTTGACTGTGCAGGATTGCTTTGGTCTCATCTGGCCACATTGATTTACACACACACATATGCACACGCATAAGCATGCACAGAAAAAGCCCCCTTCCTCTTTAATACTCATGTCCACGCAAAAGAAAAAAAAAAGCAGTCAGTGCAGATGATTTCATTTATATGTTTATGACATGCATATAAGGCTCATGAACCACCAGGTTTGGTCTTTCAGAGTTCATTTATTGTAAAAGTGGTATTTTATCAGCTCTCTTGGCTGCCTCATAAGCATGCACTGCTCTGTGCAGCTTCGACAGTATCAATAGGAACAGAAAGATGGGCAGACGAGTATGGCTGAGCTCTCTGAATCTTTTCATTTAGATGAAAATTTCAAACAAACTGCACACAATCTCATTCTTTATGGCAACCTTATCCAAACCACTCCCCACTCTGCTTTGATAAACCCAGAAACAAACATTAAAAGCAACAGATGCGTTCAAGGAGAGAAGGTTATACGATGAAAAGGTTCTCATGATAATGTAGCGCAATCTGCAGTAACAGGTCTGAACTACTGTTGCCTTTGAGTTTCTCTCTTCCTGAATAATATTTGCTTTAAAGCCAATTTTAATTGACAGGACTAATTAATATAGTGATATACCTTTGCATGCCACCAGATGCCAGCAGTGCTTTGCTGATTCCCACAAGATCTGTCACTCCTAATCCCCACCATGCCCACCCCTCCTCAGCACCCTCCACCTCTGAGCGTCTGTGTGGAGAGGCAGATCACTCACATCACGTTAATGTAAAAACCGCCTTGCGGTTGATAGATGTTGTGGCTCACTGTAAAATGTGCTAACTGTGCAGTTCCTGACTTTCAAGTCATTTGTGACTTCAGCAATCACATCATCCTGGATGTGTACAGTCTTGATTATCGCCACTAAGAGTTGAGGGTTCAGGCGTTTCCTTTTCTCCTTGCTCTGTCTGAACGCTGCTTGGTATGCTCTCAAGATATTTCCCCGCATAAAACGAGATTTGTGATAACTTTATACAAAGGTAAACCACAAGTGTGTATTTATACATTTTTGTTCAGTGTGATATTTATGTAATATACACATGTTGCAATCACATTTGTCTTTTTCTTTTGTGTTATGATGAAGACACTCCTGTGAGTTTTTCCAAAAAGCTCTGCCAGCCTGCAGGCCTTGGCACAAGGGCTTGCTGTGAGGATCACGAGTGAGCTGTGTATCTTACCTAGTACAGTGAGCTTGGCACGGTGGGAGCGCAGCCCCGCCTGTGTAGCCTGACACTCATACACCGCGTCATCCGCCAAGTCTGCTGAATCGATCAACAAGCTGTGCTCGCCTGATAGCGGGTCGCCCATTAAGGAGTAACGCGTCCAGCCTGCATGAAGCCAACACAGAATAGAGTCAGAAACAAACAATCCAACCAACAACAAACACATAATGAAAGGAGTAAAAATAAAGAGACTTGTGCCCTGAACAAAGGGGAAAGAGATGTGGAAAAGCTCTTTATAAGACAGAAATGAAAGCGTGCAGCACCTCGCAGGGCCAAGCATTGAGCCATTGTGTTAGCAGAGCAGCATGAGGCTAGAAATGCAACATGTGAGAGAGCTGCTGCAGGAGGAGACTGTCCTTTAAACACAGACACAATAAAGATGGGGTGGCTAAGGTCAAGAGGAAGCCTCTCTACTTTCTCTCTACTCTGCTACACATTTAAATGTCAGTGCATGACAAAAGCCAATTGATTATCCACCTTCCTACAAGACTTTTAAAATGCTAAACAACAAATTAAAGTTCGCTGTGTGCTGCAGTAACTGATCTGTCAGCAGTGCATTCTTCTCTCGCCATTTATTTGTGTAAAACCCCAACGGTTGACAGAGAGAGACCTGATTTCTAATGAGACTTGGCATTGATTGCAAAAAGGCAGAAAGAGACACGGAGGGCGATAAAAACAGGGGGGGGGTGTTCAAAAAAAGGGTGATAGTGATAGTACCTGGTAGGTCTCTCTCTCCACCTAGTGCCAGGCCATCTTTGGTCCACTGTACAATTCCTCTGTAACCCACAATGACACAAGGTAGAGTAACCGACTGGCCAGACACAACCACCTGGTCCTGGGGCTGCTGGGAGAAGTAGGCCGCTTGGGTGGCTGCTGGGGGAAAAAAAAGAAAAAGAAAAGTGAGTATATCTCAGAGTTCACCCTTGCTATAGATGACAGATGGACTCTTCACATTTAAATGAATAAAAATATGTAGCAATGAAATATATATATAAGAGAATTTAATCGCACCATCATTCTCCACAGCCTTTCACTGTTAGGGTTATAAAACAACCAAATATGAGGGACAGCAGAAATCCACGATTTGGATGCCTCTCTCTTGTTTTCATGACACTTGCTGAGAGAAAGAGCAAGGCTAACGTGTGAAAATATATTTTTTTCCTATAAATGTGGCGTCTTAGAGGAAGAATTAGCAGTGCCTCATAACATATTTAACTGTTTCCAAAGACCATATGGTTATATGCTCACTGACATGAAGCAAACACACTTCTGGGGAGAAAAATCTGCCACTCTTTCAATGTGCTTTTTGTAAAAATGGATGTTAAACAATCAAAACTCCATTAAAGTTCCCAGGGGACCCATCCGTTTGAGCCTGCTGAAAGTCAGTGGAGACACCTGCCGCCGTGTCGCTGCTGTGTTTAAGTTAGGGATACACACTTTCTCTGGATTGGCTGGCTTGCCTTCACACACACTGCAGAAACACAGCGTGAATATGGATATACAGCTCCAACTGTTTGTGCCACTATGCTAAAGATTGAGTATTACAAATTCTACTGGCAGGGGAAGATGGCAACACTCCAGAGGTAACTAATCCATAGGGGAAGGTAGGAGGTGAGAGGGAGAGGCAGTTGGTTGGTTATTTAAGTAGGGTGTCTGTGTGAGTTGGGAAGAGGACTTAAAAAAAAAAAATCTTCTCTCATTCTCCATCTCTATCTCTTTGTTGCTCAGTGGAGAATGGAAAGAAAGGGGGGGGGAGATAAAGACTGTTCTATTCAGGCAGCGCTAAGCCCCCCCCCCAAACTGCTTCTCTTGGTGGGAGCGCTTAAACAGACAGGGTTGCCCCCCCCCTCCACAGCAAAGAAAGCCACTGAAAGGAGGGCAACATACGGCGGCCAGAGACGCGCTATTGTCCCCTTGTCCCTCTCTTTTAATAGGCCTCTTCATTTCCAATCAATCCTGCTAAATGCAAGTTTAATAGCTTTTCAATAGCAGCTTTTCCCCCCAGAGGGTAGATGGGATTTTCTCTCTAACTCACCCCTTTTCTCTTTCCACGTCTCTTCCCCCTTTCTCTCTCTCTCCATAGTTTTTTTTCTTTCTGAAAGGAGGGCTTCCGAATTTGTTGGCAGTGTTTATTCCACACTCAATTACCCACTTCATCTTGGGGTACACCATGGACTGAACCTTACCCTTCTCCTCCTTCACCCATCGCACCCTCCCACCTGTGTCACGCAACAGCACAATTAAAACTGCCAAACAGTGAGTTCATCAGGAACGTGAGTTCTCCACAACTTGGACCGTTCTCAATAAATTTCACATGCACCCATTGGCTCTTAAACTCTCCATCTGGGCCAGTTGACATGTTAATAAGGTAGCTGGTCAGAAAAAATAACAACAAACGCAAAAAAAACTCAAACAAAAGCACCTCAATATTTTCTCTCTGTTCATCACCTCACTAAGACATCTTAAAAAAGAATGAGCTGTGGGTGCAAACAGGTAGCCTGTATGTGTGTCACGCACTGTGGATCAAAAGAGGCCAATTTGAGAGCGTCAATGAGAAGTGAAACGTCTCCGAGCTCAGGCTATTAAGCGTTTAGCGAAGGCTGGAATTTTCCCGTCATACCTTTAAAAACTGCTGTTTTCACAGTCTGCCTGCTTGTCTCTAACATTCTGCCTTCATGAGCTATTGAGTGTTTTCATATTCCTCCCCATGCACATTGAGTTGGAGATTTCCCTCATTGTGCTTGCAACAGTGCAAACATTGATTGCAATTAAGTATCTTGCCCAGAATATCTAAATGTTTACAATGGGTGATAATTCACTGCATTGGTTGATTGTTTAGATGGATTACATGCATTGAATTGTTTCTCTTTACCTCACCCACATACAATTTCTCATGCTCGCAAATGGCAATTAACGCCACATGCACACACATACATATACAGCTATACAAATATAGAGTACAGAGCGTGTGCTGAATATCTTCACGCCATATGAGTGATTCATGGCTCTCCAGATCCCTTATTGAAAAAGCTCAACAGAACATCTCGACTGGCTAATGACTCATGCCAGATTCCTTTAATTCCTCCTTGCTGAATTAGACAATTCTTTGACGGTGTATTAGCAGCTTAATTACATGAATACATTTCTGACGGGGAGAGAGAAGGAACAGAACCAGACAAAGAATTAGTGGAGGAGAAGCAGTCAGAAGAAGTGAAGAGCAGTGGGTGTGAAGAGGTTTGTTCTTGATGTGCTGCAGTGTCACGTACACATGCTCAAAAACATAAACACACAACGCAGTTTTTGAGTGTTTTTCCACCAGACTGAAAATGAGGAGCTTGTATATCGGCCGCAGTTGAAATGCATTCAAAGAGAAAAACTTGGATCACCTTGAAACTCGTATGTTTCTGCCGATGATATTCGTTTATTTACCAGGCTGTCTAAAGCAGGTAAATATGAGCAGAGGTAATTATAGTTATATGTGCTCAATGTAACATTACATGCTGTTGAAATATAACTCACAGTCAATACTTCACATAAAAACCCCATAATGACTGTTTCTTACCTAGCTCTGTGTATGGTGTGTGTTCTTTTCTATGCCCTAGTGACAAGGCCAAAACACATTTGGCCTGTTAGATTTTAATCCGGATTTCTCAAAATGGAATATCATTTCACGCCACTGGATGCACATAGGGCTAAGTTTATGTGCGCTTCTGCCTGACTGTGAAAGCTCTGTGTGTGTGTGTGTGTGTGTGTGTGTGTGTGTGTGTGTGTGTGTGTGTGTGTGTGTGTGTGTGTGTGTGTG
>JBBBVU010000006.1:16876366-16914367 GCA_037177055.1 Atherinosoma microstoma | reverse complement strand
GTGTGTGTGTGTGTGTGTGTGTGTGTGTGTGTGTGTGTGTGTGTGTGTGTGTGTGTGTGTGTGTGTGTGTGTTTGCCTGTCTGAAAATGTGCTATGTATTTCTATGTCAGTGTTTACTTGTGTGCATTTGAATGTGTGAATGAGTGTGGAGGACAGGGCAGCGTTAATAGGAAAAGCAACTTGTCAGGCACTGGAGGGCACATTTAGCAGTTACTTTGACACAGTGACTTTGCTGTCACATGGTTGGAGTTAAGTGCAGAGCAGCCTCCCAGACTTGACCGCCACCTACTAAAGAGCTTTGCGCTGACCCCGGCCCTGCCTGTACTCTCTCTCTTTCATCTGAACTGATAGGGATACATTCACATTAGGAAGGATCAGGAAGAGATGGACAGATGTCAGCAATGATCCGTCCACCACTGGACATCTGCCTTGATAGAATTAGACTGAAGCTGTCATTCTGTGTGTGTGTGGGTAGGGGGGGGGGCAAAAATGGGTATCTGTAAGCACCAGCCTTGATGGTAAAGACTAAGAAAGATAATGGTGCTACAGATGACCTTTAAATAAAATGTGGATCTGACGCACAGCGTATTTACTAGCGAGTCACCATAATGACCATCTGACAAAAAAAAAGCAAAAAAGCATACAAGGCCACGAGTTGATTTAAGCCATGTCCTTCAATTAAAACATAAAATAACAGAAGATTCAACATTCTTTTCATTCTCCCATGTTTTGTAATGGCAGCCAGGTGTATATGATGTTAAGAAATTATGCTGTGGGATGCAATCAATGTTGTAGTTGTCTGAGAACAGCAAGTCACAGGGGGTTTATTAATATAAGTCCTAACAACTCAAGTGGACAATTTGCTCTTTGCAGTAATAATTTGAAATATCTGGGGATAAAAAGATTACACCAGATAACTTCTTACATTTTTGCCCCTGTGGCAAAGGTAGAATCCAGATGGTATGATTTTTTCACAAAAAGAGGCAGAGAGGAGAAAAATGGGGAAGAAAAACAGGCAAGAAAAACAAAACAGCGCAGAACAAGGCAATTGGCAAAAAAGTGTCAAGCTTGGAATAAACAACCCCTCTTCCCAAATGCCATCCATTGTGCCTTGTCTAGATAAGGCTTCTAAATCGGGGTGGAAAATGGGAGCTCCATTTCTCTCTGTATGGAATTATTATCCCTTTGTTTTGAGTCTGGCTCTTTTGTCTTCCTTTTCCTGTGTGAGTGCTAATGCGTGTGTGTGAATGCTAAATAGACAGTAGTGCTGAGTAGGTGAACTAGTGTCCCAGAGGGGACACTGCACCCATCTCATGTTTGATCTGGCTATAAGCTCATTACTGGGACTCCTCAGAACTTCTGTGAGCTTGATTGGGAGTAATAACAGATACCACCCAGCATCTCTTGCACCCAACACATGAACTACATATGTGAGAACCTCTGTCTTTCTCTTTGGCTTGGACCACTGCAAAGCGCTTCAGCTTGTGTCTTTGCAGATGGTCTTGTCTCTAATGGTGCCTGTGCAGACTCACTTCAATCCTTTCTCTCCCACGTTGCATTCCAGCTGCACTCCCACCCACCCACTCTCACTATCTTTTCTCCCATTCTGCGTTTTTGTGCCCAAATTGCAGTCTAACAGCTTTTTAAGAGCTGTTTTGCTGGAGTTTAATCCTCCTAGCCTCCCCTTTCAGCCTTTATTCCATTGTGAAAATCTTGGCTCAGACCTCGGCTCTTTTTAGAGAGTGGACCAGTTCAAACCCCCCCCCCACTCCTGCTCCTCTGCTGATACCCCCACCCAGGGTATTTTCTTCCATTCCTGCATCCATCCACAATCCAGCACCGTCCTCTCAATCCTCTGCTTATCACTCATATGTCCAGTCAGTGAGGCATGATTCCTGAAATCAATGCCTAGCACCACCCCCCCCCCCCCCAGTTATATGAAGTGTTACTAATTGTTGATTTGCTTTCTCCGTGCCTCCTTACTGCTATGATTTTGCTTTTTCAGACTCTGTCAGCAGTCATCTTTTGCCAGACTCTCCCTTGAACTTTCTCTTCCCATCTCTTCTTCCTCACCATCTTGTATCTTCTGTCCTTTTCTCTTGCTCTCTGCATCCCTGGTGTGAAAATCACAGGGGTTTGTGTCAGCTTGTCAACACAACACTCAAGAAAGCAGGTTAGGGGGGAGCAGAAGAAAAAAAATAGAGCCATATGTTAGAAAGTGCAGAAAAACTGAGGCAAGGTAAAAATGGAAAAAGTGGGCTCCTGTCAGCTCTGAATTGAAAGGGTGCAAGTGTGAAAAAGGGGAGGGTGTTGATGGAACGCTGTAATCAGTCTGTCTCCAAGGCCGTCACTGTGAGGCTTTTCCCCACTGGGACAGGGCGCTGCACAGATCAGGGCAGCAGTGAAGCTGATCGCATGGGTGAACAGCGACAGATTTTCTCCCAGGGTAGCTGCTACAACAGATGCAGAGGATAGTGTAATAGAGCGATATGCATAGAAGGAGAGGAAGGAATAAAAAAAAAAGAGGAGGGTGGGGGGTGGGGGCCAAGAGTGCTGATGTGACATAGTCAGTGTGTGAGTGTATGTGAATGATTTGCACAGTCATTGTGCTGCAGTGCCTGACAATGTCCCATAAACACACTTATTCCTATAATGCTCTCACATTTGCCTCTCACATGCACACATACATGCACAGTCAGTGTCGTGGTCCCATACCTTTAGGGTTTTTAGTGGGCAGAAACATCTCCGGGTATAATTCTAGCACTGCTTCTTGAACAGTTCCCCCCTACTCTAAAGCCCAGAGCCAAGGAGCTGACTCTATGTAGACAGATAGCAAGTGACTTGTTAGCTGGCAGGAGGACAGGAAACAAAAAAAGCCTAATAAAAAAAAAAGAGAGAAAAAGGGGAGGGAGTCGGCGGTGGCGGTATGAAATTGTCTGTACAGATCAGCTAGCCGTGTTGACAAGATGTTGATTGAGCTAGTCTTGTCGTTTCGTTCCTGCTTACCCCCTGGTGTTTTTCACTGCACGACAGCTGCTGGCTGGATCTGTGTCACTGTTCCAGCCCTGTTCTGTCCCCCCTGCTTCGCTCCTCTCTTCTTCTTTCTTTCTCTATCCCAGTTTCTCCCTCTTTGGCTCCCTCCCCTCTTTCACCAGTGTTTGGATGGGAGGGCTTTCAGTATAATTTACTATGCTTTTAATCATTAACTTCTTGGGATTTATAAAAGCTCTGGTTTAGCACTAGCGTATCAGCTGACACGTTGGATAAAATAGTAATGGTGCACAACATGTGGCAGAAAAAGATGAGACAAGAGTGAAGAAAAACATTTTCATTCCCAGCTGCAGACATGACAAGTAAATAAAACAAGTAAATACTAATAAATGATAGATTAAAAATCCATAAAACAATGAAGAGATAATATTAAAATTGCCTCTGTTGTGCTTTTTCCAAAAGGCTTTGGAAATAAAAACAAAGGAATTCTCAGCATAGATTCTGTACTGGGACTCAGAGCCTTATGCTCTGGGGTATCAATTAATTTAGTCAGGGGATTTGCGGCCTGCTCTTCCTAATTGAGCCCAGTGGAGACCCCCTTGGCTCTTCACAATAAGAAGTAGCGCGTTTCATAATTAATACTTTTTTTCCCCCCTTTTTATGATTATTATTTTTTAATGAGGGTGGTAATGCTGTAAATGTATGCATCTCATTAGAGTAAAAGGGCCATCTATGCCATTGTTCACTTCTGCAGTGTTTGCTACTGGTGAGCTGAGTAAGAGAGACAACCTCATTCAGAGGCAGCGGCACATTGAAGTCAAAGCAGTGCTTTTGTGTGTATTTGAATATAAAACACAGCTAGCTCAATGAGAGTCTCATTAGTGTTGCTTAATATGTGTGCTTTTTAAAGCTTAGAGGTTAATGCCCAACTTGCCTCCGTTTCATTGGAGCTCTCTTTAATTTGATGCATAATTCTTTTCTTTTTTTTTTTCCTGAAGAGCCTCTTCACAGAAAGCAGCTGAGCTTTGTGTTGTGAACTCAACATCCAACAGAACACAAAGGCACATAAACACCTGTAATAAAACCCTCTAGTGCTCACTCCACGCTACGGAACATATTTCTGAACTATCCTATCTTCGCACCTCTGTTCAGAGACCATAACTCCTGGCGATTAAACAAATTGCCTCCTCTCCCGGGAGTTATGGATCCAGTGGAAACAATGAGTGTGTGATCCACAATACTGCCACTTCTCCTTTTATAAACACCTTTCAAATGGCCACTTATTAATCAACGTATCTGCTTAATCTGCGAGTAGGATATCTGCTCTTTTCTCATCGAGGCAAGCTGAAAATACATGAAATTTAAATCCTGTCCAACAGATTGCAAGTTGAAGGATTCTTTGAAAATTACTGATGACTACGGGTTTCCAGAGCACAAGAACGGAGGGGAAAATGTTACCTGCCGACCTCGATACATCCTGCTTTGCGCAGAGAAAAAGGGGGGAAAGGGAAAACTAATTTCCTGAAACTCCATTTCTTAAGCGTTGATTAGTAAAGGAGCATAATTAGAGTGAAATGTGAAGTCAGGGTTTTTAAGATTGCACCGCTTCCTCCAGAAAAATCAGGCCATGATTAATGAATAAATGATTAATGAGAGAACTAATTAATCAATTAATTATTAAGCAAGCACTCTGAACAAGAAATGGGTAGGATGACAGTGAACAGTGGATGTAAGCGATGCTTAGGTTGGGTGTTAGAGAAAAAAGGATTTAGGGTAATCTGCCTGTTTGTTCTGTCAGTTTGTTTTATCTCCTGTTATGGGTGGATGAAGAAGAAGGTGGATGGGAGAAGATGAAATCTTAGTCTTGAGCTTTCTCACTCAGCCAACACTATCTCGTGCGGTCTCAAAATGCTGCCTTTGCAAGTTACCTGCAAATACTGGGGTCAGATCTGTCAGTTATGCATTAATGAAGCCTGGCATAACATTTGCGGGAAGCAGTGATGATGTTTGCACTGGGCTGGAAAAGGCCATACCACCCTCAATCAACACCTCTGAAAAAGCTGAGGGTGATGCGAAGTTCTCTCCTCCCCTGTCTTCAACTAAGACACCCCATCAATCTTTGATAATCTGCAGCGTGGGCCTCTCCTGTGTGACCAGGCTGATGGGACTGATGGGACACCCCAGCAGGGATGTATGAAACGCAGGCTCCAAATGTAACTGTGATATACTGGGCCGTTTCAAGTCAGGTTTGACCTTTTTTCCTAGATATTAATCGCTGCACTGAAAGAATATATGTGTGATATATCCCTCCCCCAGGAGCTCTGCACACTTTCTTCTTTAGTAAGGGCTTCTTCTATACCTTTAGCTTCGAGGAGGTATGGTTTTTTCATGTCTGTCAAAAGTCCCCAGAGCTGCAACATAACAGGATACGGGAACAAAATATTATTTCATAAGCGGATGGGTTTATTGTTTCTATTAAAATGCAGCATTACTCCATAAAAATGCATTTCCCCACCCTCCCCTGACAACCGGAAACACATCCTCAAAGCAAGAACATAAGAGAAGGATCTTTCATCCCTGCATATTTTTCCTCCCGTTTACTGCTGGCCTTATTAAGAGTTGTGAGTGACGGAGGCAGACTGTGCTGGGAGAGTCTCAAGGGGCTTTGACGGAGGCAAATGTTGGAGTTGTTGCAGGCTGAGGGCGAGATCATGCCTACGTTTATCCACTCAAAGTGCTCTATAAATTTCTTTGTCTGCACACCCTTTTCCCTAACGTGCCTTTTATTTCTCTGTTCGTTCTACTTTATTGTTTTTCCCAAACGGCCACTGGCTGGACTAGTGCTGCATTCTGTCCTAATCATACCATGGCATTGCAGATTTCCTCCTAGTCAACTGGATGTGAATAGGTCTTTGTCACACGGGGTGGGTTGGCTCATTAACTGTGAAACCCTGGACATATGGTGGCTGTGTGTTGGGATGTATCATAGGAGAGAATGCCATGGGTTGGGCTCTTGACCCTTGCTTGGCCTTTAACACCTTACCGGCTGCACCAAAGTCAGTGGCTTGATTAACTTAAACACTTCATTGTGTGCTTTGTCTTGGGTTGTGTTTTCTTAGGGGGCTTTTACTCCAAGTGAAAAATGTTCAGTTTGCGGTAGGGGCAGATGTGTGCAATGTGACCGTTTTACCAAACACATAACACACATGCCGTTTCTTGCACATCAACGCACACTTTGCCAGCTATATACTCTTTAAAAAGTAAAAGTAAAGCACAGCTGAGATATAACAGTGTGTATCTTTCGTGGCAGGTTTTGTGTGGAGTAATCTCCGTTTGTCACGGTGCAAAAAGACTGTTAAGTGTTTAATGAGGACATCCTGAGCGTCCACTACAGTGATACCAGCACTCAAAAAGAACCACATAATAGAGGGAGATGAGCGTAGCTTCTATCCTCATGTTTGGTCATGCTACATGAACGATAAAAGCAAACTTTTAGGTTTTGAAATGTGCCTCTTGAGCTCTCTGTTCTTTTTCATGCAGTATATATCTATGTCTGCAAAACAACACTTACTTTGCAGGTCACATCTACTGAGAGGCCTCAGGTTTGGAGCTCTGATAAACAAGTGAAGCGTTACAGGCTCTTAAACCCATCTGCTGAGATGATCGATCATTAGACAGAGTGTGGAGATAACTCCCTCAGCTTGCCTGCTGGCTACCACTGATCCCATATCACTCTCGCAGGATATGGTATGAATCACAGGAAGTTGAGATCAATCTATATAGATTGTGCCGCATGATTACAAATGAAGAAAAAATCCCATTTGGCTTAGCCACTTGAATGCGTCAATGTCTGACTGTGTTTATGTGACTGTGGGTGTGTGTGTGATGTGCATGGCCGCATGTGTTAAATAATAGTTTTTTTAACTTTCCTTCTTTACCGATTTCTGATATTTGCTAAGCAATCTACAATCTGCCCTACCTGTACTCGTTTACTTAGCTTAGTCCATTATGCTCTTAAATCTCCTTTCTTGAGTGAGTCGTCTTTTAAATCTTAATTAAAACAGACTCCAACCACCACCAGCCCCCTCCTCCACCCTCCCAGAGCCTGGCTGAAAGCAGCTTAGAACAATCAAGAGGACGGATTAGAAGTGAGAAGAAAAGACGAGAAGAGGAGATGCAAGAGCACGAGGAGGGAGGGGGGAGGGGGAGCAACCAGAATGGAACGGCAAATAACAATATTGAGGGGGAAAGAGAAAAATGACCCCTTTCCTTCATCTTCTTGATCCTCTCTCCTTCATTCTTTTGCCCCGTCTCGGCCTCTCTCTCTGGGCTCTAGAGTCTTGGCCTGACCTATTGACATTCAGCTTCTTGGCAGATTAAGCAGCGAATGGAGCCTCTGGAAAGGGTAAACACACCGAAGGAACAATGACCAACAGGCGGCAACCTTATTGGATTCTAATTAACTGCCAGGAAAGACGGCTATGGGCATGTTAAGTGCTGTGGGACAGATTTTAGAGCCCCAGACCTCAAGTAGAACATCCCACACCATTTGCACTCCTCTCTCTTTTTGTTGATGGTTTCTGTCTTCCCTTAATGTCCCTCTGTATCTCTCCATCCTTCATTTTTCTTCTTTCTTTGAAACAGTTTGCCCCACGTTTCACATACGGCCCATGAGAATAGCAAACAGAGACTTTTCAAAGCACCCCTTAGAGAGCTTTCCTGGGCTGCCTCTTCCTTTTTTCCTCCTCATCTTTTTAACAAGGTGGAACAAGGCTCGTCCCCCAGAGGTATAGCTGTTTGAGCGATCAGGTTAAAATAGGCTGAAAAATTGGGAGAGATTATTTTATATTATACAGATTGAATTATTTGCAGTGAAGAGAAGGATAGAGGACAGCAAAATCATTTTTCTGTATCGCTCTCAGGAGGAGCACGGCCGGAGGAAGTGAGGGAGCTAAATGGGGAAGGAATGAACAGCTGATTGTTAGTGGTCACAACTCTGAAAATTCAATGACTCCTCTACTTTTGCACCTTGATCCAAATTAATTCCATGTGAGTGCTTTATGTATGTGTGAACTTTCCCACTAGAGCAGTGGTTCTTCTGTCTTTGAGTGGTCCCCTGATTAGGCCAGCTCACAATGGCGATGTATTTTCTGGGGTACCCTGTACAGAGCCACAACCGCTAATTATACTGGGCTCATTAATGTGTTAGTGTGAGAGAGGGGCCCAGACCATCATGGGTTGAGGCTGACACAGAAGGGGGAAAAAAAAAAAAAGCCCCACTGGAGACAGGGCATCGTCACCTCAGCCAGCATTTAAAGCAATTCATTAATTGGTGTGAAAACACACATGAACACACAAAAAGCCGTACGTTTGCAAACACACACTCTCACACCTCATTGTGAATACACATAGTAAGGTTATGGGTATTCCATATAGCCACTGCTTGTTAACACATTACCTGGGATCAAAGAGGCAACGGCTGGAAGGAGAGAGGACTAGCAGTCATTATTTGTTGAGGAAAATTGCAACCCAGTGTTTTGTTTGTCCTTTGGCAAACCTGCCAGAATAGAAGTTCTCTTCATTTCACAAAAAGGAATAAATCTCTTCCCTTGTCACCATCATGTGAGTCTTTGAAACCCTCAGAATACTTTTTCTTTAATCAAAGCTGGAAGGAAATGAATCAGAGCTTCAGTTGTGATTCAAGCCTGGAGGTGTAAACGGGATCCACATGACCACTGTCCATTTCCACACCATTACAGCAACAGTCATGGCTGTAATAGGTTGAATTGGTCCATTGATTTCTCTCATGCACCCTCTCTTTCACCTACAAAACTAGTTTGTTCCAGTTCTGTTATGCACCCAGTTCTTTTTTTAACAAAACATCACATGCTCCAAGGCAGCTAGCACAAAACTTAAACCTAAGAAATAAAAGAACACACATACAGACTCACACACAGCCAATACAATGTGTCCTAGCTTGAGTTCCTGGGGGGTTAAACAAAGGACTGAGTTTAAATTGGCTTTTAAAAAAACTTTCCAGAACAATCATGAAGTTGACTTGAGCCACTACAGTTTCAGAGGACTGCTTGGAGAAAGAGGAGTTGTTAAGCTGGGGTCTATAGTGCAGTGAATGGCTAATCTAAAGTGTGACGACTCAAGAGCTTCTCTTGACCAGCTTCAATAGGCTTCCAATCAAGCCTGACAAGACCCTCAATCTTCGGTCAGCTGTTTTAACTGGCCTGTGATTGAGTGGCTTCATTAAGGGCCTATTTATCTTTCCCTGTACCACAGTCCTAAAAGACCAGTGACATGTTCAACACACCCAAGTACTGCCTCCACAGGAACCTGAACGGATGCATTACTGTATTAGCACATGAAAAGAAGCTACTTGCACAGCATAGTTAGTCAAAAAGTGTGTTTTGGACAAATTGGCCAACATCCTACATCTGTTCTTCGACTTTCCATCTGACAAATTCTTTCTAGAAAATATTTGCAATCAAGGTAGCTTGTGAAGGGTTCGGCATGTGTTGTAAGTATAATCCTTCCTGAACAAAATAGCAGACCAGATGAACCCATGACCCCAAAAAGACAGAGACCCTCCCAAACAAGCCACAACAAACAGCTCTCTGTAGCCACTCTCTGGCTTTGATCTGAAGGTGCCGAGATGAGATCTGTCTCTTCTTTCCTCTCTTCTCTTTTGCCCTTTTCTCTCTTTCTGTACAACATCTCCTTATATGTCTCTCTCCCCTCCTGCTGAGCAGGTGTATTAAATGAGGTGACTATTCCAGGAGCATTGGGCTGCACCTCAAAGTGCAGTCTGTGAAGAGGGCTTTTCTCTGCCTCCCTCTCATCTTATCCTTTCCATCGCCCCATCTCCTTTTATGCACCCTTTTCCTTTCCCTTTATCCTTCTCCATCCCTTTACTCCTTTTAATGCATTCCCTCGCACTCTTGAATGTGAAATAGAGGGCCATGCTTCTCATCTATTTCAATTCATCTACACCTCCTTGTCTATCTCCCTCTGTGCATCTTTTTCTCAGCCTATTGTCTATTTAGCTATACATCTAATTATGCTGTCTCACTTATGTAATTAGTGCAAAAATAAATGACTGCCGTAGCTTTGTGTCTCCCCTTCACCCCTCCCGTTGCAGGCTCTGAGAAAACAAATTATGGAGAACAATAGGTACAAATGGCTTCTGCACCAAACCACATGATGGATGCAGCCTGGGTTTCCTGCATCTCATCCCTTCCTTTTCCCTCCCTCCCTCACTCTCCTTACTTTTCCTCCCTTCTCCATTATCTCCAGCTCTATATGTCTCTGTTTGAAAAAAGGGGTGGACTTGAGCGCACTCTCTCACCCAACTACCCTATCATTGTATGGCTGTATCATCTGTCTTCCCTTCTTGGCAATGACACTATATTCACACTGACATCATATTAAGCAAGCCCTTTTTTTCTGTTTCTTTTTTTTCTTTCTCTCTCTCGCTCTATACTCTGTCTTTCCCTTTCGCTGCTGTTGTCTCCAGCGGTCCTCCCTTCTACACTATCCCCCAGAGCATTTTGTACACTAACGCCTGGGACTTTCTAAAGCAAACAGCAAGCATCCTGTGCCATAGCCCCATCTGTGGATAGTCTGAACAGGGAACAATTGGTCCCTCTCCTTCTATGCTTCGTTCTCTTTCTAGCCCCCTGGGATCTGCACAACGCCAGGATGCCTCACTCAGATGGGTGCAATGTGCTGGAACAATGGTTGGAATGCTTCCTCCAGGAGGGGTGTTAGGTTTACCTCAGCCGGCTTGGGAAGCACTTAGCCATGTGTTCATGCCCTCCCTGCAGCATCTTCACAGGAATGTGGCAGAAGCAGAAAAGCACCTCCCTCACCTCACCCATCTCCATTTGTTATCCACCCTTGCTCACTGACCATGCATGCACACAGTCACTCTCTGCTTGTCCAAGTGTACATCCTAGATCTGATGTTTAGCCTAAGGTGTTGAAATATCAACTTTCCATTAATCCCCCTCAGACTTGCAGTCAGTTCCCCCTTTGTTGTTTTTTCACCTTTGTCATGCTGGAAGAAAAACAGCAGGTTTGCTTTACACCAATCCAAGCATATCCATTACCTGAAATGCTAGGCTCCTGGCAGTAAATCCCTTTGACCTATCTGCCTTCTTTTTCTTTCTTTTTCTCTCTCCCTCCCCCTGTTCTCATGCAGAGCCCATTGTTGTCTTTGCATTAGCTTTCTTTGCCCAAACAGACAGCAGGAGAGAGGAGACACACCTTACCCTCCCACCAGCGCAGCAGCCCCCCACCTCTACCACCCACACATTTAGCCGTTACTCACACCTACACACAGCTGTAGTATTAACATGGTTTTGCTATAAAGAGAGCTGCAGTTAAAAGCTCAATCGATGAGCTTTGACTGACATCCCTCAGTTGATAGCAAATTGGCTGCTTTCTCTCACAGACCTCCCTGAGTGAGTTTCAGAGCCCTGTCTGAAAAATGGAAACAAAAGACACAGCTACATTTCCTCCAACCCCTCACAGAACCTCCTGCAACAACTCAGAGCACACTGAACCACAGACAAGCCACTATTTTGGTTAAAGCTCGATTCCCTAACACAATATTAGCTCTAGTGTTCCAGGCATTTTGAACTGACAGGAAGAACAGATGAAAATAACATGTAGGTGTCCATGGACTTAGTCTTAGAGGAACAAAAAGTTGGAGTCTTCCCACCTTCCCACATGAGTGTGCACTACTTCCATAGTTATTAAAATGAGCTGTAAGCAGGTGATCTCTTGTTTATTTAAAGGTATTTTTCATTCCTGTAGCTGGTTTGGGAAGATGACATGTCCTGGTAGCTGGAGCATCATTAATTAGACAGTTGGACTTTGACTAATCGCTCCAGAAAAAGCATATAGCCCTGAAGATGCCCAACACTCATCTCAGCTTATCATCCACTGCTCCAGCATGTGCCCTTGACCTCTCTGAGTGTGCGTGCGTGTTAAGGGTGTTGCTTCTGCAACCTCCTTTTGAGTCATTGTACACAGATGATGCGCGCATGCCATAAACTGCACTGTGCGTTGCTGAATATTTCAGCTCTTCAGCGTAGAAAGTGCAACTGACAATCAAATTTAATAAAAGGGGCTTGAGAAGTGTGTGTGTGTGTGTTTGATGAATCAGCATCTGGTGTTAAATAAATACTGTCTGCTGGTATTCCTAACACAACTTTTCTTTTCCCTGACACTCCTCTAAGCTGACAGGATCCATGGCTATCTCCAATACAAGGTTAAGGAACACGGCTGGTGAAGATAACGCAGGAACAGATATTGCTGCAACACATAAGATAAATTTCAATTTGCTGTTGGTTTCTGTGTCTCAATAGGAGATATGAAATTCTTGTCTTGCTGGGCAAGAATTGATTAGGAAATAAAAATGAATGTGTGGTCGAGTATGTCTGCGATTTTTCTGTTGTATGTTGATTCCTGGGCTCAGGGTCTTCGGAAGCGGTGATGTATCTCTCTAGAAAGAGGTGACAATTGCATTTTAAAGGGAGATAAATGCAATGCAAGTCTTTCTTAAAATAGCTGCTACTGTATTAATGTGATTGCTTCCCTTGGGGGGCTGTTTTAATGACATGCACCGAACTAATCCCACTTTCTCCCGCTCTCTATTCTTTCCATTACTGTGTTTGCACAGAAGAATAAAAGAGTAAATAGTTTTGTGCTGTCTCCACCAGTCTGTATGTTGATGATACAGCCTGAGGAGCTATAGCTGGGGAAGAAGACTCCAGGCAATAGCAGGAAGCTGACATGGCCCTCCATTGTCCTATTCTCTTTCATTTCCTCCCCGGATCCTCAGACTGCCCCAGAGGAAGACAAGGTGAGGATGTGCAGAGACAGACACAAGGAGAGAGTGAAGACAAAAAGAGGATGGGCAGAGGTAAAAATAGAACAGGAAGAGGCGGAGTGCCATCAACAGTTTGCTACCTGGCCACTGTGGCTTCCTGTGTTGAGCCTGTACCAGCACACACATCCAGTTAAGTTGCTAACAGCTGATAACAACGCCTCAGGACGCACTGCCAAGTGCTTTATCTGTGTTTACCCGTATGGCAAAGCTGATTAGAGACATGTTAGCACATTGTTTCCTCTTTCCTTCCAGTCTCTTCTTCAGTTAAAGTGGGGAAGGTGGGGAGGGGGGAGGATATGAAGAGGGACAGAAAGAGAATGCCACATGTGCATGACAGGTCTTCAGGATGAGGCTAAAAAAAGACTATTATTATAGATCTTGGTCATTCATTACTGTTTGTGCATGCCTGCATAACTGAGTAATTAGTACATATCAAAAGCCTTCCATCAAGAAACGTTTAACAGATCAGTCTTTAACCATTTAGTCTTGCACGTCTTTATATATCAGGATGCAGCTGTAGCTAAAACAAATATTAGATCTTTATTTTTAATTTGTGGCAACATGTGAGTCCAAAAATATCCAGATACAGGATGCAATGCAACATCTGACAAGAAAACCATTACACAGAGCTCAGATAGGAATTCAAACAGACCAAAAAAATACTCTGCCATGACTGTGTCTCCTTAATAATACAAGAGACTTGTGTTAAAGACTCAGCTGTGTTTGGATTCTGCTGTGTCTGCACTATAATTCACCTCACATCTCGCACCCTTCTTTGGCTGGCTGGGATTCATGCCTCCAAACTTTCTACTTTATCTCCAATCTTTTTTTATCATTAGAAGCATACAGTAGAACTGGGAATGACAGATTATAAAGGAAAAAGTTAGGAAAGAGAAAGAGAGCATGACCATAATTGTGTGAGTTTGTGTGCGTTTTGCGTGACAAGAGTAACAAAATGGAGAAAAAGTTAACAATGCTCAGAGCTTTTCCTCTGTTTACTCGCTTAATCACCAAGACACTGGTGACACATCCAAGTCTTATCCCTGCTGACCATCTTCTCCTGCCCCCCCCCCTTAAACTGTGCTTCCCTCTGCCCATCCTGACGACAGGAATTCAAAGAGCGCAGAGCGTCAGTTCATAAAATAAGCACAGCTCCTTAAAACAAACCTCTGGGGCCCTGTTGTCTCTATGTCCATAAGCAAAGCTGTGCTCCATGAAGAAAAGACTAATCTTTTTGCTAATGGGAAAAGAATGGATGACAGGGTGGGGAGGAGTGCACTCTGACTGGGTTCATCTCTTCCTCAGCTTGATTTCAGTCCCATGTTTGAGTCTGAGTGAGCCTACATGAGGTACGATTGTGAGCGGAGCGGAGGCTTTCACAACCTTTGGTGAAACTCATGCTTTCTGCCTCCAGCCCATTAAGCAGATTCGCTCTCATGTCCTCGTGTTTCACGGTCGCACATTCTGTAACCAGGCAAAAGAGCTGTGAGAAGAAGCAAGGTGGAAAATTTCCCCAGCGTTTCTCTATAGTGAGACATGAGTGGCGACACAACTTAAGAGGAATGGAGAGAAACTTGTAATCTCAGCTCACAGCCTTTGAACTTGGCCCGATGAGGCACAGACGACCCACAGCAAAAGGTTCCAAAGAAGAGCTCAGTGAAGATTACTCAGAATACTGATGCGGTGTAGAATCCAATTCCTCTGGGAGCCCTCTGAGAAAGTAAATTAACTCTGTTGTGGAAGACTACATACATACAAATGTATGCAATACATACATTTCAAAGAGAAGCCATAAGTTGGGGTCAAATTTTGAAACTACAAATACATTTATGAATGCGACCACGTTGGAGCATCTGTGACTGTGTAAAAGAGTGACACAGTAAATGAGGTCTGGGGTCTCTTAGGTTCTAATTAGGACAGCTGTTACCATTTTCATTATTTGTGTGTATTTGTGGGAGAGAGGAAGAGAGTGTGGAGTTGTGTGTGTGCATTTGTGCATTGGGGTTGAGGTCGGCAGGGGGGAGAATATATGCCACTGTCTGGCTACGGCTTCTTCACATCCAGCTGTTGCAAGTCTGTCAGTGAGCTGAGGTTTACTGGTCTAATATCCCTCCCCCGAGCTTTGAATAATGACAAAACCATGTGGAACCAGGGCCGGAGGTGAGGATGTATGCACAGCAAATGGCTATCTGGGCATGCTTTGCCCTTTGCTAAGAGGTGAAACTGTAATTTCGGAAAGAAACTACAAACACTGCATCATGGTTAAGGGAAAGACATTAAGAGCCCAAGGGATTCTAATTTCATTATTCTATCTTTTGTCCCTCCAAGAGGAGATCTGTGTCAATGCCATGCTGTTGTGTATTTCGCTAACATTTTAGATTATTTTCTCTCAAAATGTAACACGATAACTGAAAAAGGAAGTCAAACTGTTAATTGCTAAAGGGTTTTATTTTTATATGAGTATAAAGGGGCTGGCTATTAATGGTATTTATATTTCCATGTCATTCTTAAATAATTCTACAGCCGAATTGCTTTGATAATTAGTTTCACGTGGTGATGCACAGATCATACACAAAACTGCAGGAGAAAAGCTACAAAAACAGTTGTATTACTTTCCAGATATGTGCCATTTTTCCAGGGTATTGAAAATCATTGCATACCTTTTGTCATAAAGATTCGTAAACAAACAACGAAGTCCGTTATGCAAACACAAAGCAGCAAAAGTGGTGGTGATGTGTTGTGGAGAGAGAGGGTGTTGATGCCAGGTGCTTTGTGTCTCTGCTTGTTTAAAGAAAAACAAATCTTTTCTCATTCTTTCTAGCCCTTACTCTCTCGCTGTCCCCTTTCTCTCCCTACATCACTCCCCATCTGCCTTGTTCCATCACAAATGCGTGACCGCGTTAAATGCGTGCACCTTTTGTCTGTTTAATAAGAGAAATAAACTTCAGATCCGCATTTATCAAAACAGTGGAAACTCCCTTGAGCTTTCCGTTAACGGAAATAATTGCGGAGTGCGCTGACTAACTAACTTGAGGGGGAAAGATGCGGAGCTCACTGGCGCTTACATGAGTTGTTTTCTCCGAGCCACTTTCCATTCCGTGTTGCATCTTCGTTTGTTGTTTCTATTCATTTTTTAAATTGTGAATAGATGCACTCGCGCGGAAAGACGCCCCCAGCCTGCTGTCACCAATTCCTTACATCACCACTTACCATCACTTATAAGTTTAACTTTCAGTTTTTGCACCCTAAAACCGTAACCCTGCGCCCAGTCTCCACTACAACAGAAACGCGCCAGTGTCAGACATCCCGTATTTTCACAAGAGCAGAACCAACCACTGCCAACCTGAAATACACAGCCCCATCATTCATCCTTGCAGACACAGACCCCCCCCTCAACCTAAACATTAAAAAAGAAAAAAAAAACTAACTAAGCATGTACCGTCAATTAACAGCAGTGAAATGTAGCATTGCAGCAGACCAGCTTCCTCTCTATAGCAGCGCACTGAGCGGCTTGACGCAGCGCCAGTACGGAGCGCAATCCATCCTCTCCAGCAAAATAAGACCTGCATGGTAAATAATTAACAAAACACAAAAACTCTTCTTACCTGTGGTCATAAGGCAAAAGATGAGGTATAGAGAATACATTTTAGTAGCCTTGGCCGCCGACTGTGTAGCGTGGAAAGATTCTTGCTCCGTCTAAAGCGACCGAGCAGGTTGGGTCCACCGCGGCACCAGGATCAGGATTACCGGACGGACAAGCGCACTGAGATTAGTCTATAAAAGCATCCACTTTAGAGAGATAACCCTGAATGGTCCAAGCAGTTTGCAAACTCTCATTTAACAATACATCTCCATAGTTGGTAACTTTCTCTCTGCATCAGCTTCTTCTCCAGCGTCACCTCCCTGTCTCTGTGGCACACAGCCTTTGCCTCTTTCTGTGCTCTCTAGCAGACCATCAGTGAAACAAGCGCTTTAGTCAAGCTTCGTCCACAGTCCACTTTTAGCCTGCTTGCGCATGCTGCGCTCGGAAGCGATCTCTCTTCCACCACAGTGTGCAGTGATAACCTCGGTGAAGTTGCCTCTCGCCCCTCCGCTGGAGTCTCTCACTCTGTTCCCACTGAGACACTCTCACTACCTCCTCTCTCACACGCGCTCTTCCCCGGTGAGCCTCCTCGCTTTACTTCTCGCTCCCTCTTGCCAATTGGAAATGCACTGACAGTCATCTGGTGGGGTTCACCAAATCTGGCAGGAGCTGACTCGGAAGAGCGCTGCCTCAGACTCTTGCTTGGGAGGGGGCAGCGGCCCCCGCCTCCAGGGGGTTGCGATTGGCTGAACGAAGAGGATGCTTTAAACCGTAAACCTCAGTCAAATGACTGTTAAAATTTTAGGGTGGGAAGTTACAGGTTAATTCTATTAATCTGCTGAAAATAATGATAAAGGTTGGATTGTTTTGAAAGAAAGTAAACACTAGGCTATTGCTGTGATCTGGGTAATATGTTTTTGTTGTTTTTCAATTATTCTAAGTCAGCTTTTTTTTTTGGTTGTTAACTTCCCTAACACTGACATAGGTTCACTCAAAAATAATACAACTGAATCTAGGGATGAGCAGAGTTGTGTCTTCAATGACAGACAACTTAGTAAATAACCTATTTCAAAGTGCGATGAACAATCTGTTTAAGAAAAACTCACTTTTTTATTTTTCTTAACTATTTTTGTAGTTACATCAACCAATATCGACACAATGTACAACACCATAAAGCTGATTCCCAAAAACCAATGAGCTGAAAACTTGGTATGTCCCTGCACAGTGTGCAGCATATCTTTTAAAAAATTGAGGAGGACAAATGAGGACCTGAAACAGGACCTGATGCATCTGACCCTTTATTAGATCCACTTACTCCAAAGCTTAATCAGAAATGGTCTCCATGAAAGGGCGTCTGTCAAAAAGCCATTCTTAAGGAAGGGAAAAATGGAGAGAAGGCTGAGGTATGCCAAATTGAACAAGAATGCAAATGAAAATCAGTGGCAACAGTTCTTGCAGTAATGAGTCCTCCTCATAGCCTGGAACTCAACATTATTGAAGCTGTGTGGGATCATCTTGACAGAGAGAAAAACTGCAGGCGGCCAACATCCAAAGAAGAACTTTGAAATGTCCTTCAGGAAACCTGGAGAACTATTCCTGAAGACTATTTAACTAAAGTACAAGAACATGTGTGTTGAAGAATAAACATTGTCACGCCACAATATTGACTTTCATGCTTGTTGACGTCGTACAAACTATGTTTCTGCCTTAAATGCTGTACTTCCATTTATGTTTGCACATTTCAATAAACTGCTGCGCCTTTTTCCCGTTTCCCTGGCAATATATAAAGAAATGGTGGCTCAAACATCTTGCACAGTACTTCAAAATATAACATAGTTCTGCTCTTCATCATTATCATCCCAATTTATCCCATGATCTCAAAATGTTCAGCCTTCTAATCTAAGTTATTTCAATTCAGTTTATCCTGTTATTGATGCTTCTTGATCTAAAGGGATGCTGCACAGCAATTTATAATTGCTTATATTTTCACTATGCCAAAATTTTTCTATCTTCTCATAAAAGTACAGAAATAAATTATCTCTTTGGCCAAATGTGGATAAGTTTTAGCTTCTGAATCATTCCCTTCTGTTCACCACAACTTGTATAATTAACTCATTGTATCATGATCATTGACTCAAAAACCTTAACACTTGTGAAGTAATAAGTCATCAATTAATGGGTAAAGAAAATATCAATATCTCCTACTTTAGTTAAAAAATTCTATTATCTCTTGTTAACTTAGCTTCACCAGACCACCTAAAGTCATTTACAAAGCCACGCATTACTGTCTCAGTCATCTTGGCAAATGTGAGTTTTTAGTTTTTGATACAGTATAAACTAAAAACTAAGTCCAAAAACTATAAAAGATAAGTCCATAATTGGTTTATTCAGTTAATTCTATTTCAGTGCCATGCAGTGGGCACTAAAATGAACAGAGGAGAACAAAATCATTATCATATTCTAACAAAAGCTCAGGCTTTTATAAAAGATTAAAACACTGCAGTCTATCACTTGCCTGTGGCTGTTTGTAGGCTTGTTCTTTGATGTTGTTCATTACTTATTCAAGGATCTATTGATTAACTAAAATAATAGGCCTTGGAGTCATCTGGTTAATCAGTCTTTCATTTGTATATTGTATCAAGCAAAGACTCAGGCTAATTTAATGTTAACAACCCCTGCATTCACATACACACACATGTGCCCTGCTAACTCATCCAGGTGGTTAGAGCTTCATAAGACTGTGAAAAATTCATCAAAAGGCGTAGACTTGGACACTGAGGACTCCAGCATGTGTGGATTCCAGAAAAAAAACAAACATCAACATCAACATACTCTCACGCGCCTCTGCAAAAAAGAGGCTTTCTTTTTGACATTTCACACTGCATTTAATTAAACACTGAACCACGCGGTGATTAGGGTTCACTCCTCACGAGGGTTCCCCCCAAACAGTAGTTTTCAAACCCTGGGGCTGGCCTTCCTGTTTATTGCCTCCCTGTAATGCAAACATAAGGGTCCCCTGCCAGTAAACACATGTTGATGGAGGAAACAGCTTGCACAGCTGGGAAGCCAACCCAGGTTAGTGTGACTGAGCACATGGGTAAATGTGAATGTGTTTCTATGTGCGTCTGTGTTTTCAAGTGTGTTTATGTGCAGGAATAGATACTTGTTTGTTGTTTTGCATTTATGTCAGATTGCAGTTTAAGCTGGATATGGACGCTTAAACATGCGAGAGGGCGATCAAAAGGAAACAGTCGTCAATCACACACACACAAAAAACATATGTGCGGGTGTGAAACTGTCAATGAGTGACTAAAGGCAGGGTTTGGGTGAGCAGTAAAACAGCAAGGCGCCTCCACCAGTTGTGCTGTGATAATAAAATCAGCATCCATTGTGTAAAGTCTGTCACTTGCCATGATGCTGGGATTGAAATGCATGATCTCCTATGGCTCACACAGATGGACAGATAGATGAGGGCAAAACAGATGACGCATGCACCAGCATCCGTTTGAGCCAATAGTCTTAATTATATTGGCCTCAGTAGCATCAAATGGAGGGCGCCCAAACTCCCCAAGCTTTTGAGTGTGTGAATAATTTATAAATAAAAAGGGGGTTTTCAGCTGTGGGTTTATTAATAATGAATACAGTTTGATATTTACTAAACTGTTCAGAGGGAAAAAGGGGTGACAGTTAAGACATCGTTTGCATGGTAATTGTAAGGGGGTGATAAATAAGGCATGAAGCAGAGATATATGGAAATGTGATTCACAGGGAAATGAGAATAATTTAACAAAATATTATCCCGGTCCCTGTTTGACCTGGGGTCAATTATGAAAGAGATGTCAGTCATGGTGAGAGGCATTTTGGGTCTTAGAATTGTAATCCCTTGCTTTTTCTTTTGTCTGGCTTAAAGTGGATAACATTCAAGTGAAGGAAAAATGAATTCATACTGACACAAACCATATGTGTGAGTGTGTGTGTGCTTTTTGAACGAATATTAAACTGAATAAATTCAACCTCATTATAAGTAACACAGGAAAGGAAAAAAGATGTTTCTTTCTCAAAAACATGACAAAACCTCTGATAGAAGTTGAGGAATGCAGTTTTTGTTTTCTTTCAAAACCCTCCAGTGTTGTTAGAAAGCCTGACATAGTTTTCAGAGAAAATACTAATTCTGCATAACCATGGGTTATTAAAGCAGATGGACATCAGTTTCTCAAAAATGTTGTCTCACAGAAAAATGTCAAATAAGCACTACTTGATACAGTGCACTATGTTGGAAGCACATGATGTGTTGAGATTATATTTCAGTAACAGAAAAAAGGCGAACTTCTCCTCCATGCAGTGGTTGATGACACCACTGCCTCTGTGATAAGGTCAAAGATTCATGCAGTAAGAAGAGAGATGAAATTGAGGTCCATTGTGGTTTTTGCAGGTAATGTTGGCCTTACCAACCTGCATCTTTTTCTAAACCAACCCAAGCGTAGATCAAACAGTGACTGTAGCTGGTGGAATACATTTTGATAACCTTTGTTCAACTCTCCGTTTGTCCCAGGTTTTAACTTTAAGCTTCATCATATATTCATGTTACAATGATTGAATATAGGTCTGACAGTAAGTACAGGGTACTCTGTTAACACTACAAGATCAATATGTTATAATCAAGAGAGAACTTGCTGTGGTTCCTGTGTTTCCTGAAATCAGACATCTCTTGGCTTTTGTGATGAGCTTTAACCCTTTGATGCAGTGTCCACTACAGTGAAAACCTATTTATAGGCTGTTTTTTCTAGTATATGCATGGATGTGGATGATATATTTGCAAATTCACCACTTCATTGAACATAAGTGAGCCATCCAATACACTACCCCTCACTATAATACATATATTATAAAAATTTAATACATACATTGTAATGACCAAGTTTGCCTCAGTGATAAACAGGACAAGAAAATGACAGTCCTTGTTCTTAATTTGATATCTATATTATATAAATATGACAACATGATATTTGATAAATATTTTCATAGAATAGATAAAACAAATAAACTAAATAAATAATATTAAAAATAAAGAAAAGCATCGTCAAAAATTGTATGTGAAAAAATGTGGAACTTTTTTTAAAATTCATGCATCAAAGGGCTAAATTTAATTACTGAGTTGTGGAAAAAGTATTCAAAAGGGTTTATTTGAGTGATAGTTTACTTGCAGGACTTAATAAGTCCTACAATGTAAGCAATATTGTGCAATATTAGTAAAGCACTGGATTTTACACAAAAGTCAGAATCATCATTTAAATAAACAGAACAAACTTAGCTGCTTTAGAGCTATCTTTGGAAGACCAGAGCAATGTGGACTTTGGTCTTATTCCTTTTTTTTGTTTAAGGGCTCCTACATGCCAAGCTGACATCTGCATCGGTCAAGTCTGTTTTTCTTTTATTTTCAGTGTGTGCTAACTTTTACCATTGTCAGACACTGTTGCCACCTTTTTTCTTCTTTCTTTTGTCATAGCTATTCAGGGTAGACAAGAAGGGAGATAGCAGACATCATAAGGCAAAAGACTTTCTTAACATATGAAAAACTTTCTCCTCAATTAATATTTTTATTTCTTCAAAACAGGCAGCACTTTCAGAACAACATGGCAGCACTCCATATGACAAAAAAAGCTCAAAGCACGCTATGCTTACATTTTTCTATATCCACATGGTCTTCCTGTTTTCCTACTTGTATATCATACATCCTTCTGCACTGACGAGCAATGTCTTCTTGAGCAAGAGTCAGTTGCATGTCTAGGACTTGCAGTTGGACATTGTCTTCGTGGTTTGTGCATGTGATATTGTATCGGCCCACTTGCTGGTGACACAAGGAGGTACCTCATGGTGGTTTGGTGTTAAGAGCCTTAGGGGTTTAAGGCAACACATGATTATTTAGTCTCACTCTCAGTGTTTTTCCCTCCATGAAGATGCCAGGCTTTTGAGCTACTATTTTAGTCACAATAGAACATAGAAAACATATCAAATGTTGAATGTGAGACATTTTGCTATTTCATAAGAAAATGAGCTCATAGTGCATTTGATAATAGGAACATATATTTAAAGAATTGCTCTATAAGATTAGCAAAATACTGCATTGCCTTTTTATTTACATTTTAAAGACGATCCCAAATATTTTGGAGTCGGGGCTGTAATTTGGAAACGGTACTTAAAGTACTAAAAGGACAAAAAAGAAAAAAATTCATTCCAAGACTTTGATACTGTTGAACTAATTTCATTGCATCATTCAATTTGTAATATAAAAGAAGTATGACAGCATTATTATTGATGGAAGTAGAGTCCAATTATTATTCAAATCAAGCTGCAGCTCAATTGTCATATTGTAAAGTATTTAGTTTGTTGAAAAAGAAAACAAGAGAATATATACTCTTAATATATTTTCCTTTCCACTTACGATGTATTCAAAAGGGTTTATTTGAGTGATAGTTTACTTGCAAGTTTCAAGTACTTTCAAGTTTTAGCACAATATTGTAAAACTTGAAATAAATTTATAAATGAATAACATAAATATTTATTGCTTAATGTTTATCCCATAAGGTCATGTGCACATCTGCAGAGTCCAAATCAGATTATGTTCCAATAAATACTACCTTCTGGGTTAGATACACTAAAGCTTCCCATTCATATTTTCAACCAAATGTGCATGCTATTCTTCTGCTCCTTAGTTTCTATTGATCATTTTCTACCTGCTGCACTTAAGACACTTCCCGATTGCAATTAGTCAGTGTTTTCTCAAATATTCACCAAAAGCTTCTCTTTCAGAGCTTATTGGAGAAAAAAAGTCCAATCCCCCCCCACCCTCCAGCACATGTTTCATGCAAGGATATTAAATAATCCTGTTTTGTGTTTAAACCACACGCTAATCATTTATCCTTAATTGAGTCTTGGGATTTGTAATATTCTGTTAGACTGGCTAACATCCTGCTCTAAATACTATATTGCAGTGTCTCGGCTACTAGAGGGGGCCTAAGGTTTATGCTACCATCCATATGAGAAACATTACACCAGCTTTTACTGTAATTGTGATATTGAATGTAAGGCTGATCTGTGTCAACCATAACTCTAAATGCCGCTACAAGCTCATAACTCATAAGGACATATACCTTTGCTAGGCAGTGGTATCCATCTGCCCAGCTCATGAGCAATTCAAAACCTGTCTCCTCTATCCCATTCCAATAATGTGACGTCAGTCCACTGCACTGGTTTGAAATTTGCAATTAAGCATTTTCTTTATATGTGATTGACGAGCAGGAGGAGAGCCATTAAAGCCTTACATGGACCCGGGGCTCGCTCTGCAGTCTATAGGACTATTTCCGAGCTCATATCAAATCTATGTCCTCTGCCCTAATATCAGAATATGACTCTGGCCACCCATGGATTCTGTTTTTGTCTGTCATGAAAGTCTCTCCGGGGATCAGCTTGAGGGATTCTTTTCTTCAGGGGTCAAGGAGAGGTTGAGGCTTTTGGTTCAAACTGCGCTTAGAAAAAGGGTGTGGATTACAGGAATGTGACCACTGCCCTCAGTTTTTCCATATATGCATTACAGACGCTGGAGGCTGAAGTTTTGGCTGAACTGTTAGCATTCGCGCTCAGATGAAGACAGTTTTGATGTCAGCTCATAAATATGCTCCAGAACGAAAGCATGAGCAACATCTTCTCCTTTTTCTTTTCATTTTGTGTGTATGTGAATTCTTTAATAAACTGTAAGCTCAGACTGACAGGGTCCTTGGCCAGCCTGACCGTCTCTTCACAGATAAGGACAGCAGTAAGCTGTCTAAAATATTCATGCACCAATGCAGAGTTGTTGTCCCTTGATGGGCCTCACCATGTGCAACATCTGTTCCTGATGTCATGGCGCGCTCCTGTGTGCCAGAAAAACCCCGATGGCATCCGCAGCATTTCTACTGCACTAAGCCATGTCCAGACAAACACTGCTCCACTCAGCTATGATAAATATCTGAGACGACAACAGCGATCCAGTTGGCTGGACAGAACTATTGAACTCATCTGCTAATCCATACTCATAGATTTAGCCGCTGTAGTCTCATACTGAGATCAGCAATTCTGCCATTCACTGATGAATGTGTCAGCTGATTGCTGGCTCTATCAACAGTTCATGATTATTTGGAGACAATTCCAGGATGAGTCCCTACATATTGGAATGGAAGAGTAGTGTTATGAAACAAAATACTTTGTAAGCTGGCAGCATATTAAACTGCCAATGGGCTAATGCTATTAGCTCAATTACAATCTGGCGAATGCAATTGTATTCCCCCATTCTACTCACTGATGCAGCAAGCCTACTCTCATTGTTTCATTGGTAAAAGGCAAGTTAATGGTAAACAGACACATTGCTGAAGGGAATCCAGTTTACTCTGACCCCATAAGTATATGACATGAAAAAGAGATCATAATAGGGGAATAGGCCGAGTCAGCAGTGTAAATCTTGTCCTGGATGCAGTGTCCATGCTGAGCCACAACTACAGTCACAGCGTCCTTCACCACTGGGCTTGCCTCGCTATCTTCTGACAATCACATGAATAGGGCTCGACTGGCTGCTTGTTTTGTGCCATGATCCCTTGCTGCTCATGCTGCTGAAAAAATAAATAACTGAGCTCTGCACCACTATAAATAATGGATGACTCGTCCACTGTCACTTTTCATAGCATGTCAAGCCACGGCCTGGCCATTATTAGGGTCTGTCTCCTCCTCTCTGGCTCTGACTCCAGTTTTGTTATTGTTCTGGTCGACTTGCCTGCACACCTCCTCGGCGGGTCGGCTGTCAGTCTTTCTCTTCCTTGGTGTAGCTGATGGTTGCCACAAAGAAGAAATAGATGCTTTTGGAGCCTGGAAAAGAATGGGTGATGCAGCAAGGCTCAGCTAGACTAGCAACCTGTTCCAAGTCTGCCTTGACCTGGAACAAGGAAGCGCTCTCAGCTAAAATGTCACCCATCTGCTTGTGTTAGATGACCTGTGCTACATTTATGCCAGGCCTGTGGTTAGAGACTAACCTCCTCATTGTGAAAAAGACTCTGCCGCCCACAGACCTAATGAAAAACTTACGATGTTGCTTTAAAGTAAAAAAACAAAAACAGGTCTATATCTCTGGTGCAGATGAAGAGGCTACTGACTTTAACACATCATGCCCCAATCCACCCTTAGAGCAGGAGGAATCATAGATTATTTAAACATGCAGCTGTGTCTGAGAAAAATGAATGAGGAACATCTGGCTGGAGGGGGAGAGAAAGATATGAGAAAGATTCAGATATTTGGCCAGTGTTAAACAAACATGAGGGTGTGCTGAGGAATCAGAGGAGGATGTTGTTTTATGGGGAGACACAAAGAGAGTAAAGCCTGTTATCACCCCCTTATCAGTATCAGCTCCTTGTTTGTTCAAGATGTGCTTCAGTGCAACCAGGCCAGGCCTGAGGCAAGTGTTGTCCACCAGCAGCTCTCGCTTCCACAGACAGAGAGGGTCTCTCTATCTGCACAGTAATAGCACCAAATCAAGGCCTGCAGCAAACAAACCCTGACAGATCCTCTCATTTGGGATTCACTTTGGGACAGCTGTGGTGCCATCCAAAAGGGAGGACGGAGAGGAGGAAGCCAGCATATAGTAATGTATGCAGAGTGTCTGCACGTCCTGGATGACAGCAACATGAGCGCTTGTCACAGGAGACATCAGTTCTACTTAGTCACAGCACTGCGGGGCAATCCATATGACTGCACTGCTGTGCGAACTCTATTAATAGTTATCTACCTTTCAGGAGTTATTATGCTGCGCAGGGTATGACAGAGAAATGTAATGGAAGAAGTCCCAAATGAGGGGCAGAAACAATGTCTGAGGAGTGCCTTTTGTGCCTCTTGAGCTGTTACAACTGAAGAATCCTCCTCCAATCACCTCTCACCCTTTTTCTGTTTGCATGTGTGCCTGGCAGCCTCGTGGCAGACCCCCAGTTTGTGTGAAAGGCATATTAAGGATTAGTTATTGGGCAGGAAGAGGAAAGAGAGAGAGAGAGAGAGAGTGAGAGAGTGATGAATAAAAAAAAGGATCAGCAGGGGAAGGACTGAAAGTGGACAAAAATCCATTCTTCCACCACAGGAACTTTCCCTGTGGTTTAGGAACTGTTGGAGATAGTAAAGCTGAATTTTAACAACAGGGACCTTTTCAGGGAACTGGGGTCTTTTATGAAGTCCTTACACCGGCCCCCTCCATTTCCAACCGCAGGATAAAAAGAGTTTCAAGGGACAAATTTCACACCCAAAATGACTCCAGTAGACAAGTAGTAAGTTTAAGATTATCTAAATCCTTAAGAGTTATCGCCCACATTTTTTAACATTTCTGATTTATCAACCAACTTCAGCATCTTATTTGCTTTTCTCTCTTACCCATTTTGGGTTTAATATCTAACAATAGCTCATAAAATTTGTTAGCCTTGAATTGTGCCACTGCGATAGTTGCTATGTGTGTAAACAGAACATTGAAATTAATTCATGACTGCTTTGGTCAACTGAAAAGAGAAAATACTTCACAATACACAAACGTCTGTGATTGTGTGAGTTACAGAATGAATGAGGATAGGCAGTTGTAACTGTGACAAGAAAAGATTTGAATGATAAAACATCAATCTCTGATGGTTTCACAGCATTCATGTTTGAGACACAAACAAAACATTCATAATCCATAAGTAATATTGGTAGTGTTTGTTCTAATACAACCAAAGCACACCTCCTTGTTTGACTGCTTTGTAGGTGATGACTGTCGAGGAGGAGCAACACACTTCAGCTGACTAATATATCTACGTCAGAGGTGCATTTAAGTTTTAGTAATGTCGAAAAAATTGGCCTTCAGTGAGTTTCCATCTCAGGAATCATAAATTATATCATCTAACCACCCAAAAGTTCACTCAGGACATGCACTTTCTGAATTTTCAATAACTTTAGATGTAGGACTGTTATCTCTGAACATTTATAATTTGATTATTACAGGAATGGCCTCCCTGAATAAATTTTTCATTTTCTTTTTTCGGCGATCTACTGCACACATGGAGTGAAGAAATAGCTTTGGAATGTCTTAGATACCAAAAGATTGAAAGAGTCCAAGTACACACTCATCTTGCTTCTACAAGGCAGAGCTCTAAATTAACTCTTGCCGGCCCAACAAATGCAGGTGAGAATTCACTTTGGCAGGTACAAATGAAAAATTACTGTCCAGTTAGGCAGGTGTTGAATGAGGCAAATCATTTTGATATTTGTCCTGACAGTGCTATCATTACATTTTCATTTTCCATGAACAATACTCCATGAGGTATCATATATCCGCTGGCTGTGTGCTTACTTAAGCGTGCGTGGAAGCATTTTCTCCCTCCTGCCTCCCTGAACAAAGTGCAGCTGAATGAAGAGCGAAATTAAAACGAAAGTGACATGTAGAATGAAAAAAATGCGGTACAAGGAGAGAAAGGAGGTAGTTGCGAATGGTGGCTATGAAAGAGATGGTAAGACAATTTTAACATTTAAGTAATGTTAAAAAAATTACTTAGCTAAAGTTGAGAATAAATCATTTCAAATGTGTTACGAGCAGTTATCTATTCCTTGCTGGAAACAAGAATGTTGAGAAAATGCTGTTGTTTTGATGTTTCTGTTCGTGTTTATTGAAATTGAAAGAAATTTAAAGAAACTTGTATGATTGAATGGATTCAGTTACACTTATAATCTGGCTTATTTTTTCTGAAAAAAAAATTTGTCCAGTGGAAATTCTATGTGGCTGTTCCTTTTAGGAATCTACCTGCCACACTGGCTGATGATCAAAAAAGTTCGTTTATAGCCCTGTGTTGTTTGTTTTTCAAATGAAGCACAACAGTTTGTAGTGCCACTAGGTACAATTGCTCACAGAAATATCTTACATCAGCTGTCCTAGTTGGAATGCACACAAATTGTCCTAAACTGATTGCTAGTTCCTGCAATGGAAACTTCCTGATCTCTGAGATAGTTTGTGTACTTTAAGTCTGGCATAAAGGCATTTTGATTGTGCTTTGCTAATAAGCCAATCTTTTTTTATAGAACAGACTTAATTACTTAATTTTCAAATCAGTAAATCAAAAACACAACTTGAAACTCCTCCAAACTTAATGGTGTTGGAGTGCTGTCTGTTCCCCACTTTATATGGAGTAACTGTTGTGTTTTCTTCTGCATCATATTTACTCATAGGGCTGGAAGAGAGCAGTTCGGTGTATTGTTGTGCAAAAATGCAGTGTAAAAGTTATCTGGCCAATGCAGTTTATTAGATAGTGATGCAAATGCAGAAAAACAAAGGCCTGGAAGAGCCTGGGAAAAAAGGCCCTATGATTAAAGTTCTTGGTAGTTTGGCTTTAGCTAAAAATATGGGTTTTATTTTCAATAGGCAGGATGTGGAAAAAGGGCATTTATTGATAAAAACAATGAATTTATTTAATGATTAAAAAATACAGTTTATTAACGAACTAATATTACATCATGTGGCACCTACACTGGATCTAACTATACACAGGGTTTATTCAGAAAAGCTTTTCCACTGGTCTCTTTTTGGATCAGGATCTAAGGGGAAGGGAAAAAAGGTATAGGGCAGGATAGATGGACCTGTTTAAAAATCAAGGTCTTAAGTTGGCCATGGTTAATTTTTCATCACACTCCTAAATTAAAAATGTGGATGGTCATCACTTATTTGTCAAATTGTTTCGGCTCAAAAGGTGGATGTCACATTGGTTTTGCAAAAGGTCAGGGGAGCCAACAGCTAGGCGGGGGTAGAGTAGTTCAAACACTGCTGATCCCACCAAATGCTCTGCAAAACTACCTTGTTTAAGGGGCTTTTCACAAATGGACTTGCTGGACTTTTACACAAAGTGGAAATGACAGGATTTAAAATGTAACATCTGGAAGGGCTTGGGTATACTTATTCAAATACCTTCATGTTCCTGCATGATTATAGCAAGATATAAACAAAATATACCACAGCTTATGTACTCCATATCCCCCACTTAAGTCTAAAAAGCCTCTAAGTTAATACCCACATGATCTAAAATGATACCATTCCTTTCACTGTAAGCATATGTACTGTATCTTTCCAGACCCACTCGCATTTGCAGTCATCTCATTAGATGTGAAATGATTCCATCGAATTTCTTCATATTTTTTGATAACTGTTGCTGTTTTCTCATAACTCTTGCCATCCAACATTCTTGGATTTTTTGTCTTTGTGTTATTTTGGTGGTTCTTGGATTGAAAATGCCACATGTCTGAAATAAATATGCAGCCAGACTAATCAACCTCCCATGGCTATGCTTGTTGTGCCTCCTTTCCAAGATTTCCAAGATTAGAATTAAGTAGTGGGGGGAAGGAAAAGATAGACTTGTGTTGCTTCTACCTTTACAAAATCGCAAATGTGTAGATCTATGGATGAGTGCTTTGCCCACAGCTGCTAGCCAAAGGAGAGGGAGACACAAAGGTCCCTTGTGTTCAGGCCAAGAGACAGGCCAAGAAAGAGAGCTAAAGATCTACTAGTGCATCTCAGCTGTCTTAAGGGTCGATATATCCTTTCCTCTCATTGAAGGAGCTTACAACCCCTAATGTTCTTCCAAAGACAGGTCAGTAGTGGGGGAATCAATGCTATGGAATACAAGAAGTAAAAAAAAAGAGAGAAAATATCCAGATTCCACCCTTATCTCTTAAGAAAAACAAAATGTCAACAGCAGATCAGATTTTGTTGTTTCAAAAAGTCAGCATAGGGAGGGACCCAAACTCTTGCCATTAAAAACTTAGATCGTGTTTTCTTTTTTACACATCGGGAGAAGTGATTCCTTTCACCTCATCTCCTTTCAATAGGTTAAGGACAAGCATCTGTTACAGGAGACGTCTTGGGAGATCAGACAGCCTGATAAACTGTTTTTGAGGATGAGGAAAAGGCTGTTTTGATCCCAAAAAAAAGAGGCTTGAGTTACCACTAAGTCGTTTCATCTCTCAAAATTGCATCGTGGAGATCACAAAGTCAGATTTTTTGTAGACAACATTTGAGGATTGTGGGTTGGTTAAAAAACTAGTTTAGTGGATTAAATGTGTCTGATAATCTGTATATTATATCATTTAATTGGTTGACATGTAAATCTTTTCATTTTCATGGAGGCTACATGTTTTTTGAGGAGAAAAAAAATCTAAATTTAATCATCCTGGAAATATTTCATTGCATATGTGCATCCAGCTCATTGGGATTGCTTGAGTTAGTCTGCGTATTGTTTGGGTTACTCTACTCTCTTATCGGCTCTATTATTAGATGGCCACTCACTCCCTGCAGTTGCCTTCCTTCCAGTATTTCCTGATTGCATTTTTCATCCCTGTTCTTGTGTGCTCTGTACTTTCCCTGGCAGTTCAGATATAAGGCCACATCCTCACCATAATTAGAACTGTTTATTGAAAAACAAGATCAAAAAGGAAGTTTACCATTCCCCTGCCACACCAAGCAACATGCTTTGAGCTTTTGTATGGACAAACATGTGACATACAGTGGACTGCAAACTTTCTGTTACTTACAATGAATAACTAATTGAATGAAACATGAACAGATCCTCTGAAGCCATTACGTTTAAGACGAAACATTATTGTTAACATTTTTAAAAAGATTAACAAATGATTTCTCTATGCATGCGTGGGTTCTTTCCAGGTACTCTGGCTTCCCACACCCCAAAAACATGCATGTTAGGTTAATTGATCATTCTAAATTTTCCTCAGGGGTGAGTGTAAGTGGTTGTTTGTCTCTCTGTGTTGGACTTGCGATGGACTGGTGATCTGTCCAGGGTGTACCCTGACCTTTGCCTAATAACTGCTGGATTAGGCTCCAGACCCCCACGACCCTGCATTAGAATATAGGCGGGTATACACTAATTGGGGCAAACACTGCCATTGCTGAGGTGGCATTTCTGTGCATGTCAAAACAGAACAGATGAGAATCAGACTATTTTCTTAACATGTCAAGGAAATCTGGAAGGACTAACGCATTTCTTGGCTATTAGAACAGCATTGGAAAACATCAATTTTGGAAAAAGGTGAATGCCAAGAACACAGAGCTTTACTTCATGAAGATTGCTGCTGTCTGTCTGTGTGACACTGAGGGGGCAGTGGTTGACGTTGTATGTCCATTGACGGTGATGTGTTTGCATTGGGGACGAACACCAGACATACAGAGAGCAGGTGAGAAATGGGCAGAGGAAACACTGGATTTTGATCCCAACAACAAAAACACTGAAAATTTTGATGAACAGTAGTCAATCTAACACTAAACTATACATTTTCATGTTGGCATCCAGCTTAAGTTGGTGCAGTGGTTAACGTTTGTTATGCTAGTTAATATTAACGTACTAAGAGACAAGGGGCTGCGGTGTTGCTGAGAGTTAATGTCCTATTTTGGGGATATTGTGAATTGTAACATTATTTGCACTTATCAGGGCAACGTTTTGACAAGAAATCAAAAATAAATCAGACAGTAACACAAATGGATCACATACATGGTGTCCTGCAGCCAGAACAAAACTAGGAAAGTTTATTTAATATTTGTGTAGCCAATTTCCTGTACTAGACAATTCAAAGTTCTTTACATATAACATTAAAAGCATTACAGATGGGGCATAGAAAGCATTACAAAGTTTTAAAAGGCAGCAACAAATAGCAACGATCACAATAAAATCATTTAAAAAAACCATGAATAAAATCATAAATTGAATTGATTACAAGCAAGACAAGTTAAAAGTTACCGTGTAGATTTAATGCATTTTCCGTATCAGTAGGCTAATGAGAAAATGAATGTTTGAGCGAATGTTTAATGCTGAAAGCTGCTTCCAACTATGCCAAATATCTGAAACTATTCCTTTACCAACTTTTGATAACTTATGACCAGATTAGTGTTTTATATTCCAATGAGGATTGTCAGCTATTAAAATTAGTTTCTGTTGGATGAGTCATAGCTTACATAAATGCTCTAATGTCTAACTAATATGAAAAACAGAGTAACAATGAGATCTTCAGATAAGATGCCTTTATCAGTAAATGTAGACTACTGTTTAATGCCGTCAGTCCAGATATTCATGCTGCTGTCAGGTAATTATGACTCCCCACCTCATTAATGGCGGCCCCGCAAGATGGCCACCATTAATGACACAAACCGGTCGCTAGATTAATCTATAGAAAATGGATGGATGGATGGAGTTCTGTTTTGTACATTTTTAGAGTGGAAAAAAATGAATGAAGGAACATGCCAAACTTTGGGAATTCCAAGTGATTTGAGAACTGAGATAACTTCTACAAAAGCCTAAAACTCTAGCAATGACTGTTATTTATTCTTAGAAAAGACTGACTGAAGCTTATGGAAATTTAAAAAAATCTATCTGATTTGAAATAAAGGCATTTTTTGCAAAACAGGTCACCTTCTATAGGATGAACAAATAAAGTAGAAAAGAGCCTGATGATCCAAGAAATGTGACTCATGTTGGTGATACAAATTTTCCAAACTGTTCATATGTAAATTGATTTTAATCTAACTTTTGCATGCCACTCTAATTATATTTTACACTGCTGGTTGAAAGCCAGCTTTGGGCTCCATTGTATGTAAAAGAAAAAAAAAAAGTCAACAACATGATTATCATGATTTGTCACTCAGACCCCAATACATAGCAGAAAATAAAAGAGTGAGGAGGAATTGAGACCTTATGTAAATATTAGTGTTATTATTGCATGGCTTGGCACAGACTTTCATCCCAAGTGACTCACAAATTCTGGAACCCATTTACGAAGCTGAGCTTTGCACCAGTGAAATGCAGGTAAAGCACATCGCTCAAGGGTACAACCGTTCCACATAATACGTGTTGTATTAAAACAGGTTGTGCTCAAATTAAGTGGATCCGTGAATTGAAATGAAAAAGGGACCCTTTTGAGAGGAGAATAGATTAGCTTTGCTGATAGATGATCACTTGAAAGCCCTGCGCTGTGAATAAGGAAATTTTGACCAGTTGCAGTAAAGCCGATTTATATCAGTTAAGATGTTGCCCTAAGGGCTACGGCAGGGGGGTGGGGGACATGGCAATTTATCCATGAATACATCAAAGCCCTCTAAAGTTGCTTTTTGCTTCAGATATGCTTTTTTATTGTTTACATTGTATAATCTGATTTATGTTGTTAAAAGGAATTCCCCAAATTGTGCTTTAGCTTAACATTCCTGAGACAGTTTGCATTCAGTTAGCTAAAGTAGCAATCTCAAATGTTGCATGCATTTGTCAAACACTTCTTCCAACGGCATGCAAGTCTGCTGCAACACAGACCTTTTAATAAGAGTATATTAAACAGAGATCCCTCTGGCACTATTCATTATTGATGTCACACTAGCTCGTGTACTTTAGTGGAAAGTAGAAATTGTGGTTTCCCTCAACCAAAACCTGCTCATTATTGTCCATGTGAACAGCTTGTCTGATTCATTAAGCTTTTCCTGTGTCATGTGCTCAAGAGACCCAGAGAAAGCAAAGAGCAGAGAACTATAGGAGGGAGGGAGCATGATGGTAGGTTGTGGTTTAGCCCGGGTGTGCCTGAAGTGAAATATGATTGATTAGTGCATTCTTGGGTTGACATGCCCTCACTGCAGCTGAAACCTGTTAACTCAATGTGCACAGACTGGGCTGAATGAAGAGTCAAACCTGTTGTGACTGCCACATGGCAAATATTATGGTTGGCTGGTCAGGCCACAGATCAAGTAGGGTAGAAGCACCATAAATAAACAGGCTTCAATGGGAATTAAGGTGTGAGTATAGATTTATAGATTGTAGAAATGTGCATTTGTGTTTGTATAGATCCATGTATGAAATGATGGCTTGTGTTTTTCCTTGGCTGAAATGAAACACTGTTTGTCAGAAACAGTGGATGAGTCTCTAAATTTTAAACAAACATGTTATTTAAATCTGACCAGGGTCAGGTCCACACTATGTGGATTAGCAGAGAAACTGAAACAAAGATATGCTGCATTAACACTTTGAGGGCTAAAGTCTCAAGTAGGCTACAAGTCATATTTACTGGATCACTATAGGGTTTTAACAAAACTCTGTCAAAGGTTAGGTTAAATCAGTTCTTGGTAAAGTCAAAGCTTGGTGTCTGCAAGGCTGGGGAAATACAATAAGAACCAGCATGATGAGCAGGGATGCGAGATCTGTCAGCGGCCATTAGCAGTCACATCAAAGTCTCAGTGAAATCACTCTGGCTGTGTGAGAGTCTGCCAGGTTCCAGATCTCCTTTGACCCTACTGTGCACTAAATAGAGACCGGTGCCTCTGCAGCAGCAAGCACCATCACAGTTCATTCCACTGGGCCAAGTTCACACCTGTTTCTGCAACTAATTAACAGACAATAAGGTGAGAAAGGTAGGTGTTCTGAAACCATGAGGGTATCAAAGAGAGTGTTTAAATCACTCTTCTACAGGTGTTTTAAATCTACAAGAGAACTACCCCTTACACTTTTATTTCCTCTTTTCAGCTGTTCTCTAGAAGGATTTCTCACACTAAAGAGATGCAAAATATACATTTCCAATAAAGATGTTAGTGTAACTCAGCCCATTATAACCAAGTAGAAGACTCTTGAAAAGTCATCTCTGTCTTTTTTCACTACCAAAACATCCAGCATGGATAAACACATGCCTGCATAATTCACTACAGGAGTGTCAGGTGTCACACAGTTCTGCGTGCTGATTTTACTAATTTCCTGTCTGTGTTATACCACAACAGACACAGGAATTTTGAGCCATTCCCAGCCAGCCTGTCAAAACATCTGTGTCTGTGGCTTTATGGGTGGCCTTTGCAGTGAGGACAAAAACAGCAATCCTAGCACAGCGGGAGAATTAGTAGCTCACCTGGAGTTCAGTATGGCTGTCACAGGAGTCCATGCTTGACAGGACTGTGCTTGAAAAGTTGCTACACTGTGAGTGACTGTCCTCTCCCTCCTGTCTACCCCTTATCTAGTTCACTCAGCTACTGCCACACGCTCACACACACCCCACACACACTACATTCATTCAACCATCACACAACTGTGTGCTGCAACAACTGTCTCCCTCGGTCACCTCTGTTGCCTGCCCACTCTGGGAAGATGACATGAGTTTGATGGCCAAAATCACTGCACTGTCTACCTTCTATATCTCCTCTGCAGCAAACACACCGCTGCCTGAGGGTGGAAGGTTGAGTGAATGGCATGTTTGTACAGCTCAGCTCCTTCAGAAGAGATTTAGTGCAGCTGATATGTTGTTTTGTTTGTTGCTTTGTGTGTCTCTCTTAATTAGCTCCATGGACAAACATGTATAATGTGCCCCCTCAAAGCCACTACAGCTAATCAGGAATGCTGAAGAGCCAGAGATGAAGAGCAGAATGATGCTGACCTCAAAATGTCAGCTGGTGTTGCATTTCTTATTGTTTACTCTCACTGTTCTCCTCAGTGGTGATCATGATCATGCTTTAGGCTTTACATATTTGAACTCTGCTTTTTGTCCATTGTTATTTCATATAGGAGAAATTAAAAAGGCTAGAAAAGCCTCATGGCTTATTTTTGAAAGGATGGAAGCTCATTATGAAGAAACAGGCTGAACCTTGGCCACCTACGCCATTCATTTGGGCAGCCATGAGGCTCATTATCCTTTTGAAAAGACTTTAGGTCAGAGCACCACAACCTGCCCTCTACAATCGCCACAGAAACAAGTCCAGCAGAACTCAAAGATTAGGTGGCACATTACAGCCTTTTTTTACTTATCTTATTCACTAGTCAGCCGGTGTGCAAAGAGCAGATGACGATGCTTCTTCCACTATTTTCAGATGAAAAGAGGTGACACCTGCCAGTTCATATGAACTTGGGTGATTGATGGGGGTAAGTCATTCATTTGCATCACAGATTTGCTATTTTTCAAGGTTTTTTTCATGTAATCCTTACATGGTGTGATGTCCTGAGCTTACACTGATATATCTTTACTTTGATACATTTTTAAAAAAGTCAGATTTGGGGATTCATGTTTGAAAGTAAGTTCTTTATATTTATTTGCAGTGATATTTCTTTTGCAGCAGTCCTTGTGTGTTTTTACACAGCGCTGGCACTAAACAATAGGGCTGTGCATCTTCACTGGTCTCACGATTCGATTACGATTACCTTGCCAACGATTCGATTCGATTTCACGATGCATCACTATGTGCTGCATCCTCAATTTTCTTTCTTGCTGCACATTGCTATTTTTTTATGAATAAATACAAGCGGTCAGATGATTGCGAACTACCTGTTTATTTTTTAAATTATTTTATAAATCAATCTGAATTTCCTGATATTGACAAACATCATAAACATATAAACAATTATTTTCAAATTCATTATTGAACTTTATTTTTCCATTACCAGAAAATCAAGAAACATCATTACATTACTATACTGTGATGTTCTGTTATCAAAAAGGTTCAGCAGCCCTCTAGTGATGAAATGTATTGCAGTAAACCAGTGTGTTTTGCCCCTTCAGACTTCCTCAGTACAGACAGAATATGGAAGTTAAGATGTTTTTCATGTTCTCTTTATGGCAAGAAAACATTTGCCTGTAAGTATTCTAGTCTCTTTGTAATTGAACACAGAGAATATTGTTGAAGTAAACATTTGTTGATGGATAAAGTTAATCTTAGTCCGTTTGCGTATGCTAACCGCTAGCTTGCTATTGGACTTTTCCATAGACGTTAGCATTAAGCTAACTTATCGGTTTTATACATTTTGGTGTGTAATTTTACATGATTTCACTGAGAGAGTGAATGTATTTCTAGTGAGATACTGGTGTATTTTCTGTATGTCTGCTTACTTTTACAGTTTTCCTGAATAAATCTTTCAAAACGGATTATTTCTTGGGAGACTGTTTATCTGCACCTGTTGCACCAGGCTAGATCATGCCACACACACACACAAGAGGACAGAAAGACTCCAGCACATCAGTTGAACTGCAACTAGAACTCCATAGAGCTTTATTAACAGAATGCCCATTGACATTAAACCACAGGTCATATGTCAACTGCAGTACTTCTCATTGGCTGATTTCACAATCCATCACTTTCACCTTCACAATGCCTCCAATATTTGGTATAAGGCAAGGCAAATTTATTTATAGAGTACATTTCATGTACAGGACAATTCTAGGTGCTTTACATTGCAGAAAAGTACATTAAAACAGAAGAGAAAAAATAAATAATAATGATAAATCAAAACTAGAACTGCAAGCAGTTATACCGGGGTCCAAGCCTTCCCGTGCACCGCGTCCCCTGGCCTCTGCTGCCTCAGCACACCCCCTCGGTCAAGACGTGACACCATGACCTCAGGAAGCCAGACAAACCTTCTGGTCTGACCTTTTTTCACTGCCTTGCTGTCACAGGGCAGAGTGGATTCATTTCTTGTCTTATGTCGCCATCT
>JBBBVU010000006.1:16832711-16846654 GCA_037177055.1 Atherinosoma microstoma | reverse complement strand
ACTCACTCACTCACTCACTCACTCACTCACTCACTCACTCACTCACTCACTCACTCACTCACTCACTCACTCATTCACTGTACTGGTTTCTTAACCAGTTCTGCAGCTTTTAACATCACAACATAGTTTGCTGTTGTTCATCTTAGAGTTGGCTTTGTCCAGTGCAAGTCTGTATTTACAAGTTGTCAACAATTTGATTTTAAGACTGCTATAGCTCAGTGTCTCCTGCATCTCTCTTTCTGTCTATTTCTTTCTTAGAGTCTGTCTACCTCCTTCTCTTAGTGACATTCACTCTAAACAACAACAGACTTGGTGCACTGAACCAGCTTCCACCCACAGAGGGTGCACCATGCTGGGGTATTTTTTGTGTGCGCAGGGATTCAAAGATATTTGTCAGTGGTAGTTACGGAAAAGTCCTTGCCAAAAGAACATAGAGAGCATTCACAGTCCAGTACATTTCTGAGCAGTGGCTGTCATTGTGTTCTTTTCATTATCTTGTTTAAAAAAAAAAAAAAAAAGCATGAGGGGAGGCAGGACATTGTGTCTGGACTGAGACATACAGTACTGCCTTTCTTGTAAAATCAACCCCATGGGCCTCATGCTTGGACCAAGACACTGCATATGATATCAAGACCTAATGCCTGTTGTAGATAAAGGTTTTAGACCTCCTGCAAGCAGTGGGACACAGCCATCTGGGAGGACCACTTGCAGTGTCTTACATCTATGCACCCCCTGCTGCATGCCCTCCTACTCATCCATGCAAAGCATCCTTAAATGTCCATGTGGGGTAAGAAAGAATCCTGCCAGATTGATGGAGAGGTCCCTGTGACACATTTTCTGTTTCTAACAACTTTCAATTTTTTTTATTTATTTTTTTTATTTTTATATCTGTGCATTCTTTCAGAATACCTCCTTGTCACTATCATGAACGGCCAGTGCAGCACTGGGCAATTTTCTGTTAATAGAAAAGGGGTGTAGCTTATGTGTCATTGTGTGAACAGTCATCAGTGCCTGGCAGGGGTCTGTAATGACTAAAAGGTGGTTTTCTCTGTCAGCTATGACGTTTCTGTAGAGGAGAGGAAGTGAAGGCTACTCTGTGCCCTAGGTAATATGTGCAGTAAATATGTGCTGGCATATGTGCATCAGTGTGGGTATCCAATTTTTTCTGTTGCAATTTCATGGCCTTCAAAATTTTAACATCCTGGTTTGCAGCTTCTTGTCTCACATGTCTGTACAACAAATGGTTCCACTGAAAAGAAATGTTTTTTTTATAGCTCTTTGTACAGCAGGGCATTTCTCTTTGTTTATGACAAAGCAGACTGCAGATGTGTAAATATGAAGATAAAGTCTCTCTGTGGTGCACTCAGGCTTGATCATTTAATAAGCTCCAAATTATCAATGTATTATTGTCTCCACACAATCCTGGAGAGACTATCCTTATGCCCACATTTCTCCCACATTAGTTGGTAATATGATTAAATTCCAACCTTTTCCATTTTTCATTAGGCATACATGGAATATTTGGTATATCAGAGACTTTTAAAAAAAGTATGTGTTAAGATTTTAAACATTTTGCAGTCACATGATAATTTTTTAGAGTCTCCTAAACTATATACTTAGCATAACATTAGTAATTATAATGACTCATCGCTTAGTGTGTAAACAATTGGAGTGCAACAAGTTATCTGGTTAACAATTACCTACAATGTGGGTTTCTGATGTGTTGTACGAAATTTGAATCTATCAGAATATACATATAGGTGGTGATAACAGTCACAAATGTCCACAATGTGGCTGGTTTGCAATAGTGAAGTGATGACAGTGGATAGAGGTATGAATCTCCATCCAGTTAGTTTCCTGTCCAATGACTCAGGTGCTGATCTATCTTTACTACTGTAACCATGAGGAATGGGACTCAGAGTCATCTTGGGAAATAACCCAGACAGACGGCACACCGAGACTTCGTTAGTGCATCCACCCAACCAGTGCCTCTCCAGCCTGATCGAACAGAACAGCGCTCCATGACAAAGTAAACAAAGCAAAATCACACAGTTCATGAGAGAAAAGTCTTTTATGATTAAATGGCTGTAAATACGAGGTTTTGCATTCATGTATATTCATTTCTTAAGCAAGACAAAATGTTTCTCTTTGTTCTAGTAATCTGTGTTAATTTTTTATACAGTTTGTGTATTTATATGTGTCTTATATTCATACAATGCACAGATTTTTTTTCATATCAGTACATAATATGGAATACATGTCTGGGTTTCTTTTATTCATGTGTATTCTCTCTGTCTGTCAGTGTATATTTCTTTGTTGCAAGAGACAATGTCTGCGTTGAGGTGAAAGAAGAAACAGAGAAAAGGTATAAGTCAGAAACTGCAAGTAAACAACGTGCAGTAGTTACAGTGTCAGTCTTCCTGCCTGTCTTCCACTGCTTCCCTGCTTTCTTCCTTTTCTTTTTCTTCCTGCACTTAAACTAACGCAGAGATTGTGCTGCCAAGTCACTGAAGAACTCAGCACTCCATGGCTTTGTATCTCTGCTAAGCTTTTTGTGACTAAATTGATAATTGAATTGACTATCGCCATGTAATCAATTAGGTTGTTCATCCTCGACTCTGAATCAAACAGTTAATTGGCTTGTGCCACAGAGAGGCTGAGTCTGAGAGCAGACTGGTGCATGAGGGACTGCTGGATTGCTACAGATGGGCTCCTGCACCTATTTACATTGTGTCTGACTTTAAGTCCTTGATTGCCTTTCTGGTTTGGAAATTACTTGGGTGTGAGACTCACACAGGTTGAGATTGGAACTTAGTGACAAATCTTGCCTGTTTCAGTGAGGAGAGCAAGAATAGATAGACAGCACACACAGCTGGTTATCTCTTTGCTTTGGTCGAAATCTTTTTAGACAGATGCATGGAGGTTTCTCTTCCATTGAACACTCTTTGTTGCTTTTTACCAAATGTACAGAAAAATTCTTTGCCACCTGCAGTCAGCACTGCTTTGTCTGAGCACACAGAGAGCAAAGCATTTCAAATCCAAACACCCCTGCAGTATTGATCCACCCCACACCTTATTCCATTTTGTCTTCTAAAACATGCCTTTTCACTCAGTTGACTTCTATTCAAAGCTATCCAATGAGACCTGTGTCAATGGGGAAGCTTGACTTCATTCCATAGCTCTGGAAGCCCCCTGGGGCCTTAGCATAGGCTGCTGGACCATGACAGACAGGGGGCTAATAGGCCGGATAGGATTGGATAAAAGAAGAGAGAGAGGGGGGGTGCTGTAAAAAAAAGTTTTAAGACCAGGACACCGCCATCTGCTTTTGTGGTGATGAGTATCAAAGCCTGGAGGAGCTCTGTTGGATCCCTCTTTCAGATGGCTGTCCCACATATGGGCTTCATATTTCACCAGGACAGACAGTCAGCAAGGCCCATTGGGCCACGGCCGAGGCCACTATTCTGTCTCCCTGCATGGTTTCCAGCCTTTGAGAAGAGCAGAAAGATTACTTTTATTTCTCCCGAGAAATGTGGCTAATAAATGACCATGCTTGACCCAGTGGATTTGGGCCTGCACCCCCACCTAACTGAAAGAAGGTACAGAAGGAGAGGGGCTCTTTGGGCATGTTACTGTTGAGAAAAATAGTCGAAAAATGGGTCAATGCATGGCTCCAACGACATGCTCCCAAGGTGATTAATTATTAAAGTGACTAATACTACATTTGCCTGGGAGCACCAGGGGCTTCAGTCCACATTTGTGGCACCCTAAAAAAAAATCAGTCTTGCTACATCTTTTATATCTATCCATAACTCCTTCCTGATTTCCCTTTAAGTTCCTCAAAGTTTGGTTATTTTGCCCTTGCAGATTTCTGTCTTTTTTTTCTGTCTCTCCCACTTAACAAACACAGACCCCATTATCTAATTATCTCTTTCACCCTTTCCTGCTATCTCAGTCCCTCTTTCCTCTGCTTCTTTCAGCCCTTTCTCTTATTTCCCCTCTGATAACATCACACCTCTATCTATAAGGGAGACCGGGGAATAAGTGAGAACCTTGATGAGAAATACGAAGGCTCTTGCCTAACTGCGATTCTTCTTTGCCTTTTGCAAGACTTTGCCTGCCTCAAGGTAGCATATGGCATTCTCTCAGACTGTTGGACTTGTTGGCCTCCCACACAACAGTGTGCATCCATCTCTCCCTCTCTCGCAGCTCCTTTATGGGCTCTCCAACAGTTATTTTCTCCCTTACCCCTCTCCCCCGATACTTTGCAGAGCTCCATCCTTCCACATTCTATTTCACGCAGCCACACTTCACTGGCGTTCACTGTAGAGATGGCTCAGGTCTGGCAGTTGGTGAGAGGAAGGCGGTCAAGTCTGGAAGGCACAGTCATTAGTTAAATATTAGCCAGACTGTGCTCTATTCCCCCAACATCCAGGGGATGGGTGCAGGAACCATAGCCTTCCAAAACAATGGACTACAGGGGATGGCTTTGGCTCCATGTTCTCTACAGAGTGAATGCAGAAATACAAAGTTCACATCCTTCAAAGCTCCCCTGTTATTTTGGTTATATCATGTAGTTAAGATGCAGTACATCATACCCCAGGAGACACCTTGTCAAGCAGAAGCAACAACATTGAATGTTATGTGTGTGACAACAATAAACAAGACCTACAGTTAAACTGTTATGCAAGGAGACATGTATTGCACAGATTTAACAGGTCTGAGACGAGAACAAAAGTTTGGTTTCATAGTAAATTTGTAAACTCATCTGTAAATAAAAATTATGTAAGCTCATGTTTACTGCTCTTTTTTCTACTATTGCCAGGGCACAGTTAAATCAATTGCAGAACTATTAATTTCTTTCTCACACTCACATGGATACATGGAGGCAGAGATTGTTTGGTTGGATATTTTCATGACACAGCTTTTTAGACGATTATTTAGTGGCTTTTTTATCTATCTGAAATTAAGCAACAGCATCATACTTGAAATGATATTCTGGATGGAAAAAGTTGTTAAGATAAAGAGGATTCGTATCTTAGTTTTGCCTCCAGATGAAGACAAATCTGGTGATTATAATGAGAACACTGTGGATGGCATATCGGTCAGAGTTTCAAAGCTTGCTTGGAGTAATGCTTTGTCCATGTGTTTCACTCAGAGTGTGTATGACTCTGAGGCATGGTGTATGGAGTGTGTGTGGGAACCACAAGGTTCACACATGCAGTGCACAGGATTCATGCTGTTTGTGTGGTGATGGGTGTGTAGAATTCATGCTGTGAAACTCAGAGATCATCTCTTCTCTGCCCAGGAAGCTTCTGGTCAGACAACAGCTATCTCAGCACACTTCTCATTTTATTCTGCTCTCCTCCCTCCCTTTGCCAACCTTCTTTTTGCTGTCTTCATGTTAGATGAGAAGGCATCATTCAATATCTCAGAACTTTGTTTAATGAACTATGACTTGGGAGAAAATATCATGTGTTAATTATTTTGTCGATAACATAACCCCCAACATTGAAACATATAAACAAAAATAATAAATAAGTATTTACAGTCCACAGTCAATAGTAAGTTATCCATTATGAATGGTTTAATGTGTAAATGGTACTTTTTGTTGCCACGCCCTCTCAGCTTTCCTCTTTAACTTTCCGTAGAACTCCCTTCAGAACAAACTGGCACAGGTGTGAGCAATTAGTTGTATTCAGTAATGTACTCGCCTGCTCTCACGTCCTTTCTCTCCTGAGCCCCAGACAAGCTCCATTGGGCAGGCAACAGTGCAATTAGTTTAATTTGGTCGCCTTGATTCATCTAACATCAGCTCACGATGCACGTTCTCACTACAATGAAACGCTGCCTTGCGCCTCACTTTGGTGCTGATATTCAGGAGGACACTGTCTACATTGAGCTGGACTCAGATGTGCAAAATTAAGTGTAGTTTTTCAGTGCATACGTACCAATTATGGATATATTCATTCTATACTTTATATTGAAGCCATTGTTTTATGCTTTTGTTTGGTGCATGTTTTTGCTTTAAAATCCTAGAGCTGCATATGTGCTTATTACCCAGGTTTACACAACCTTTATGTTTTATTAGAAGTGCCTATTGAAGATATTTAATTAAAGGCTAAATTTGTTTCCTCACAATTATTGCTTCTGTTTTTTTATAGAGTTAACAATTGAAATATGATATTTGTATGTAAAGAAAGGCTCCAATCAATGACAAATGAAATACCAGCTTAAAAGAAACACTAGACATTCCCCACAAATGTTGTTTGCTATGTTACCTAGGTCACTCTTGCATTTCGAATGTAACAAATGTTGAATTTACCAAAACATCATCCCAATAGAGACTGATTTGTATAACAAACACTAGATTTGGTAGTGTGACAAACAAATAAATCACAATTTATTATTTGATCAGAGTCTTAGCACAAGATCAAGAACCAAGGGGAGCATCAGGTAAACCAATCACAGTTGCCAATCAACAGCTTCACTAGATAGAGCTAATTTTGATTCCTTATTATCAAAAAATATAAGGGAAAATAACACATAAGCTCATTAATGCACTTTTTATATAATAATCTAAAGATCTGACAACTCCCAGGAGCTTATCATGCTAATAGTAATGATAACACAGTGGCTAACATAGTTCTACGGAATGTTAATCACAAATATAACCTGAACTTCAGCTATGAGACAAATAATTACTTTTACATTTCTTAAATAACTGGCTTATACAGTATTTACCACAGAATTTATTTATCAAACTATCAGCAGGAAATATTGTGTATACACCCACTACCTAAATTCTCACCTAAAGAATTAATCCCCACATATTTCAAGAGACAATATCTTTTTTTCACCATTGTCCATGTAAAGATGGGATTGTGGGTCACATATAATTCTGGCCACAACAATTAATAGCTCTTCATTCATTTTACAGACACTTTTGATAAGAGTAATGAGCCAGCACAGCTATAAAAGCAGCAAAGAAGAACTGCTTCTGGAGCAGAGAGAGGGTAGAAATAGAACGTGTTTCTTCAGTATTAGGACTGGTCAGTGGAGCTGACAAGCCACAAGACATGTTATGGGGGGTCAAATAGAAAATAAAAGTGGCATTTGTTTTGATGCAAATCTTTCAGTGGTGGTGTGTTTGCTTTCAAGTCTGCAAGTAACATGTCAAAAGACCAAAATGTCAAAGTTGTCTGAATTTAAGCCCTCAAAACAAGAGTCAACAAAACAACTGGATGAACGTTGGTAATATAAATAATTAATTTACAGTCTATAGCTCTTTAGATACTAAAATAACTCTGCTAACATCGGGCTTTTGAGTGCAAGAAAGTGTTTAATCAGTAGGCCTATTCAGCCTTGCGTCAAACTCACTCTGCAGTCATCACAGCCAACGGTTTTAGCAACAACTGGCATTGATGGGAACACAACACACAGGTGCACAAGTTAATTTTCAATGAAGATACTGCACCAAGAGCTGTAAGAGTGGGCACAGCTCCTTTTTCTGTACAGAATTGCAAGTTTACCAATTGTACAATATCAAATGTAAACTGAAACCATCAGCAACAACACACAGAAAAAAAGAGACAAAACCTTTCACCAAATGCAAAACGGCTGGTAGCTGCTGTGTGATGACTTCCCCTCTCTTTCCATTAGAAAGTCCTGATTGTGTCCATCTGTAGGTTAGAGGATCATGGTTTACTTTAAAAGTCCACAGTCAGGACCGGCCCTTATGTAACAGGGGAACAAAGGTAGCCCCCCCGTTTGTGGTGTTAACTAGCTCTACTGAGGAACAGCCGTAAGTGAACAAGCCAAGTTGCAGTAAAACATGTACATTTTATTAAATGAATAAGAGTCCAAGCTAAAAATTATAAAAGTTTCTTGCGACCAAGGGCTGGCAGAGGGATGCAGTCCTTCCGCCTTCCTCATCCGGGCTTGGTGTGGATGGTGTGGCCAGGTGTCCATCTGGCCAGGAGGAAAGCAGAGGAAATCCTGAATGTTCGGGATGGTGTGTATATTTAAAAAAATTCAGCAGGGTAGGGGGCGCAAGTTTACGGAAGGTCTCAAAGCTTATGAACAGAATATAAAAGTTGAATGCAGTAGCGAACCGGAAGCCAATGAAGCTGTTTTAGAACAGGAGTGATGTGTTGAGATGAAGGAGTTGGACCAGTTGAAGTTTGTGGAGGGACTTGTGAGGCAGACCATTTAACAGTGCATCACAATAATCAAGGCAGGATGTGACGAGAGCATTCACCAGTATGGAGGTGTTGTTGGGGGGTAAGTGATGGGTTGACACAGTTGATATAGTAGGATGACACCCAGACTCTTGACCTGAGGGGATGGGTGAACAGTGTCGTCATCAATATGGAGTGAAGGACTGGCAGTTTTGGAGAGTGGATTTGATGCCAACAACACAGGTTTCTGTTTTATTTCCATTGAGTTGGAGAAAGTTGTGAAAAAAACAAGTTTTAACTTCTTGAAGGACATGCTGGAGGGATTACATCTCTTGGCTGGCTGGGAGGGCCTCGGGATCCCCCCGGATGAGCTGGCTGATGTGGCTGGGGAGATGGAAGTCTGGGCTGCCTGCTCAGGCTGCTGCTACCGTGACCCGACCCCAGATAAGCGGAAGAGGACGGACGGAGGTCTTTTTCTGTAAATGGACGTTCATTAATGTTTCGGAGGAGAAAGGGGGGAGATTGAAGAAGAGGCTAACCATAACTTCTCCCTAGCCCTCTTGGTGCCACACAGTTATTGGAAGTGGGGGGGTTCTTTTAGATGTTATGACATGGATAATGGAGGCGAGATGATGGAAAATTTGTGGAGAAGGATTGACTAAAAACTCAGGGGCCCACATTTTAAAATCCCATCTTTGGTCTTCATGTGTACATTAGTTGAAGTTTTAGAAATCTTCTTTGACAGTTGATGATGTTCTAAGCCTGACAAGATTTAACATAAAGCTTGTGTGCCAAAGAAGTGGCGCTGATAAATAACACCCCATTTACTGTAATTGAGGTGCAATCCTTTGACCATATGGCATGTATTTGCTATGCACCCACTGATACTGAATGGCATCTCCATTTACACATGTTCATAACCCTTTAATCAATTAGTCTTTGAATTGCATAGTAATGTCAGCTGGTAGCACTCAAGAATCCTTCCAGTTTTACTCGCCTTTGCACAGGCTCACACTAAATCTCCACTGCTGCCCCACAAATTCCCTGATGCCTGGAATATGTAGATTGAGCCTAACTCTGCTGACAAAATTTTTTTTTTAAGGAATTCCACAAATTTAGCAAAGTATGCTAAAAAAATATTAAATGCTTGTAGTTTGTTATTGTTTATGGAGGCAATGTGTAAAAATGTATATCTTTCTTTCCATGTGTGGTCTCTTAATATATACTTCAACTTGTCTGAATATGGACCCTAACCACCCACCCAGTGCACCCCCTCTAACCACCTTGCGAGATCAGAAATGCATAGACACGTTCAGCCCATAATGTTCTTACCATTTGCACTGTTTATGCGGCCTGCACACTCATTTACATAACCTTGATTATTTTATTTCAGCGTGTGTATATGTGTATGTGAGCGTAAGTGGGCAAATGTGCTTGTCAGTGGGAAAGTGGCAGAGGTAGAGAGAGTAGGTTATGTAGGTAATGTAGAGGTCCTTGGCATTTTAAATTTCTGTTGATTATGTCTACTTGTGCCGCCTAGCTTATTTGTTATTATATCACTATGTCTGCATGTGTTTATTTTAATGAGGATTATAATGAATGGAACCATTAGAGTGCTGATTTCAGGAATGTGCAGCTCTGATTGCCCATTCAGGTTTCCCACCCTGTTTTCTTTTGGAGGAGGAGAGAGAGAAAGAGATGAGGGGGGGGGATTCTCAGTACTTCTTCCCATATTACCGTATTAGAAAAATCCAAACATCTAGGTACAGTTATTTTTGCTGGCAATGTATGAGGAGTAGAATATTTAATGTCAGTTTTTATTTTTATTTTTTTAAGAAAAACTTCACAGTGCTGTGCTTCAGGAGTTCACAGCAGCAAGAAAAACATTAATCTAAAGTTGTTCCATCTAGAAAGTGTTTATCTTTGGACCATTTTAATCTCCAACAGATTTTCCACTCTGTGTTCAGAACCTGTCAAAATACAATCCAAAAATGTAAAAAATGTTTGTTTTTTTGTTTAAAAAAAAAATCTAATTAAGATATATATCACAGACACAGGATTCCTCTGAAACAAGATCAGATTAACATTTTAAGATTCCAAATGTTGTTCACGGCTGCTTTAATCAGCCCATTGTCCTTTGTCTTTACTATTTTTCTAACACTTTTGCAATTAAGCAAGAATTTCTTTTGAAGTTGGTTACTCCTCATCTCTCATTGCTTTTGTCTGGAGTTATTTAAATGGGAGCATAGTGGCCTGGCATACCACCCTGCATTGTGCCTGCTGTGTTTATACCACTGCTATAGAGCATAAACAAAGACTGTTTAATTAGGTGCCTCACACATTATTAGTCCTTAACTCATAGTTAACACACATGCATATACACATGCACACACACGATCATCCCCACTGACTACACACAGCACTTTCTGCATTATATGCTATTGAATAATAAGTCTCTTGCTAGGCTTGAGTGAAGAGAAGTTAAACTGAAATGACAACCAACTTGTGCGTGTGCATGTATTTCTGTTTGTGTGATTATGTCTTTCTTTTTTCTCTTTTTTTTTTTGGATGCTGACAAGGCAGAAGAGCTTGTTAAGAAAAAATGTTTTCTTGGCCAGAAATCAGCAGCTTTTTGCTTACGGGCTGTTTTATTCATTCATTTATTTATTTATTTTGTCTGGAAAACAAAGACAAGAGGAAATGTGCAACGTTTAAACCTTAAACTTGGGAAACCACCTTAAAATTTTAAGCATATGCAGACGTACGCTGATAAAAAATCATTCAACTGTTTTCTTTTCTCTACATTACCAACTCCTTTGTCCCTTTGACAATGTTGCCCCAGTAGACTCTTTAGGCCGATCACCATGGAGACCCAACCTCAAGTGTTGCAGAGTAACGCAGGTCAAGGGAGGTCAACCTGAGGGACTGTTTTGGCAAACGGAGCACGCTTCATTAGGCCTTTTGGCTTGGGGTTCATTAAAACTGCGAGAGCAGACATTCCAGGAGACTCTATTAACCAAGCAGTCTTGTGACACGCTGTCAGGCCAACAGCTTTTGAACATCTTGTGTTAAACCAACGTGCTCCAATCCCCCCCCCCCCAGCACACAAGCACAAAGACACAACGGCACAAATGCATGCACAGACAAAAACAAATGTAGACTACATGCACAAACACACTTGGAATCAGATGCACTGTCTCCTCACTCCCTGCGTCTTTTCCTCTGCCACACCAACCCCACACCCTCCCTCACACAATAGCCTCCATCTGTTGGCCCGTTCAACTTTCCTTGGTGGTCTCGAGGGGTTGTGAGTTTGCAGGTGGAGGGAACTGCAGTCACCCTGTCATTGGTCCTGTGACACCGTCAGATCGAAATAGATACCAAGAAGGAAGGCAGGAGAGGAAGGGGTTGATCATTCTGGGAGTTAACATGAAAGAGGGAAAATAAATACATTCTGTGAAGGATGAAGTGTTGTAGAGGTGGTTATGGGTTTAATATTCTCATAGGAGAAGAATAAAGGACATACACATGTTCTGCAAGTAACCAGCGTTTTATCTAATAATACTACTATAAAACATTAAGTTGAGCATGTGTCAGGTATTGTGGTTAAAATGACTGAGTGAATCCTATCGGACAGCGCCACTAGTCATAGATAAAGGAAAACACTTTGCGTAAATCAAAATGCAAGCTCTGGCACTTTAGTTGGATCCTGTCAGATCAGTGTTTTTAGCTGTCGGCTGTATAAGCAGGTATAACAGGATTATCCTTGTGTTTCAGTTGGCAAGCCTTATCATGTGAGCTCTATGGTTGGTCAGTTCAAACTGGGCAGATTACAGTTTGCAGAGAGGAGGTTTAGCCTCGTTTGGGGTTCTGATATGTTAATTAAAGTGGATTTTCTGAAATTGGGACAGCCAGAATGGCAAACACCACCTCAACAAAGCCTTAAGCCCATCTGTTGGCAGAATTTTATTCGGGCCTGCATATTTTTATTTATTTATTTATTTATTTTGGGGGGGGGTCTGCAGTCTTACTTCATCTCTATACCAACCAGTTTGAGTCTTTTGGAATAACGACATCTGGAATTTATGATGTGAGGTCATTGTGGTTTGTAATAAGTTTTCAAAAGGTGTGAGGAGCAACATGGTTTTTAACTGAAGCAATTCAAAGTAGAAGAAGGAACACCGCTTATCCAGTTGTAGAGGTGCAGGACTTGGTATATAAGTGAAGGTGAAGAAAAGTCTGCACACTCTGATATATGCAGAATAAAAATTTAACTGAAGCAATTCAAAATAGTCTGGCTTCAGAACATGTAATTGCTCTGTTGGTCCACATGAGCTGTAAAATGAGTTTGTTTAATGACAAACATTTTTGTAAATAACTTTGTCTAGTTTAAAAAATCCTGATATATATGGTTTGGATCAAATGAAACAAAATTCATTCACAAAACATTCACAAAAACAGTTGTAATATGGAAGCAGGGGATGTCCTGTGGTGTTTATCATCAGACTGTCACACAACAGACCTGAGTTTGAGCCAGTGGCAACTGGCAGTTGAAGCATAAAATTGTGAACTTGAATAAACTGGACTTGTCTGTGTCATGCTCCCCTGGGATGAAATAGAATTGAAATTAAAAAATAGGCTATTAAAATGATATTTCTGGGGAAATCACATTGACAGACTGCAATAGCAGGATACACCTTAGTAAATAGCTTCAACTGTGAATTGCAAAACTGATGTAACTGTGCTTTTCTACATGTGCCTTTAAAACCTCCGTTTTTCTTGGAAAAATGTTGGGTATTTATGTGAAAGCTATTGTTTCTTGTTACTTTAGAAAATAAGAATTTGATTTACAAAAAATATGGAAGAATATAATCTAATTTGTTAAAGTTAAAGAGGATGGATGTATGCATGGATGTATGGGAAATAGCTTTGATAATTGTCTTTTTTCTTTCATGCAAATTCCCCAAATTTCACAGTTCCAGAAATGTGTGAATTTGCTGCACTTTCTTTCATTACTGTTGTTTAGACAAAGCAAGTACAATAATGAGGTATTTCTGAGTTCAGAAACTATTTTCTGAGATTATGAATCAATCAACTGGGAGAGAGAAACAATCAGCAATTTAATTATAGTAATCATGAGTTTCAGCCTTACATGTACAGCTCCACTTCCATTGATTACAACAGTAAAATAACATTTCATTAAATTTATCTTTACACACATAGGGCCAGATCTATCAAAGGTTTGCACGCGTTAAACTGGTGAAAACTTGACAGCACATGCAAAAACATGTTGCAGCTGATTTACTAAAGGGACGCACCGAGGATTGCAACTCTTACACGGGCAAAATAACACCCAACATGTTTGCCTTGAATCAGGGACGTACTGGGACTAAATAAACAGCCCTGGAGTTTGACTCGGCCCGGCCCACAACAATCGGTGTGCAGAAACCCGACGATGACACCTGGAACGGGTGTCACAATACTTTAATCATGGCTCATAATACTATACCATCTCAATTATACCAATAGCACTGATGTTGTCTATATGTGTAATATATTTGTGTTATGAAATGAAATGAAATGAAATGAAATGAAATGAAATGAATGAATGAATGAATGAAATGAAAAATACTTTATTCATCCCTTTGAGGGAAATTATTGTTGTAGCAGAGTTTTTTTTTTTTTGTTCTTTGGGAACGTTCTTTAAGGAACACCTCAAACTGATTTGTTATATCCCATGTGTGGGATGGAAATTGAGGCACAATA
>JBBBVU010000006.1:16805073-16830054 GCA_037177055.1 Atherinosoma microstoma | reverse complement strand
CTAAAAAGCGGCCATCCCCCCCCCCCCCCCCCCCCCCTTTCAAAACAACCCCCAAATGGCGACAGTTACCCTCCCCCATCATCCTGACACAATCTTCTACATTGTTATATAGAATATATATAGTGACATACCACATAAGACGCTGTTATGTCACTTATTAATGTTTCTATAGACAAAAAAAGATGTATGAATATACACTAACAATCATACAATAGAATAAAATAAAATGAAAAGGGGAAAAAAAGGAGAAAACAGACAAAATATTGAAATCAAGTTCCCAATAACAGCTGTATCTAAAAAAGATCAAAATAACTGCATCTAACTCTACAAAGAAGGAGAATTATTGCTCCATGTCTGCACAGTTCCAATCAATTTGGTAAGTGGAAATATAAAGCATGATATTTGTCTCCGTGTTCTTTTTGGCTGGGTGATTTAGTAATCACAGCAGATTGTTCATGTATCAGAAATGCTGATCATACATAATGGTGACTGTGCAGTGAATAATAATGGCTTGTCAAGCTTCTAATTATATATCTAAAACCAGAGAGAGGATGACAAATTAAATACTTATCGTCATTAATGCCAGTGCCTAATACTGCTGCTACTGTTTGCTAGCTAACAAGCTAGCTATCATAATCATCGCGATTGAGTTGCCAACATGTCATCCCCACCAGACCCATCAGTGGTAGCCTATAAAGGTGGCAACCAGTGAGGGCGGATGTATGCAGCATTCCACATGCACCTCAGAATACATGCAGTAGTCCATTTAAAATGTTGTCAAACATCATTGCCCATAGACTCCCATACCTGCATACATTGACCAACGTGATCTCGCAGAAATACGTGAAATAAACTTGATGTTATTTTAACACCCTCCACTTATTTATGTGTTGGTGGCATGTAATTGATCAAAATTACGTACTGGGTCCACGAAAATGAGGGCAATGTAAAGTCAATGGGGAACTTTTTCATGATATCCACATGATTTTCCAGGTTCCACAAAAGGCTTCATTTTATGTTTTCAAATGCAGGAAAAATGTTTTCCATATGTTTATTTAATTTCACTAAATAAACTGTGGTCAGGCCATTCTCACAAATGGTTCATGTGACTTCTGGCGCAAAATAATGCACAGATATTCGCATATATCCATTAAAATCCTGAGCACATCAGTGCTGAAATATTATTGTGGGGCTCTGTCGTTGTCTGCGGGAGTCTTCTGGTTCCGAAACAGCAAAAAAAGGGAAGAATATGCTCGGAAATATTTTAAATATATTTATCATAATTTTACTGATTTAATTATGGTGCAATATTAAAGATTTGCTCTCTAATAACGTTAATTTGTATGTAGGAGTCTTGTTCATGTCATCAGATTATTTCCTGTAAAACCTGGATGGTTTGATTTACGTGACTGAAAATATAACGTTATCCTCCTTTTATTAATTTACTGCTGATATTAGTAGAAACAAGTAATACACTGAACAATCTCGTAATTTTGATCAATTACATGCCACCAACACGTAAATAAGTGGAGGGTGATGAAATAACTTTGTGCTTATTTCACGTATTTTTGTGAAATATGGTTGACATGGTTGTTAGGCAATAATCTACTAGAGGGCACCGCAAAGTTCAGAGTTCCCTTCGGAAGAGTTCTGTTTCGATAGCAATATCCAAACATGGATATGGTGAAGTAGAACATGGCATATCATATTCTCAGAAAAAATTTCCGCCGTTTGTTTTCTTCTTCATTCCTTTTGCCCATTGAATGTGAGCTACACAGCACAACACTGTCCCCGCAATTTTCAGTGGTATTGCTCCATTTGGGTATGCATCCTCAAGCTCTCTGTAATATGCACAAAATTAATGCAGAGGATGGAGATAAGGTTTTGTATGAAAGGTTCCGTATTTAATGTTGGGGATAAATGATTTGCCGATATGAATAAAGCATGTTCAAGCACAACAGCAGGGAGTTTGAGACACAGTACAAATGATCTCTGATAGTAAACCATTCATTCTAAACCATTTTGGACTTTTGATGCCCTTTAGTTGTATTGCACAAAGCAGAAGTATGAATATACAATGAACATGGCCATATTTTGCACAATAGTCGATATCATATAAACAGCCACAGCATTGTATCAGACAGAATTACCAAGTTAGGTTAGCTTATGTGACTCAGTATAGAATTCATAATGTGTAGTCAATTAAGATCTTGTCTTATAGTGGCTTTGCCTTGGGTGTTGGGTCAAGATGACGCAACTCCTCCTACAGGCATACACCAACAGGCTTCTAATAATCACAAATGATGTCAAGTGAATTAGAATGATTGAATCACACTTTTGAAAATTGCTAGACCTCCTTCAGAAAAGGGAGAGGTAAAAATTGCAAAATCGTCACCCCTGGTGTAATACTAATGCTGTAAGGACTAGGTGAGGAGGAACACACCTAACCTGAGCTCAGAGTATTTGAAGCTATTGCAGTGAAATGGATAGTTAAAGGAAGTTAGAGGGATGAATGTAGTCTGTGGAGATTCTTTCATGGAAGAATGTGAAACACAGAGATGTTTGCAGAGCTGTGTGTGCATACAAAGTGTAAATGTGGGTGTAATTGATAGCAGAAGCTAAATAATACAACAAAGAGGTCTGTTATTAAAGTGTTTTTTTTTCTTTTGTTTAATAGCTTTTGTTAAAGGTTTGCTTTGGATCCATTTAATATTGTTTCTGTCCATGCCTTGTTTTTCCCCCTATTTTCACTCACCCAGATTTAGCTCAGTTTCATCCTCTAATCCTTCTGTTTTGTTAGTGACACTGGGAGAACAGCCTGGGCTGTGTGGCTCAGCCCTGCCTGTCAAAGCCTATAACATCTCTCACCGGGATCAGGTTATTGCCTCAGCCCTGTGTATCTTTATATTGAACTGCATAGTACACTTTGGTGTTGTATTGTTTTGTCTGTGCACGTGTCTATGTGTTCCATGCACATATGTTTGATTGTGTAGTCACTGTACATGGATCTTGCGGCTCTGAATAAGTGAATGTGACACACAAGAGTGGATACAACAATTGTCTTTTCTGACCTTAAATTTCATGCAGCCCTCTCATGTTTCTTCCATATGAACATATTCATCCATCCTCACAGTGGGGTGATAGATGGGGCATTGGAGACGGTGGATGTTAAAGTTTGTGGGCCGTGGATGGACAGCTCTGCATGAATATCGGCGGCACAGAGTAAGTGCTGGGAATTGGATGAGCCAGAGCAAAGGAGGTGTCAGCACTTTCCCTCCCATGCATTTTCACTCAGCCGGATTGAGTCTTATTATCTGACCCTGCTCCTCTTTCCTCAGTGACCTAATAATATTGTTTCAGCGATCCTGTCCAGCCTCTGACCTCATGACTTCACACAAGAATGTGTGAGATGAAAAAGAAAGAAACATAGTAGTCTTTAAAAATGTGCTTCTTCCTTAGCCATGTTGTAATTATTGGAACCATAAACTGAGAAAAATATATTGCAAAAGACATATCAGCATTCATCTCTTTTTTTGTGATTCTAATCTTGTTTTATGTAACAGTATAATACTCTATATTGGATTGCAGTCTACAACGATAAGTGTAGATTTAATACAATTTCACAGCTTGTACCAGTATGTCACAGTTCATTTGAAAAAGGTAATAAAATCTGCTATCTGAAAAAATTATAAGGAACTGTACATATAAATATTCTTGTATTAATCACTTTTTCCCCAGTGCAATAGACAGTGATGACAGATTAACTCAATTAAAATGATGCATTGACAACAGTGAGCAGAAAAAAACAATGCCGGCCGAGATTCTAACTAGGAATCCTCCTTGCTGTGAGGTAACCACTGCATTAAAAAGTCACTGGGGATATTTCAAAAATATGTAACCACATATTGTAGTTTTTTTTAGCAGAGTTCAATGTTTGGACCATCTCAGCACTGTCTGCTGGACGTTTGCAAGAATATTTTAGCGGATATTCATTAGTGTTGTTACCACAAAGCTGGCACTATCCATAAAACCCCACTACTGCAGAAGTACAGCTGACAAGCAGTTGGTTGGTCGTCTGTTCCCACTTCCTCCAAGTCAAGCGTGTGGTGGGAGCTGCTTGACAGGAAACACTGTTTTATTTTGAGAAATTAGTTTTTTCTCTGATTAGTTAATGATTCTAGTGTAATGTACAGTTTTTATGAAATATGGTAAGAAACTGTAAATCTACAATAAATTTATAGGAACTCATCAGTCTGAAGCGGCAAGTGGTATTTATCTCTAGTGTCTATCTAAAGATTGCTGAATTTAAATTATGACTGCAATTGACAGAGCCCTGCTGATACTGTAAGCATGGTAATGTTGTATATTACCAATACAAATGCATCTATATAAAATCTCATCAGTAATGTCTTTTATTAGTACCAGTGTCTGTTATTATAGCAGAATCAAAGTCATAATATCTGTCAATTAATGAGGTTATGCAGGAGCTTGTTAGGCATCTGAGGTAAATGGGGGAGATTTGGGAAATAATCCCTTTCCAATCTGGACACCACAGCTGGTTGTCTCAAGCTTCCCCATCCCTCTCCTCACACACACACATTTGCACAAACGCACACAGCTCACACACACACACAGAGTTCTGAACTCCATGCTGGTGCCAACAGGCATAGCAGCACGGGGATGGAGATTGATGGGAACAGCAAGGAGTGTGTTGGTGTGTTTAATTGGGTTTTTCCAAATCCGTCTTAACTCTCATACATGTATAAACACATGCTCCAGTTTCATTTTGGTCCAGAAGTCATCCAGTGAGTTCATCATAACAAACATTTTGGAGAAAACAGTGCTGAAATGGATGAAGTAACTATCGTTGTCAGACTTTTGGAAGTCCTCTTATCTCTGTTTGCTTGTGTTATTTTAGTGAAGCTTGTAATTGTCATCTCTGGTTTCTGGTGATGCATGCTCACAGTTTGCGGCTGGCTGTTTAATCGTATTCTTCTGGGAGCCAGATTGGCTGGGGGGGGGGGCATGTTGACCTTGTCTACAGATTTAGAACACAGAAGCATCACTGATATGGCAGCTGTACTGTGGCAGGCAGCAGAAGCCTGAGCTCCAATCAAATCATCAGGTCAGATGGTTGTAGTTAATGCCAAAGCTCAGAGTGTGAATGTAATACTGTTCAACTCAATGTACAAATACAATTGGGAGGCTTTTTTCTTTTTGCGTTCTTCAGCAGTCTTGAATGGTTATTGCGGTCCATTTCTTAAGAACTAACCTTTTCTTGGTTCATTCGGAGTCCAGAGTCTGTACATATTGATCACTGATATCCCTCTTCTTTCTCTCTGCCATTAGCTAACTGAATGATGTCATATTTACATTATAATGAAGCTTCTTTTTTTGAGTAAAAAAATCTGAGCAGCCACCGTGTCGGTGACTATTAAGATGATTTTTGCACATTTCCCATTTCTGCACACACCCACAGCCAAGCACAGGAACGGAGAAACACCAAAGGATCACACATAGGCTGACTCCCTTGGACGCAAACTTATCTTTCCCTTTTCCACATATTGTGTTCCTTTTGACCATTGTGCTTATTGCTTTCTTTGATTAATCTTCCTCCTTGCTCTCCCTGACGCACAGGTCTGAGTCAGAAGACTTCCTGTTGGTTTTCAAAACAACTCTTCATGTCAGCCTTCCTTCCGCCCATCTCTTACTTCCCCCGCACCTCCCTCGTCTTCTATTCATCACTCTGCAGCCCATTTTGCAGTATCTTTCTGCCTCCTTCCTCCATCCATTTCTCTCGCTCCATTACCTTGCTCATTCATGTCCCCTTCATCTCTACCTCTGCCTGTCCAACCTCCTGACATGAATTCTTTTCACCCTCTTACTGTATTTTCCTCCTCTTCTCTGCATCTTCCCTCTTGCCATTCATCTTTAGGTCCTCTGTCCATCTCCCTCCTCCCCTCACCATCTCACCGTCATTCCCCAGCGCCCTCCCTTCCCCCTTACTTCGTCTGGCAGTGGAGCTGCTCCACTCTTGCTGACAGTGCTGTTTGCGTGAACTGAGTGCTCAGCTTCACAGGCCCCTCGCCTCCCATTGCCCCCCCCTCCACCTTTCTTCCTCATCCTCCACCTCCTTCTATTCTTTCCTCCTACCTCCCACCTACATACCCCCACTAGGCTAGGGAATTAACCTTCCAGCCCTGGGCTGCTGGGCTTTAATGACTGTCTGTGGGGCCTGCTTCGAGCACACAACCCAGCTGCTAACATCTGGGCCACACACACCCATTCTCACTGCTTATACACCAGCACAGAAACATAACTGATGTATCCACAGAGTAGATACTGGATAATAATTGTGTGCAGTATGCATAATTTGAAGTCACAGTCCTTGACTTTGTGAGAACTTTGTTTCTTTATAATGTGCTGCGACAAATGTGGGTGTTTCTTGCCACAGTTCTAACTGGCAATGGTTGGTCTTTTATTTCTGCATGGCTGACCAACAGTGGAACAACAGATGCAGCACTGCAACTGCTTCAGTGTACACTGAGAAAATAGCTGGTCCATGTAGTCAGCACAGAGCCACATCACAAGCGCAGACTATCAGAAGATCAACTGAAGGATACATGCACAAGGAAAATAAACATGACCTTTAAGTTGTCTTGCTAGAAGAGCTTTCAGTATGTTTCACTGAGCAAATGGTGGCACTCCCTAGCCACCATTCAGTTGGAAGTATATAATTGACAAAAGGGGTGGAGGGACGATATTTAAAAAAAAACTCTGCTGTGAAGCAGATCAGTCTTGTAGTATTCAGTATAGGAAATACATTTATGTGGAGAGTATTGATTTTGTTCATTATGTATGAGAATAAATGTTACAAACTAGCAGCTGTGAGGACATTCATGTTGGATGTGGATCTTTGCGGGCTGCTCTGCCTCTTCCAAACTAGCACAGTATAATGCTAAATAATGGGATTCATGAATACTTCATAGGAAGACAGAATAGTGAGAAACTATAGCCACGTTACTCTGCTCAGTGGCTCACCGCAGCTTTAGCAAGGTTTTATAGGTATTCACATAGCTCTAAAGGGCCTGCTACTTTTTTACTGGTAGGTTGTGTCTGTGTGGCTTTATACCAACTTCTCTTCTTTCAGTCTTGTGGGCAGTGTGGATTTTTTTTTTAAGAACATCGATTTTATGGCTCACCCCCTTTTAGGGAGTGCCACCCATATATTGTTTATATACACCTTCATTCTTCTGTCTGTGCCACAGCTTCTCTCCCTCTCTTTGTCTGTATGCCTCTGTCTTAAACTAAAGAGCGAGAGAAGAGGGAGTCCCATTGGCATTCTCTAACATCTCCATCTCTCTCTTCTGTTCAGAGAGCCATCTGTAGATCGGAAGACAAAAAGACGCTCCTGAGCCTTCGTGTCACTCAACAGGTAAGCCACAGCTTTCTTTATCTCATGCAAATTCACACACATATTCAAAGATTCTTGCCTTTTTTTTCTCTTTTCTTTTTTTTGAAGGAGAAACACCCTCTGTGTGTGTGTGTGTCTGCCTCATGCTTTCTCTCTGTGCGCTGTAGGCAAGCAGATGTGTTTGAGTTGGTGGAATTTGAAAGAAAATTTTGCTTTTCTATCTAAACTTTTTCCTGGGAAGAGCAGTCGTGTTAGTGTGCAGAAAGAATCCACCGAACTTGAAGACTTTGAGCTGAATGGACTGGAGAAGAAGCAAACAAAATCCTGGACTGCATGGTTTCTTTTATATGCCTTTAAATTGTCCTGGACTTGTAGACTAATTGAGCTCATTTCATGGAGCATGTCTCACTTATTTAAATTGTGTACCATGGACATCTCAACAGCTATAGCTTAAAATTTTTTAGATTTATATGCGCAGATAGTGATTTGAATATGATTTGATTCTGTTGATAATCTAATCTTCAGATTTATGAAACCCTTTTCAACAGGAATCCAGTGTTACAACGGCAGTGGTTAACGACACAACCATTATAAGCCATAGGCAACTAGTGAGATTGGTAAGAGTTTGGGCTAATTTGGATGGCTGCATGAAGGCTAAAACTTAATTTTCTGCACACTGACTGATTTCATGGGGTTTCACATTAAATTGATGTAAGATTGAAAGTATTGAGTCATTTGTTGATGTTATGAAAGATGCCATTAAAAAAAATCTACCTGTCATGCTGAATGGTTCAGCTGCCTCTAATGTCTTTGCAGGGAGAGTGCCAAGCTTTTTTTGCTGAAATCAAATTTCAAATAAAACTTTTTAATTTGCATTTTTAAGAAGCTGGTGAAGAACAAGGTGAAAAATACCTGTGACAATGAGGACTGCTAATATGTTGGTTCCTTATGTTTTATTGAAAAATTAAATAGCCATCTAATGCTAATATTTGAACGACATCCCAGTTATTCCATAAATGTTACACTTTTATAGATTTCTCATATAAAAGCAACAAACATGTACCATGTAATGAGCATTCTTGGGCTTGCCTGTATTTTTCAAGCAATTAAGGAGGTTGTTTAACTAGGTAATGGGAATGTGGGGAGGTCAGGCAGGCTCTGTCTGCTTTCATTAAGGGTCCCAATGAAAATGGTGACTCATGAGGCCAGCAGCGACCTTTTCTGTGTTAGACTAACATTTCTCTTCCTCACAGTAAATGCTTGATGTTTGAACTCTAAATCTCCGAGGAGGAGATGAAATTTTAGATTATTTGTATTGTATGAGGAAAAAACTGCACAAAATCCATTGTTTACTATCAAAAGGTAGAAACCTGTACGTTGCATCTGACATGAGAAAAAATGTCAGCATTTGGAAGAATTAAATAATTGTCTATGTGTTTATCCACAGGCGGCAGAGATAAAGAGAAGATGGACATTTTAACCTCACAAAAGAATTACTATTCATTGAAGAGGCAAATAATTGGCCTTTTGTGTTCAAAGAGTATACTGGGGCTCTGAAATACACAAATGTTTTGAGAGAAAAAATAATTGAGTGTGAGTTAATTCTTATCAAAGCCTCTTGGAGTGCAACTAATCGACTGAGAGGGGAGATGCATCAAAAAGTAGTTGTCTCCAATTCATTTAGTCTATTCAGATGAGAAAATTTTTCGTTTTCAATTGAGTAAATCACTATTATTTGTCCCAGTCATGCAGCAGATAAACTGAAGTGATTCGGCACTTACTTAAAATATAAAGAGCTTTCTTTCAGGTCAAACAAGTCAGCTTATGACCACATTGTTTGATCTATGGACAGAAATATTCCATCTTCTGCATACATTAGGAAAAGACATGGTCCTCAAAAATTATCACACATGTACAGTATACTTGCATGCTGGGTAAATAGCATTTAAACTGAAACAATTATCAAAAATGGATGCTGTTTTCTTCAAGGATTTGTGCCAATCAAATGGCTAACCTGCTCATTTTGTATGTCCTGATACTGGAACAGCTGTACATCAAGCTCTTTCTAATTCAATGTCCTTTTTATTAGGCAGCTATCATTTCTTCTATCCTTCTATTTTCTATACCCACTTATTCCAATGCAGTGTTGTAGGGGGCTGGAGCCAATCCCAGTAGCAAGGTGAGAGACAGGGTACATCCTGGACAGGTCACCAGTCCATGGCAGGGCCAACACAGAGAGACAAACAACCACTCATGCTCACTCTGAGGATGAATTTAGAGATGTCAATTAACCACAACTTAAGTTTGAAAATATTTAAAGAAAGTACAAGTATCCTGTCTTGTTTTTGTTAATTATATTGTTTTATTGTTATAGACAATAATAAGACAGTCATATTCTGTATGTCGCATTTAGAGCACAGTGTAGGCATCAGGGGCACTGCCCTCCACTAGTTTAGATCTTATCTTTCAGACAGGTGGTTTTTATGTAAGGCTGAGGGACTCCTTCTGTTCTCCAGCACCACTGTCCTGTGGGGTCCCCCAAGGCTCAATTGTTAGCCCAATTTTATTTCTAGTGTATATTCTCATATTTGGTAATATTTTTTTTAAAAGTTTAGTATTTCTTATCACATTTATGCAGAAGATACTCAAATTCATTTGCCTTTAAAACAAAATAATCAAAGGTCCCTGTTTCAGTTGATGGAGTGTCTTAAAGTAGTCATAGAGTGGATGGCTTTTGAATTTTTGAAATTAAATGAAGACAAAACAGAAGTCAATGTGTTAAGTTCCAAAAGGTCTAATGATTTGTCTAATTTTGATCGGGGTCCCTTACAACCATTTGTTAATGCCATTATTGCAAACCTTGGTGTAAAAGTGGACAGTGATTTTAAACTTAAAAGGCAAATTAATTGTATTGTGAAATCTAGTTTTTTAACAACTACGGTTTTTATCAAAAATTGAATCGGTTTTATCTTTTAGAAATGTCAAATGTGTGATAAAATGCATTTATTACACCCGGCTCAGACTACTGTAATGTGCTGTATGCTGGTTCTATTCTATTCTACAGTCACTTAGCAGACACTTTTCTCCAAAGCGAATTACATCTGTGAGTGAGAACAACACAAGCAAGAATTCAAACAAGAGGGGACATCATAATTAAGTGCTAGTCAGACTGCTGTGAGTCCAGTTGGACACAGGTGCTGCCGTGTTAGAGGCAGTGCTTTTTTTGTGTGTGTGTTTTTTTTCTTCCCCCTCCCTACAATAGTCCCTTCCTTAATTACGACATCACAATTTCTTTACACAATATCATTATCTTGGGCGTAAGTGTACGTAGCTTGTTCAGTGCTGAGTTAAGCTAAGTGCGGAAATGCTTCTTAAACAGCAAGTATATAAGGACTCTGTGGATCGGACAGTTTGGTAGATCGTTCCACCACCGGGGAACAACAGAGGAAAAGAGCCTAGTTACTGATTTCGCGCCATGTTGTGGTGGGAGCACTAGTTGTCTTTCACAGGCAGAGTGTAACTGTCGAGAGTGAGTGAAGCTCTGGATTAAGGACTGAAGGTAGACAGGTGCCGTTTGGGTTATTGTTTTGTAAGCCAGAAGCAGAGCTTTAAATTTGATGCGCGATGCAGCTGGAAGCCAGTGAAGAGCAATTAGCAGCAGAGTGACATGAGTTCTTTTGGGCTGGTTGAAGACCAGTCGTGCTTCTGCATTCTGAATCATCTAAAGAGGTTTTACTGAGCATGCAGGCTAGGCCTGCCAGAAAGAATTGCAGTAGTCAATGCGTGAAATGACCAGAGCCTGAACCAAAAGCTGTGTTGTGTTTTCTGTCGTGTCGGGTTGTAACCAAACCTCCCTGGCTTGCCTACAGCTAGTCCAAAATGCAGCTGCTTAGCTTTTAACTGGCACTAAAGATCATGATCACATCACCCCCATCCTGGCTTCGCCAAACCGGCTGCCTGTCAGCATTAATGTATTTAAGCCTTCAAATTCATTTTAGTGTATCTTAGTTTTTTTTGTGTTTTTGAGTGTATCAAAAAAAAAAGATTTTTAATTCTTTTGAGTCTTTTGATATCCTAAAACAGCTTTCAGACTTGCATTGCGGAATATGTGCGGTAAAGTCCATCCGCTCTTTAACCGGAGTTGTCTTTTCAAACATATCACTTCCTCGCTGACTTTTAACGTCGCGGCCACGTTCGCACATGGGGATATGTTCCGGATAAGTCGGTTGTTGAGACATGGTAGGACGTCTTTGTGTTGCGACTTGTCCGGAACATTTCCTTTGCGTTCAGGCAAAACGACGTGCCACAACATTTCCTCTCTTATGACATGTGGGCTAGCCGGTAAATGTCCGCTACAGCTCCAAGGTAAAAGAGCGGAATGTTTGTCTGAATGCAAACGGTATAAAAGACAAAGTCCACAACATTACCGCTTTTCAGAACAAGTCTGAAAGGGGCTTAAGTGTAATCTACCTTTCAAATTTTTTTAAATATATCTTAATATTAAATTTTTTTTAGTGTATTGTAGTATTTTGATTGCTTTTTAGCGTATTTTGGTCTTTTAATTTATTTCAGTGTCTTATTGACATAGTGTAGTTTTCTACATTTTTGTGTATTTTTGTTTTTCATGTCTTTTAATATCTTTTCCAGTACAGAATTTCTGGTAGTGTATGGAATGTCTATATATCTCTATACGCATAACAATAGAACTTGCTGGTGTGACGTTGAGGCGCTAAGCATTGTGGGAAATTGCGGCACACGGACCCAAACATACAATATTCAGGATGGATCGAGCAAAGTAAAATGATGTGGCTGTACTGAGAAAAAACCCCAAACGCTAACACACAATATCCTGAGAAAATACAATGCGTTAAAGAGCAGGGTCCTTATGAACACAAGGAGTGGATGTCTGACGTGAATTTACTGCTTAACGTCTCTCAGGCTATGGTAAAGCTAAGCTATAAATTATGGTTTTGTGAAATATGCAAATGTTACTGAAAATCACTCGAAATCATGGCTAACAAAGGTGTTTGGGGGGAATTGTTTGATTCATTTTTTATACTTATTCCAATTCAGGGTCTCACGGAAGCTGGAGCCTATCCAGCAATTAGCAAGCGAGAGGCAGGTACACCCAGGACAGGTGGTCAGTCTATCACAGGGTTATTAGTTTTCTGTACTTTTTCTTTAAAAAGAAAAAAAAAAAAAGTTACATTTGTTCAATATTTTAAAAGCATGAATGCTTGAAATCACACTGCCACTCACACTTGCCACTTGCTCTATTTACTGATGCTACACAGGTTTTACTGTTATGTGCAGCTTTCTTTCTTTTTTTTTACTTCCATAAATACATGAGGCCAAAACCACATTCATTCTCCGTCTTCATTTGCAAACATACAACAACAGTAAGGCATTTGAAAATCAAGGTAAAATACTACACCAAGTCAAATTATTACACTAATTTGGATGGACTGCAAAAATAATCATTTAACAAAAACAAATCAGCGGTTTTCCAAATAAAGCCAATAATGTCAAAGACATGCACCCCAATGCTCCATCTGAGGCGAAAGCTCCAAAATGAAGACTTCACTGCAATACTTGGAGACGTAGTGCTTTACCCATAAGATCTACTAGGTAGCAGTGAGTGCCTGGGGAGCAGTTGGAGGGTTAAGGGCCTTGCTCAGGGACCAACAGTGGTTTACCTCTGTTGCCAGCTGGGGACTTAAACCCAGATCTTCTGGCCCAAGGAGAAAAACCAAACCAAATACACATTTGTTTAAAATTTTGTAGAATTCCATTTACTGAAACTTTACTTTTGAACAATTTTCTAAATATTTAATTTAATTTTTACCTCTCTGTGGAGTTATTGGTTTCCACTCATGGAATCACTGTTTAAACAGACACTTGCCATACTTATAACTGTGGATAAATATACTTGTTTGCCCAGAATCCTGCCTCCTCAGTTCTTTACTCCCTGCAAAAGAAGTCAGGAAAGATTACGAAAGAGGTCACAGAAGTCTTTAAAAACAACTGATCACAAATTCATCTGCCAAAGACTTTATGACACTGCTCTTTTCATCACTCATCAGGAGCCAAATGCTATCCTAACTAGATCAGAGCAACACTTGAAGCTTTTCTGCTTTTGTCTGTCTAAAACTTAATTTGTAGACAATTTTTTTCCATCACATTTGACAAATAATTAAACCTTTTACATGCTTTCAGGCTTTTTAACATAATCATTTAAAACCTAATTTTGAAGAGTTGTGAAACTGTGCACAAGTGCAATTAGAAAATAATTTAAAAAAATTTTTTATCCTATGTGATGCCTTATCTGAAAATACTATAAAGAAAGCAGAATATCTTGAAGGGTTTTGACAGGAGGCATGTTTACCACTGTGCTGCATCACCTCTCTGTAACAATGCTTTGTAAGAGTTTGGGAACTTAGTAGACTAAAATACTATATTTTTATTAGCAAAATCAATTTGAATTGTCACTTGATACAAAGTTTCAGAAGCTCAACTGTCAGGGGTCACTTGTATTTTTATTTGTTTCATTATGTGTAAAATGTATTATAGAATGTAAATGTATTCTAGAGTATATGCAGAATGTGGATCACATTGACGTGCTGAAATAAACAAGATCAATGAAAAAAGTTTTTTAAAAGTTGTTGGCAACGTACAGTTGCTCCAAAACCTTTATCAATCATTCAGTATTTGTGACACTTCTGTTAAAATGCCCATACCATGTGCATTCATCTGTCATTTTTGAGGATGAAATTTCTCCTCCAGAACTCTTTTTCTCCCTGATCACTGCAGTCAAAACAGAGGGGGTTGAGAAAACGACTCCTCTGAAGTACTATGCTCATTGTATAATTCCTGAAAAGGTTGCTGTGGTTAAAATGTAGCCTAAATTCATGTCCAGAAAAGTCAGCAGGATTGGTATTTAACATCAAGAGGTTTTTTTTAATAAGAGGAACAAACTCCGTTCACTGACAGTTTTTAGAAGTCTTCCTGAGCACGAACATCTCCATTAAAGTGTAGTGTCCATTTCATTGCTGTTGAGTTAGTGTTGAGATCTTTTTCTGGCATACCCTTACAGGGTACCCTTCTCTTCATAACTCATGATGTTGCCAATAAAATCCCCATATTTTTTCCATATTTTTGTTTTACCTTTATTTGACCAGACAAAACATGAATGATAGATTTCTAATTTACAATGTTGGCCTGGCCCATGTAGTACAGTGTTCTTCCCCATCTATCAGAAATTTTATTCCAATTAGTTTTGAGATGTTCCAGCAGATGCTTTTTACTATACTTTTCTAGTATTTGTTTTTAAAAAACACAATGCTTTCTGGTAGATGAAGTGTTTAAATGATTTATAAATCACCGGATTCTCTTTATCAGTCAGAATCAAACACCATTGCAACCTTTCTTTGCAAACAGTTATGTAGTGTACAATGCTGCAAGACTACAGATATTACATAAATACAAATGCCTGCCTACTTGCTCACCTATATTTTACATTTAATATGTCTAATATGTGCTCTTTTTTTAAGCTCTTCCAGGATTGTTGAAGGTCAGGTGTCAGTGGTGAAATGGAGTTCTTGTCAGCATGGATTGTGTCTCCTTCAACTCTACCCTTTCTGTGTCTCATCTGGGGTAAGACAGTCAAATGTCACCATGAAGCTTTCATCACAGTAACTGTGGCCTTTTCAAGACCTATCTATGGTCAGACCATTAAGCAGAGTCCTGGAAACCTTGAAATTTAATTTCCACTTTGACAGAATAGTTACTGTATGTTGCATGTAAGTTTCCCTCTCAGTCTGGGTCAAATATCAGTTTATCGTGATTCGTGCACTGCACATACAGAATGAGCCAGTTGAAATAACATTAAACTGATCTAGAATTACTCCATATAAATTGCTGAGTGTTGCATTTTGTTTATGTTTCTTCTTGCAGCAGCTGACTGAATCCAGCCATCAGTTAGAAAACATAAGACGGTGATAAAGATTTTAGGGCACTATCCTTACATTAAACATGACTTGTAGAAATTAACCACTGGTTACAAGTTTATTTACGGCAAAAGGGAAAGTTAGTTGTAGGGTTCGGGTATTTTAGGAGGATAGCTTAACCTGAGTCTTAGGCTGTTACAATTGACTTTCCTGGCAGGGTTGTTCTTTGGTATTATAGAAATTGTTAGAAGTACGCTGATATACATGCTATCGCCAACACTTTATAACACTGATAATATTAGTGTTATAAAAGTGTTATAAATGCAATATATTATACTTATCCTATTTTCATCTCTTCATTACTTTCATTACTGTCATTACTTATGAGCAATGTTTCTACAGACATTTACATGGTGATCACATCAATGATATCCAGTTCATGAAGCTCAGTTTAACTAATCATGGCCCTTTTATTAATTGGCTGTGTGGTTGTGAACATGATCTCAATTACACCTCTACCATGTACTATAAATAGACATTGATTATATAGATTATTTCTTAATCAAATAACACCTCATTGTTGGAGAGGAACATGTAACCTTAAACAAAAAACAAAAAAAATTATCATACAATAATTCTGACACTAAGGGTAGCTCTTGTAATGTTGTTACTGGTAATCAGTTAATGATAATCTTGTTTTACAAGATTATCACTAACTGATTACAAGATTGCCACCTCTCATCCTAGGGTGTCAAATACTTTCTCAGGATTCCTATTCCTGAGAGAAGTGGACTGTTTCCTTTGGTTTCTGCAATCTAAATAAACAATGCTAGAAATCGCAAGGGTGCATTTTTTTGGCTTCAAAAGGTTCCTAACTGAGCCATCCAGCTTATTGAAAAGCTGTTCTTCTGCACTGATTTGTGATCCCAACAGGTCCTACCAAATTATATTATTTGCCACCATTAGACCAAGAATGGGCTGACAGGAAGTAGGGTAAAGTCCCATCCATTCTCTAACCCCATTTTATCCTCTACATGATTTGTGCATCATGCTTTCTTACTAGTAAATAAGCTGTCATACAGTGTGTTATAAATTAAACTTGTGCATCAACAACTGAAAAAGTTCATCAGTCAGTTTCAAGAAGCTGTAATTATATTTCTTATCAACATGATCAAATACCTGTAATGTGAAAGAAGACAAGAAGGAATAAACAAAAAAATGACTGTTTTCTGAATTCACTTTGCATGTGGGGAATATTGGCAGTCTAATATCTTCACCCTTGATGGGACACCTCTAGGCCAGGTTACTAAATTTTTGTGGATCTGGCAGGACAACTCTGTCCTTTTCAGACCACATTGACAAACTACAGTCCAAAGTTTAATTAAAAAAATGGGGTTCCTTCATAGGATGTACTCCTCTGACTAACAATGGCTCAAATGACCATCCTTTCCATGGAGATATCATTAACAGATCAGCATGTAAGGGCTTGTTTTAAAAGCTTGATGTCCTACTACTCTGCCATCTGCTTTGTGACAAATGCTTCTTTCAGAACACACCACTTCACTCTATATTCCTCTTCAAATTGGCCATCATTACAAACCCACTGCAAAATTCTCCAGTTCATGTTAATGTACATAACTCTCCCTGGTTCAAACCCTCCTTACCTGTGTCAACTGTTGCACAAGTCTTCCACTGCATACAACACTCACTCTGCAAACTTGGTTTTGTTTATGGTACCTTAAACCAAATCCTCTTTAGGCTTGTTGTTCTTTCAGTCTGCTTCAGCCAGACTGGAATGACATGCAAAAAAACATCACGTCTGGAAGCTCACGTCTCCATGGCAGCTTTTAAAGCTTTTATCATGGAACTTTTTAAAGAGCAATGTTGCTGCCCCCCAGATTGCTTACCCTTTCTGTTTGCTGCCTACGTGTATATATTTTTGTCTTTTCTCCATGTATTTGTAAATATCTTGTAAATTTGTTAACTTAATCTGGTGTTTAGATTCTTTGTTTTAAATTTGATTTTTATTCTTGATTTTAAAGCCGCTTTTTCTCTCTCCCCCAAAAGGCCTGGCCCTTTGCCAGGCCACAGTTGTAAATAAGAATTTGTTCTTAATCTGTATTGCCAAGTTAAATGAAGGTTAAATTGAAAAAAAAAAACAAAGTCTTCTGAATTTCGTCTTACATTGTGCAGGTTGCATTTTTTACTGGGTTAGAGTCTGTGTTACTGCAAGAACTGAAGGAAACATCTCTGCAGTACCTTCCTAATGTCTAACCACTGAAGAAAGCTAATGAATTCCACAGTTATTGTAGCATTTAAAAGCTTAAGAGCAATATATTCCCTTTGGGAGATGTTAGAGAAAAAAATTCTGAGAAAAACGAAGTGTAAATGCTGGACTTCAATGTTTTCAAATAAGCTTGACTTGAAATAACTGGTACTGTTGTCCAGTCAGCTGAATGCATAATTGGGGGGGGGGGGGACTCTCTTAAAGATCCTCTAAATTGCATCCAACATATGTTTGTAAAGATAATGATAAACCTTTAAGCTTAGCAGTTGCACAATAATGACGATTGCTGACAATTTAACATACTTCCCCTTCATCTCAACTGCTTCTGACAGTTTGAAGGTATAAATGTCATTATTAGGCAACATGACCAGGAGAAAAAAGAGGTGGTTTGTGACCGCGAGCAGGAAACAAATGCATTCCTTGTTGAGCTATCAACTTCTTTTACTCTTCAGATAAAACTGTTTATGTGTACATGCTTGAGGGTAAGAAAGTACAATTTTTTATGCAAGTGTTCATTTCAAAGACATGAAGGACACAAACGCACAAGGCACTTGCAGGTTTCAGCAAGGAGAGGAGAGAGCTTTAGCTGGTGTGGGAAAAAAAAGCAGAAATCCAATCTGGGAAATAAAGAACAGGGAACATGCCAATGTAAAAATATACAGTAAAAACAAAAAAGGTACAAAATCATAAAAAGGCAAAACCAAAAAATATTGGAAAGCATGGTGTGAGGAATACATACAGAGGAGCTGACATCTATTAAATGAAAGGGCTGCACCATGAATACACAAGAAACCTGTTGAGTAACTAGATAACAGTTGAACTAAGGGCAGAGCAGCGGAAAGTTTACAACATGAAGGAGGTACTGTCAAAAGGAACGATGGAAAACACACTCAGGCAAATGGAGAAAGACAGAAATAGTCTAAGAAAATCACTAAATTCTTAAAAAAAAATTGATAAGTATTTGACTTTGATGGAAAATGTCATGAAGTTAGGTAAAGATGTGAAAGTGAACTAAAAGAAACTACAACTTTGGTTTGAATAAAAAGTAATTGAACTTTCACCAAGACACAGTTATAGGAGAGGACAGTGTTAATGCAGGATAGGCATAAAGGATTATGTCCTGTCCCTTACATTAGCATTTAGAAAATTGTACCATGGATCATCATGGATGCCACTAAGGTACTTCCATCTCAACCTTTTCAGGGGGAAAAGGGGCCAATTGGACCTCAGTCTCAGGGAGGTTCAGGGAACACATAGGAGAGAGAAAAGCTGAGATCTTTGAACAATTAGAAAAGGTTCATCAGGTGAAAGCACTATTTAAGGCAAAAACTTTAATATATATATATATATATTTAATAACTGTCATATATTTAGCCATGGGTATGTTTTGGTTTTTCTAATTATTATTATTATGTTATTATATATATATATATTTTTATCATTGTATAAAGTCAACATTGGGCCACAAAAATTATGGATTAACACTGCATATTAATATGGTTTATTTAGTTTGTATATCAGAAGAATGCAGCCATTGTGGATCATTGTTGAGTATTCATTTATGTAAACTCTATGCAAATACACTCCTGTATTTAGTTGTTTGTATGCATCCTCTGTAATGGCCAATCTTGCCCTTCATATTTGACGTGAGGTGACTGGTTCAGCCTTGATCTGAGAGCTCTGCCTCTCACTCATGTTGTCAGATGCAATAGAGCATGCACTTCACAAACAACTTGGTCACTGCTTCAATGAAGGTCAAGATTTAAGCAACCCGATGGAATCAGGCTGGCTTCTCTGCGGGGCATTGTTTAAACGAGACTCAAATTAGGCTCTAATTGGAATAAGCATTTGGACTGGGCTCCTTGGACTGAATTTATTCATAACTCCTGTGTATAATAACCATACAATCTTAGCTCCAGTGTTAAGGGCTGATAGGTGGTCTGCTTTAAGGTTACCTTCCTGATTCAAGTGCACTGAACCGCAGAATTTCCCCTCAAAGCCTGGCTGAAGGATGGCCAACACCACCTTTGACAAACAAGGGGGATTAAAGTGATAATCATTACTCTTCCCTGGAGGTATTAGCTACTGGGACATCGACATTGAAGAAAAAAAGGCAGGTGAACAAGGTCTCTGATACCCCCATGCTTTTTTTATTCCTCCCCATACCCTATCTGCATGGCTGAAGGGAGATTTAATTTGCAGTAATTACATTATTGACTCATTTTCAGGGCCGTATCACTGCAGTTTCCCATCAATAAAACATATGCCGGGATGAATAATGTGGCCACACACAATAGGGTGCCTTCTATGAGAAAAGACCACAGGACTGCTTCCCTGTGGTGTATGTTTATGTCATGCCCTCTCTACTTCATTTATTTCCTTCATAATACTCCTCACACACCATGTCCTCATTCCTTTCCATCTTTTTACATTAAATCCCATCACATTCCTTTTCTGCAGCACTTCAACTCTTTCCCTCCCTCTATTTTTTATGTCTCCAGGCATTCAGGCTCAGCAGGCCTTCAGGCATGAGCCCAGGAATCTTACTGTGCGGATGGGAGCCACAGCTGAATTGAAGTGTGAAGTGCTGCGGCCCTCAGGGACTGTGCAGTGGGTGAAAGATGGCCTCGCCTTGGGACCAGAGAGAAGCCTGCCAGGCTATTCACGCTACAGCATGACTGGAAAACTCAAAGGTAAACAGGAATGGTCAAGAAATATGGTCTGTGGACCGATGGACCTGTCTGAAAATAAATGTGTTTGATAAAAGCGCCACAAAAAGACAACAGAGTAAGTCTTCATTGATGTCTTGTGGTTGAATTAGGATTTTAGTTTTAGGTCCAAGAATAATAAAACTAATAGAAATGCCCAACTGTGGAAATGTTTAAATAATGTGTCGGGTTTGGAAAGGAAACATTAAAGGTAAGATGAACTGTAGAAGGCAACAGAATAGTTTGTCAGTACTTGATGAAACTTGTACTTTTTTTCCTTGTGGAATGAGGTTTACACAGTTTTAGTCATAAAATGCCTCTGTTTGGTCAAGAGCCATCAGCTCAGTGCTGGCTACTTTAAAAGTAAAGGGAGATATATTTGTTGCTATGGTGTCAAAGTGCTGTAATAAAGCAACAGACATTTCAGGAAGCTTAGGCTGTAAATAAAATGGTGCAAGGGGGTGTAATATATGATCGTCAACAGCCTCTACATCCCCCTTATCCTGTCACTCACAATCAAAGATGAAAAAAAAAAAACAACAAGAAATTAAAGCAATGGAAGTGTCAGCTAATCAGTGAAATGTGGCAGAAAATAAAGTGCGTTGCAGAATGTGCACCAGTCTATAAAAAGTAATAGCCAATTAGAAGGCAATCCTGAGTAGAGGAAGAGCATCTGTTCCTGATCAGCCCGCAACTAGACAAGCTGCACTTCACTGTTGCGCAGTGTGAGACCACCAATGACATATGCATGCTAATACATAGTCTATGCACATATGTGCACGCATTCGTATTAATGGGCAGAGTTTACATTAAAAGCATACCTACCAAGAAAAGTATTTTCTTCTATCTCTGATGATTGGTCAGGGTAGAAATCATGGGAATCATTACAGTAGATACAATTTTGCAACCTTTTACATCTGAACACCAAAATGAGAACCTGTATTGATGAAATTAAAGGCCACAAGCACACAAGAGCTGCCATGCGCTCACTCTGCCAAACACTCACTCATGAATAAAATACCGATCAGAGCAGGTACACTTTTAAGGAAAAGAAACTGCAGACTGATGTTTGCAATCACTTTACACAGCACAGAAAGAGTAAAATCATTTAGGATGACACTTGAATGCACTTGATAGACCACCGGTTTGCGCTGATTGTCACCATCAGCAATGTTTATTGGTGCTTGAAAAAGTCTGAACTCACACAATCACAGACACAAGAATGGGCAGCTTTGATTCAACATGCACTTATCATAAATGGAGAGCACTCAGTTTCCCCAAGCTAAAAAAGTAATGTAAACGTGAACTGACATGAGTCCAGCTCTACTGTATGAAATTCAGGCAGTTTAAACTAACAGCTCTTATCGTAAAGACTAACAACACAGATGAGCCGATAAAACAGCTTGTTCAAGGCTGTTTGAGCATGAAGTATGTCTTTCCTAATTTATTTTCAATGATTGACCCACAAACAGTAATTTAGTTATAGCATGTGGCCTGGGCCCAGTCAATCATGCAAAAATTTGATTATTAATGAACACACAAACATCCAGTTTATGCATATTTCCCATAATTAATATCAAGTAATTCTTATAAAACTTTATTGAATTGATAAACCATGAGAATCCATTACAGCATAAGATTGTCTTCTCATTTTTCTTTTTATTAAAATCAAGAATACAGTTCCTTGTAAACCTTGAAAAATTTTCAAATCTTCTTTACCCTTGAGTATGTAATCTTGTTGAGGCAGAAAAAGAACATGAAAGTGATAGAGAACTGTAGGTTGGTCCACAGCTGTCACATTGTTTGGACTGTATTGATGCATTATTCTTGTTTTTGTAATTACAACCAAAGCACCAAGCACAAGAGAGTGTGAGAGATTCCTGAGTAAGAAAAATAAAAGGCATGGCCATATGAGAATATATAAATATATTTTCATAACATATTGCTGGATTTTAACATACAAAAAAATAACCAAACAAAACCAATTCAATATTCAAATCTCTTGTTATTTGGTGATTAAATTAAACAATAAAGTTTTAAAATAAAGATCAACAATTTAAACCTGCCTGCTTCATTTTCAAAGATTTTGAAATGAGTGAAAAATGCCAGGAACACTTGCCAGTCTTGACAAGGGTGGGGCCACCCCTAAAATCTGACTGCTCTCTCAGGTGCTACTCCAATGAAAAGATACTCAAAATTAAACAAATATTTGGTGAAACCCAATTGCAAGTGAATGCAGCATGTAATGTACTTCTGTATGTTCCTCTAATATACAACCATACTACCATGTTCTTGATCATGATGTAGTTCATGCAGCATCATTTTGCCTACATATGTTGTCCAAATTGTTTACCTCTTATCAAGTTGATGTAAAAGTCATAAAAACGGATGTGACAACTGTGCCAACTTTAACACCCAAGAATGCTGAAGAAACACTCATAAAACGTGTACTTTGGCTCAAAGTAAGTTTTTCTCGTTATCAATTAAGTATAAGTTTATTTATAGAGAAGTGACAATGCAGGATCATCTAAAGCAGTGTTTTTCAACTTTTTTTGAGTCAAGGTACAATTTTTTTTCATTGAAAAAATCCCAAGGCACACCACAAACCGAAAATATTAAACAATGAAACTACGTAGCCTTTAATAACAATAAAAAGTAATATTGTCAAAGTGTCATTAATAGAAATCAAAAAAATTGGGGCATTGTTTTGACTGATATTAATCAATTTGGTTTAAAAAAAAAAAAAGGATTTTAGACAAATTAGGGGAAATTGGATAATTTCCCATGGCACACCTGACAATCTCTCATGGCACACTAGTGTGCCACGGCACAGTGGTTGAAGACACTGATCTAAAGTATACAATTATTGATAACAAACCCCAAAAAAAACCCAAGACATCATTGGATGTTTGCCTAAAAAAATGTTGCTTTACTTTTTACATTACATGTCAACTTCTGTCATAATTAGTTCGTTATTTTCTAAAATATATGTTTTTAAATTACATGTGCCACCCTTTTCCTGGTCTGTGCTCCAGCCTGGCCCCTCCATTAAAGATTTCCTGGACCCGACCCAGTTCTTAATGATGCTAATAATAATCGATGAATTTACATAGCACTTTTCAAAGCACCCAAAACACTTTACAGTGAATTACAGAAAAGAAATACAGTGAAGTCATTGGACGACCTGCTCTACCACCTGAGCCACTGCCGCCCCAAATAATAAGAACAATAAGAAAATTAACTATGAAGCAAATTCTAACAAAAATACCAGGTCAGAAAAATGGCTCATGCTTGAAGCAAGGCAAAGATACTAAGTATAAAAACCATTCTAGAGTTGTTCAAGCAGAATAATTATTGTTTGGAAATGACCAAGTCAAAATCCTGACATAATTCCTTAGAAATGTTGTGGACAAACCTGAAGTGAGCAGTTCAGAAACGGGCCAACGTTCAACAGTTAAAACTGTCGCCAGTAATGTTTAGTTGTTGGTGCACAACAAGTCCACACCACAAACTGAAACGGTTTGCATTCGCACTCACTGATATGCAATATTGGATTGTTTTCTTCGCTAAGGATAAATATGTGACAAATCATATATTTTTACTTTTAAGGACATGCAAATCTGATGATGTTTTGGGGCATATTTATGCAGAAATATGGAAAAGATTTTACATGGCTCATGAAGTTTCAAGCTGCACAGGGTTGATGCACGAATTCAGATTTACATAAGGGAAGATTTATTTCACTGCAGGCTTGATGGCAAAGTATATATACCAGTACTTGAAGGTTCTAATTTAGATTAAATTAATACAAAGTAAAAGACAAAAAAGCAAAATCCCACTCAAGCATCTCTCCTACCATAAATACCTGCTTGTTGCTAATTGATAGTATTGTTTGTGAATAATTTCCGAAAAGAGGAATACGATTAATAACTTCAGTGTCTGTCTTTCTCTCTCTGCACTCAGTGATAACTTAGATATAAAAATTGCTTCTGGTTGGTGTTAATTATCTTGCCAGCTTACTTGACACATGCATTTTTAGGTCTGAGTGGTTGTCAGACCAAGATACTATTTTCCACATGTTAGTAGGCTGTGAGCCATCAGGAGCTGGAAAAATAACAGCAAGCATCATCTAATCCCCACAGGTTATGGCAGTGCATCAAACAAATCAAGCCCCGCTGGCATGCCACACTATCATAGGAGAAATGGAGAGTGAGGGGCTCTGTCTGGCATCAATTAATATAGTTTATTCAGTCAGTGTTTTGAATCAAGGATTGGATTTAACTAACCACATTGGAAACTCCCGGTGAAACAAAATGACGGGTGTACAAAACAACTTACATGTCAATTAAAACGCCTGCAGCAAGAAATTCTTCCTGAATAAGATGTTTTTGACTCTCAAAAAATGGTTTATTTATAGCTAAATCAAACACCCAAACATCAATAGTAAATCAGTCTAAATATTGTTAATTTTCTTTTAAATTTCTGATGTAAAATTTCAAACACCACAAGTATCATATAGCGAGCATAGTTTGAAACGCAGTGGAAACATGTACAGTTGTATACAAATTAATTAGATGTTGGTCTATATGGTCTATATATTTTTTATTAAGAATTTAATTGATCATT
>JBBBVU010000006.1:16786697-16800787 GCA_037177055.1 Atherinosoma microstoma | reverse complement strand
ATTTGTCTGTCTGTCTGTCTGCCTGTCTGTCTGTTGGCAATATAACTCAAAAAAAGTTATGTACGGATTCTGATTAATATTCAGGAAATGTCAATAATGGAGGGGACTGACCCTATGGCTGACCCTATGGCTTGCCAGGGGTCTGCACTCACTGAGTGCTTCTAGTTCAAGCTAATTTAAACCTTTTGTTTATGAATTATTTTAAAAAGAGATCAATTTTTTTCATATACAATATTTTATTCCTAAGGACATATAAAATGATGTTGTTTTTAAAAATGTATATATTCTCAATTTTATTTATTGGTCAGTGGGTGGTAGTGTATGAGATGACTCACTAATGTCCACAGAAGTGACTAATGTGGAAGTATACCATTCTCACCCATGCATATACAGCACTAGAAAAAAGCTTTTGAACAGGTGTACTCTGTAGTTACCACTACAAAGGGTTAATTGGGAAGTTAAGTTGCTGTATGTAATAGAGCCACAACAAGGAGTGCTTTGAAAGATGAGGGATGATGAAGTTGGGGATTGGAGGGGCTTATTTCTGTATCTGCAAAACACTTGCTCCACATCTCCCTGCAGAAAAAAAGAGCCCAGTTTCAGTGGCTTTCATGGCCAGAGATCCAACACCTGAGACCTACAATGTGTGCCTGTTTGTAAGAATGAGCGTGTTTTTTCATGCACCAATAAAACTCTTTAGCATACATGTGCATGGGTGAGTGTGTGTGTTTTTGTCTTCAATAGATAGTTGTGTCTATCTGCTGCTGAGAAGTCAAATCTCAATTATTTTCTATTCGTTTCAGCATGATAAGCTTTTTAGACTGATCTCCATGGTCAGTATTATTCAGAGAATCAAGTTTGTATGACGTGTTAGACCACACAAAGAGTGAAGTGAGATGAACGCCTGCACAATTTGATAGTAGAACAAATCTGCATGGTAGACTTGAGTTTATCTTTGGTTGTTTGTGTGCAAAGGAGAAAAAAAAAGAGTCAACTGAATGAGAGAGAGACAGGGATATGTGGAAAGAGCTGCTTGTGCATATTGATGTGTCTACTAATCTGCTTCTTATCTGCCTTATCCATCCATCCGTCTGTATTTGTCTAATGAATCGAATTTTGCAGCTCACTGTTTGTCTGAACTGCAGGAACAAGTCCTTGCCTATCTATTTTTGTGTTCATATATGTGCTTTAATGAGAGAGACCGAGCTGGAAAGAAGAAGCATGGAGGCAGAATATTAAAAAGGAAATCTGATAGGCAAGTAAACAAAGAAGTAGCACAAAGAGTTAAGTATGAAAACTGTTTGTATTCTATTCTTTGTTCTGAGTGCATGTCTAGTCAATTGAATTGTCCTTTTTTGTTTGTTTTTGTCCAAGTGCTTTCACATTTGTACAAATATGTGTGTGCGTATGTTTGAAGGTGTGTGTATTTTTCCATTTATCCTGACTGGGCTGATTGGGTCACATAATTTGCCAGAGTAGATGTGATGAATGGTGGGTTGTAAGTCCCAGTCTAAGCTGGAACACACCTTCGTCCACACTTCTGCAGTTTAACTGCAGTGGTCAAGAACGATAGTGTTTGGGGAGGGTGGCTCAGGCTTCAAGGGAAGGGGATGATCGAGTGAATGAGAGATGCAAGGAACAGGCCAGTATGAGCAAGCGAGGAAAAAATTAGATACCTGCCTGCCTCATTTGTGAACATATCATTATTCTTATTTTAGGATTTGTTAGGCTGCCAGACACTACTCGAGCACAACAAGTGATGTGCCTATGTGAATTGTAGGCCTGAGTAGATTGAGAGTGCAGGGGCTGTCAATAGATGCATGGCCCAGTCATCTTCTCAGGGAAGAGGGGGGGAAAACAAACAAATGCATCTCATTATTGCAGCGCGCGCCTCTGCAGTGCTCTGGGTAACCCATCAAAGTCCACACAGATTCAATTGCTTCTTTTAAATCAGTTTGAAGCTGCAGCCACATCTCATCTGTCTCAATAGCAGACTGGAACCAGTGTGCGACTCTGCACACTGCAACAGCTCCTCCTAGTGGTAAAAAAAAAAGACTGATCATACCAAAACGGTGGAGATGAGCTGTTGAATGGCAGGCTGGTTTATTTAATTGAGGTCCAGCTGTTCAGTCATACACTAGGTTTTTTTCAAAATTCAGCTGCAACTATCTTCCAGCTCCTGTCTGTATTCACATTTTATTCTTGACATATCTTCATGTTTCCTCCTCTGCTGGTCTTTCATGTCTCTCTTACACTCTGGTATCCTTCCTGTACCTACCAACTCCCTGTTCTGTCTCTCAGCTCAGGCAGCCTTTGCACTTGATCTCTGATAAAAGAAAAACAACCTTCACTGTAGCCATTCTCTAATTCTACAGGCTCACCCACTCACTAAAAGCTGGCACAATAGACCGTTAGTTTTTTGTAGTTTGTGCAGGATTTAATAGATGGTCTTGGTAGGAGCTAACAGATCTGCAGAGTCTCTTTGATAATTAGTAGGTGACAGATTTCTCAATTCACTGCCAAACCATTTTTGGTCCCTTGGGGTAAAAGCTATGTTGTTGTTGTTGTTTGTTTTATTTTTTTCTGGAATCCCTATTCATGGTCAGATAAAAGGATTGTAAAGTAGAACAGCAGTGAAGTGAAGACTGCTTTGATCACTCCAGAAAGCGCATATTTAGCTTGGGGGTGATGTGAGGAAAGAAGTGTTTGGTGTTTTCTATGATAGATTAGCACTGAATCAGTTTCATCAGTGTTTCATCTCATCTTCTTTACAATTTGAATTCAAACATGATGCACCATCAGACATCAGTGTAGCAAATCCCTAAAAAGTTGATAGTATGACATTACAAATCTTCCAATCTAATCATCAGATCTTTGCAAAAGCCGATACCCATCTTGTAATCAACTTTGTTTGTACTCATGCAGTTCCTCCTTCCAAGCCTTACTTCATTGTGGACATGGCAACACCTTGGGTAGCAGGATATAAGTACTCCATCACCTGTGTTGCCCCTGATGCAAAGCCTGAGGCTGAAATTACACTGTTTAAAGGTGAGTCACCCTTTCAGTCGCTCATAATTTGACAGTGATGGCATGCTGGCAGGCTAGAAAAGAAGTGCAATGGCCTTTCTTGATATTCCACATTCTGCAATCTCTTTAGGCCATAACCTGAATATTTAAACATGAAAACATTGCAGGGATAAAATGCAGTTTCAGTAAAGACTTCTTGTTTTATAGATCTTGGATAGCAAAGTTGAAAGGAGCAGACTCAGTGTGGGAGGATGTAGCCTGAGCATTTGAATTTCCAATATGACTTTACAATTACATGTACAGAGAATGTATCACAAGTTGCTGTTCACATAAACAACTAGACATAAATATATTGAGACGAAGCAGAGACAGTTATGTTTGTTTTCTTACTCAGATTTGGCTAAAGGGTTATGTTGCTGGTCTGAGGTGTATTTTTTTCTTGTTATTCAATTTAATTGTATTCAGCAAACTGCAATTTTCTCTGTTGATATTATAATCCAACGTTAACTTGATTTCAGCTTGAAGACAGGTTGAAACTGTGGTGCAAAATCTTATTGTACTACACACAAACATATTTACATATTTACTTATTCCAGATGAGAACAAAACTGATGCATCTGTTTCACATGAACACGTTTACACAAGATATTCCCCCTTTTTTGTGTGCCTTCCCCCCATTGTGTCTTTCAGATGGAGTCGAGCTGACAGGTGCAGAGTCTTTCCTCATGTCTGGCTCAAAGGATAAGCTTCAGAACACGCATGCTGAAGTAACGTATGTGTTCAACCGCCTGCCAGACTCGTTCTCCTCACCAGCCTGCTTAATCTCTCCAAGTCAGCCTCAGTTTCTTGTTTCCCTAGTTTTCAATGTGCTCCTATTTTTTCCATCTGTCTTAGTGAGCACAATGAATTTCTGCACACAGCGAACTGTTACTTGGCACCGCACGATTGAATTAGCTTCTGTCAAATGCACGAAATTACATTCCAGTGGCGAGACAGATCCGATCCTTCCTGGTTCACCAGGTGCCTATACATTAAACGAGGCCATAGATTACTTTAATCCTGTATGTCTCCTCTGTGTCAGAGATAATAACCTCTTGTCATATTCTGAGATAACATTGGTATTGAGGAGCGGCAATGTTATGCAGCTCTCCTTCAGAAGAGCTGAGGACTTAAGCAATATCAATGCTACGTCCTCATAATCACACAGAGCATGAACAGCAGTGGGCCTTGTGGGATTTTAACAGATGCCATTTTACTAAAAATCTCATGTAGAAGACATAAATGGAATGTGTTACACAGATTTTTGTGACTATGATAGATGTGCAGTGTCCACACTGAAGTGAGTTATTCTTTTCCATGCTGGTTCTCAAGTATGTGAAATGCCTTGTTTGTTGTCCAGACTCTTCTTCGCTTTCCTGTCCTCATAACTGTTAAACATTTTTTGCATGATGCCTACCTAGTGACTATATTGGCACACCTCAAACAGACAATAAATGGTTGCCTGCCTGCACTCATTTTTGGTCAGCCGGATGACTAATCGGTTGGAGTAATCTTTCCGAGTAAGGTGCAATAAGAATGAATAAATAAATGTCTATATAATCTCTTCTGTTCTTCTCAATAATTCTACTTTGCTTTGTATATCTAACAGTTATAGATGCTGGTTCCTTTCCTGTTTATACAATTATTGGTAATTCAAACAAACACTAGAGATAATGAAAATACCACAACTTTCTACCAGATATGATCTCATCACCCTTGGATTTATATGTGCTAGCACTCTAGAAATCACACAGAGAGAAAGAGACAGACGCAGTGGACTAAATTTACTAAACTGGGTAAATTAGTGTGTAGTCACAAATCACAAATTGTGCTGATGGCTCTGTTGGTGAGGTCTTAAAACTGTGCTTATTTTCATTCACAGTTTCTACCAGCTCATTTCATTAAAGACCAGAACAGTCTACCAGAAAAAGCAGAAATTAGCATCGAGTCATAAACAAGCAGACTTGTTGATAATAAGGAGCTCATCAGGTTAATTAAAGTAGAATTTGTTATCAGTTTTTTTTTTGGTTGTTGTTTGTTTCTTCTTTATTTCTGTGTTTTTGTGTCTTTGTTTCAGATCATACAGCAGTGAAGGAATGTTATTAAAGCCTAACATGTAGCCAACAGCAATGATAAGAAAGTAATTTCAGACTTACCTAACAAGCAGCTGCAGTACACCACTGCTATAACATAAGTAACTTATTAAAGACAAACAAGGGATGTGGAAATTTAAATTGGCAATGAGTTTCAGAGCTTGCTTTTGTAAACATATTTCCTTTGCACTCATGGTCATGCATGTTAAAATGTGTATAAGGACATCTTAGATACATAGGTTATCTTGAATTGAAAAGACAAACAAGCAAAATAAAGAAAAAATATAGATACATACATGCAACAGTGCTAGATGCAAAAATAGCTGTACCCACACATTTCTAACTTACCGATTTGTCAGTAAAAACTACCAAACATTTGAAGTCCAAAACTGAGTTCACACAGTAGACACAAAGTAAAGAAAGTGTGGCCTTATATTTGCCAGGACAGTTTGCAGTGTTTCTGATATAATGTGGTTTGTGTCAAAAGGCCATTTAAGGAAATAATTTCACTTTGTTCACCATGACAAAACAGTGGCTGCTGAACTTAGGCCATGTCCACACAGAGATGAGTTTAGGAGTATCCGTTTAAGTTAGATGTTTCATGCACACAGAACCGGCAATTCATCCAGGGGAACCAGAGACTGGAAATTTAAGTTTTGGAAACCAGGTTCCAAAGTATAAATCTCAAGATGCCCCCATTTCATTTCTCTGTTTATAACCCATACAGATCTCTCCTGAACTGAAGATGTCATAGCCCCACCTCTTTCTTAATCTGCATGCACTGAGTCTGCTGCCAACAGCTACAACAATGGCAGATTACATAGTTGCATCTGTGCTGCAGAAACTATTGAGCATGATATGGCTTTTACAGTCAAATCCGTTAAGAAAAAAAAAGAAAAAGAAGAAAATCAACCCAAATACCGCCTTTATCGCTTGATTCTTATTTCTTTTTTTCCACCGTCTTCTTTCTATTTCTGTTGCATCATATTAGTCATACAAGCACTTTGTTCAGTTTTTTGCTGGATTTCTGTGGCAGAATTACAGTGCCATTGACAGGCCTGACTACAGAAGCAGAAAGCGGCCATGCTTGACTATTATTCTTTTTTCAATCATTATCTCGAGATCACAGGTCAATTTTCTCATTATTTCGAGATAACAAGGAATGGTGTCACGTGATAACGGGATAATGTATCTCGTTGTCTCGAGAGAATGAAGTTTGTTTTCTCGAAATAACGAAATGAATAAGGTGGGTTCACATATAAGTGGATACTGTGTTACACCTGATTTCATTGATCAAAATAGTCCCCATGACAGCTGGGGAGGGGCTAAAAGTCATGTGTAATTTTGTGAGTGAGTGAAGGTAAAACTTAATTGGAACCCACATCACAATTTCAGCCTTTGTCAAACTTGATAGAAGTAAAATCAGGTGCATTGATGAGTGATGGATGTTCCTTGATCTGACGTCACATTGCATTTGTTGCTGGCTTTACTACTGGGGGATTCCAGTACAATACAGCTCTGTACTGGGATGCCCCTTGGACCCACCAGTTGAGATACTGGGAGACCAGAAGATAATGGCTAAGCTCTCATCCAGGTTGAAGGACAGTCTCCCTCCCCACCACCCCACGCCCCTTCCTAGCACCGACAGCCCTGCAGAGCTACTTCGGCTTTTTTTTAACATGAAATCAGTTCCATCTCTGTGTGGAGGAAGACTTAACGCACATCAGGAGTTTGCTTACTTGTATGAACTAATAATTGAAAACATTATTTTTTCTCATATGACACAATCATAATCACAATGTAATAATAATGATAATGTTTGAAAAAATAAACACATTTAGAGCATGTGAAAGCTGCTCATGTGCAGCAAGAACAACATGACTTAAATATAACCATGATGAAATGTTCATAGCAATGTGAATATGCCGGTATAATCTGTCATTTATTCTTGTAACTTAATCTGTCTTCCTCTCAAAGGGTCACCGCTCTGAGTTCAGACAATGGAAGAGAGTTGATGTGTCATGCCATGAATTCTGCCGCTGCCAGGCCTGTGGTGACAACAATGACCATGAATGTGTACTGTGAGTGTCTAAACTAGCAACTAACTCCCCTTTTTTCTTCAAAACACACACCCATGTAGCTACAAGCACAAGCAGCTACATAAGAACCCGGCTGTCCTAAGGGAGGTCCAGGGGTATCCAGCCTCATACACTCAGTTTGTGTTAGCAGTCTAAGGAGAAACATTCAACTTGAAGGCAAAGTCACACCTATTTCAAAACATCATTCAGCAGAGGCAACATCCAGGTCTCAAGGCAATCCCTGCTGGACTGAGATTAATATAACCAAAGCAGGAAAGCTGTCTTCTTCCACAGCTTAAAATAACAAACCAACATGCAATTCTTATTAAGTTAGATTTTTTTGTTTGTTTGTTTGTTTTATTGAATAATCTTAAAAATATTTACATACTTAGTCGTTACCCTAATTTTAATCATAATACACTAAACAATTATTGGACCAACTCAGATGCATTATACTAGCAGGGCTTCTGGTAAAGAATTTTTTTTAACAATGTTATAATAACTAATAGGCTATGGGAAGCCAGGGCCACCTCAGTTAATGATAATAAATCCTGCACAACTAGCCCAGCAACGTTTGTGCTCATCAGCTCAAATTAAATTTAGAGTGCACGGAGGCAGAAAATGAAGCCAGTTTCTCTTGCTTTTTCTTTCATATCATTATCACAAACTGTGCGACATTATATAATGAAATTGTTGCTGGAGCATATGAAGGTTATTTGACACACATGCTGTCTCTCCCTTTTATTGCATTAAATGTCCTTTTTTCCTCTTATTTAAGAAAAGCACCAGTGCAAGCTATTGTTTAATGTTCTAACTGTGTGATACTGCAGTCACTGTTTACTATAGTAGATTTTGTATTTTCTATCCTGTTGATTGGTTGATGTAATTGATTATTGAGGCTTTAGAGTCATGTTGTTGATTAAAGTGGAGCAGCTCTGCTGGCACTTCTTCCATTTCAACTGCTAGATTATCCACGGGCTAACTAGACACCTTCATATTGTTTTGATCTACTGCAAGATTCTCCACATTCTCCACATTCTCCACATAGGCCTCTACTGCTGTTTTAATCAGTCAGTTATAAATTTAAGCACACCTCCCTTCTTCTCTATCTCGGTATTAAACAACATGTGTTCTCCACTAAAGTGCTAATGTTGCAGAACTTGGGACCACCGCTGCAGTCTTGCTCAGTATGCCAGCCCATCAAAACCAGTGCGGTGGCCATTTTCACCCAGCCAGATAGTTAGCAAGGTGGCAATTTGTCATGCTGGCTCAGGGTCTACAGTCTGCTCTCCAAAACTGATTGCAGCAATAACAAAGGCCCATCCTCTTCTAATTTATTTTACTGCATATATTTTATTCAAGGAGGCTGTAATTTATTCATATTTCGTGTTGGCTTATTACTGTTTGAACATCTGTTATTTTGCTTTATGGACTGGATCCAGCTCACTGCTCTCTTAATACTTAATGCTTTCATCAGATCTGGACCTCTTACCCACAGTCATGTTGAATGTGACCAATTTATTGGCTCAGTCTCAACAAAAAGGGACACTCCCCACTCAATTGCCAAGAGTGTTCTCATCGTTTCATTTATGTTGTTTTATTGATTCTCACTCGATTCATTGCTTTCTCAGAGTTGCTGCATCCCTTTTTGTTCATCACTTTTATCTTCACTTTTTGCCTCTCTCCACTTTGTTTTAACAGTTTTTGCTTTTTCCTCTCATATCCTGACAGTCCCACCCCAGCCTCCAGTTATTGCGGGTCTGAGTAAAGATGAAGTCCGAGCAGGGAGAATACTTGTGTTGGAGTGCGAGTCTTGGAGTGGAAACCCCTTAGCTAGTCTCAGATGGACCAAGGTAATCCTTCTGCACCATCTGTTAAAATTTTTTTAAACAAATAGATGATTTAAAGTTTAAGAATACCATACTGCTTCTGTGTATCTGAATTTTTATACTGATTGCACCATAAGTGCTGCCTTTTTTAATCTCACTATCCATCTGTTAGAATGGAGAAGTTCTTTCCACAACCTGGGAAGAGGACATTGCATCCCAGAAAGCCAGAAGTGTCCTCAAACTAAAGATCAACCCTGCAGACAATCAGGCCGAGCTGTGCTGTGAAAGCTTCAACATGGTGTCCTTGTTACCTCTGTCTGTCACCCGCAAAATAACCGTTTTCTGTGAGTGAAAATGACGCATAATATAGCATATAATGATGAAACATACTTATGCACAAAAAGCCCTGTCAGGACTTGCTGAATATGGATTATTAAAGATATAGACACAAGGAAAAGGAATATAATAAGTCTTGCTGTCTCAGCTAAAACCTGTAATGTTAATATCATTAATGAAACTAATGGTTATTATGGCTGCAGCCCATATTTTTTTGTCTTCCTCCTGATTTGTATTGCTGAATGCTCTTTCATACTGTAGCTGTTATATTAATTTAACTGAATGTTTTTGATGCAAAATCCTGAAGCACTAAGGGCAACACTAAGAGCAACAGTAACCGCCATGGTTAATTGATTATACTTATCTCTCAGAATATAAAATGTTTATTTCAGCAACTGAAAAAAACAAATACAGAGTAAATATTTATCAGCCTTGTTGCATTAAGTCTGACAATACCCTGTTTTCCCCCACAGAGCAAGACATAGCAAGTCTGAGCTTTAAATACTGCCTGATTGATCCACTATTTTATATAGATATGATTTGGATCGATCCTTTCAGAAATCTCTTACTCATGCTGTGTGATTGTAGCTGAAGTTACACCAGAATTCCTGATGCCTCCAAGTCATCCGTTCAGGGATGCTGAGTGCCTGACTGTGCTATAGGCGCTGGCAAGGGCTGCAGGGCACAGAGTAGGACTTTGTGAAACATGGATTTGCCCTTTCTACCATACAGGACCTGAATAATTTCTTTGTATGCAATATGTCTCATGTGGGATAAACACAAATGTGCAAAACAGTTACACATATACCCGCTGCAACCCTCTCTTCCTAAGCCTGTCAGCTCAGTCCCCAGCCTTTGTATTCCCCTGAAGGCTTTATAGAACTGCAACACATTGCCTGCAGCTATTGTACCCTGTCTCCCCCTCTGGTTAAAACGAAGCAGACTTTAGAAACCACAATGAAAACCCCCAGAGAAAACAAGTTGCCACTCAAAGTGATCTTCACTCTCACCCTTTATACAGCTCTGTGTTTCACATCCTAAAATAGTTGCACTGTTGTTGTGATCAGAATAGGTAGCTGGTAGCTACGATTCACAGGGGTGATATTTTTACTGACTTGTTTTTGGATGTTTGCCTGTGAATCTGCACCTTTTCATCAGTTGAGCCTGCAGAGCTGACACTGTTGGGTTCATTAGAGGCCATTGAAGGGCAGGAGTTGACTCTGAGTTGCTTTGCCACCTCAAGTAATCCTCCCGTCGACATTCGCTGGTGGTTGGGGTACAAGGAGCTCAACAGCACTGCTCCATATAGGGAAGAGGTAAGACTATATGCAACACATGTAGGAAAAGACACAATGGATGCTATGTCTTAACACTGCTGATGATGGCATTCAGTCTTAGCAGAATGCTGAAAAAGACTATGTTTATGTTTCTTTTTTGTAAACACTAGACAAGCAGCAAGAATGTTAATGCTCAAAAAGCATTTCCCTTTAGTGAAGCTTCCCATTAGGGAACCAACAAAAAGCTATTAAAATGCTTCCCATTAAATTAAAGGAATCCTCAATATGAAATTTGACCTCATGTGAACCTTTATAGATGAAAGCAAACAGTATGACCATAAGCAGTCCCTGGATAGGCCTGCTGCAGCTTCACAAATGAGTCAGCCCATTCCAAAAAGAGTATTCTACAGCTCTTCTCCTCTTTTGTGTATGTTAATAAGATCAAAGTGAATAAAAGCTGACACAGAAGATGAGTAATATTAAACAAGCTCTTTATTCATCTGGCAGCAGAGTTTTCATTTGATCTTACACAAGGCACTCAGTGGGCTGTATGTGAGCTTTAATGCATTTGAAACAGTGTGAGGTTAATGAAGACTGACGCACCTGTTCAGTGTCTTTGTTAGTCTTTCTGACTGTGGCTTTTACCGTAATCACCACAATAATGGCTTTAATAACCAGATGTGCTGCATAGGCATGACCACCATCAGGCAGGTGCAAAATGACACTGTGCTCAATTTATAACAGGGTACAAAGCAGGAGAGTCAGATGAATATGCTTATTTGTCACAGACCGTGCACAACATCAGTTATTACAGCAGCTAATTTGCCATCTGTATTCGCCAAGACAAGCCACTAAGGGTTGTTTTTCTCCGAGTTTTTTTTTCTTCTCTTCTATAGCTGAGGAAACCAAACTAAGTCTGTTTGTCCCCCGACTGAACTGTTATATGTGTTGTGTCTGCAGGGAGAATATGGTGGGATGACAACCATATCCAATATGACCCACCAGTTCTCACGGGAGGACAATGGGCTGACGCTCACCTGTGAGGCTTTTAACAAGGGCACACACTTTTCCAAACTCCAGACCACTGAAATCATTGTTTATTGTAAGTGAATCCAAATCCATGTTCCTCTTGTATTTCAGCAGGACATTAAGTCTCCAAATAAAATTTTGATTTGGTAGCATTTTCATACTGAAATATTAATTTGTAATAGTTCATGAGGGCAACCTTTTCCAATTTTTACAAACATGTTGCTGACATCAGATGAGTTAATATTTTTCAAGAACAATTGTCTAACTTTCAACATCTGACATATTTTCTGTCTTCTCTGTATATGAAATATTGGTTTATGAGATTTGCTAATCATTATAATCATTTTTGATTTTGATTTTGATTTTGATTTTGCGTCCCAGCATCCCAACTTTTTGGAGTTGGGATTTTACTTCAGGGCTTTGTCAGGAACGGGAAAACAAGAAAAAATTACTTTGTAGTAGATGAGATCACACCTGAACAGCAAAGACAATTTGGCCCAAATTTGGGCCATAAGTACCAGAAGTGGCCCAGATTAGCTCCAAATGTGCCCCAAATGTGCCTCCTACCTAATGAAAACTGAACCCATGTTACATGTTTTATTTTGTGGATTAGAATGTCTACAAACAGAGCCAGTGACAGTGTTTCACTGCTGCGGTGAAAGAAGTAGGGCAGAAAGAAATAACTTGTTCACACTGTTCATTAAGCTAAAGCAGACTTCATCACATATTTAGTTGCATGTATCCCTTACATAACCAGCAGGATAGTCATTCTAGTCAAGTTTAGACTTCGAGAAAAGGAAAGAACAGTTCCATATCAAAGAAAAATATCATGGATACTTTAGCTTTGGGTCAAATTTTATCTTAGTCCATTTTATAAATGGAACCTCTCATTTGCAAAATATTTATAAAAAATGTATATTCATTTAAAATCCTGAAAACATAAAACCAATTCCTACACTGTCTATCATTTTACAATAGACCCTCCTAAAAAAGTATGGATTGATGCTCCACCTGAAAACGTTCCCCTTCGTGCAGGGACCATGGTTACTCTTGTCTGTCACTCCACCGGTGGGAATCCAGCTGCAAGACTTACCTGGTTCAAGGTGCGAGTGTGCCGTATATGCATTACTTGTACATAAACAGTACATGTTGTATTGTACGTCAAATAAACGCACACTACTCTGTTTTTCTCACCCCCATTTTAGAATGGAAAGGCAGTGTCTCATGCACAGAGGCAGACCTTTTCTGGTATGGGAGCATCTCGAGAACTCATCCTGGTCCTGACAGCAAGTGACAACATGGCCACTTACCGCTGTGACGCCACTAATGAGGCAAAGAAGGCCATATCTGCACACACTAAGCTCCTAGTTCATTGTGAGTAAGACTGCAAATTATGCTTGACCTATTGCAGCCACAGTCTTCTACTAGATATATATTAATCTTAATATCAGATAAATGGAATTGATATAAACCCTGTGACACTAATATTTCGCTGGAACATTTTATAATCTTCATTTTGACACACATACTGAGTCAAGATTTCATTTGCCTGTTTACTTATTGATTCTACAGTTACAGCAGTGAGTATGAAGATAACAACCAAACAGGAAGTGCTTCGTCGGGGTGAGGTGCTAAAGCTGGAGTGCCTGTCTGGAAGCAGCAACCCAAAGGCCAACACCTCCTGGAGTCTGGGCGTATTCAGGTTTGACTGGGTAGTAGATTTGAAGTTAGGGATGCACACGATATATTGGCTTTAATATCGGTATCAGCAGATGTTAGTCATTTTTTAATGTATCGGTCCGATAAGTAAAACTGGGCTGATATTAACAAGAGATATTTATTTCCAGCTGTTTGTGTGTAGGGAGGAGAAGGGAGGGTTTGGCCATACGATATTTGTTTGGACATGTGACAATGATAGTCATGCAGCACAGCATTAAGGAGTGTTTAACTGAAGCGGAGAAGCAATGTCAGCGATGTGGTGAAGATGAAGGTACTCGAAAAGCTGTAAAAAAAAATAGAAAAAGAAAAGAAAAGCAGTATGCAATACTGGTAGCATGAAAGTAATGCGAGGAGGATGCCGTGTCAAATCATTCAATACCACCAGTTTGATAAGTCATCTGAAAAACCACCATCCAGAGGTCCATAAAACAACAGCAGGAAGCTAACGCTGCTAACGTTAACTTTCAACTTGTACAGATTTTGATCATCTTAAACTTAAAAAAAATTATATCTGTGACTATCGGTTATCAGCCATAATAAAAAAAGATTATATCAGATATTGTGTCAGCCAAAATTTTCATATCATATCAAATATGATGTCTGTTGTCTCTCTTTCTGTCCTCTCCAACCCAACCGGTCGAGGCAGATGGCCGCCCTCCCTGA
>JBBBVU010000006.1:16771355-16786597 GCA_037177055.1 Atherinosoma microstoma | reverse complement strand
CTCAAACTGATTGTCTGTGAAGCGCCCTGAGATGACATTGTCATGAATTGGCGCTATACAAATAAAGATGAATTGAAAATTGAATTAAATATTTGTGCTTCCCTAATTTGAAGTAGGCCTACTGTGAAGGAGAAAAAAAGATCAGAAGTATTGTGACCCTGAGATGCAAAACACAGCAAAGAAATTACATAAAAATTACATCAACATCACAGAAATATAAAATGTATGAAATGTATAAAATGTTCTAAAATGTATTTTCTGTTTAAATGTGTTTTCTGAATCCGTTGGGATTTTAGTTTTGTCAGTGTCACCGCAAGAAAAAAATAAAGGAGACAATGCAGAATTTTCCTGAAAAAAATGATATTGCCATCTTCCAGTTAAAATGAAACTGAAAAACAGATGCATATCCTGTAAAATGTGCCACTGTGCATGTTTGATTGGTGAAGTTGAAATCCTTTGATAATTGGATTTTCTGGATGGGATTTGTTTCCTAGATTTCAGGGAGTCGAGGAAGCAGCTAAAAAGGATTTGTTTGGTGGTGTTTCGGTAACCAGTACTCTATCCCTGAACCTGAGCTCACAGCTCCACAACCAGAAAGTCATTTGCCATGCTTACAGTCCTGTGTTGGCAGAGGGGGCCAAGACATTCTACCAACTCGATGTGCTTTGTAAGTAGTGGCTGAATTGTTTGTTTATTTCTTTTTTCTTCTTTTTTTATTATTTCCTTCTATCTTATTTGCTTGTGACCAAGAGATGTAGTTTGCATAATTTTTAAATGATGCATAAATACGAACACTAATGGCTTAGATGAAAACTGCTCTGCTGGTGTACTTTTGCAGTGTGTTCATGTGTGTGTTTATTTTTTGTTTACAGGAAACCTTTGTTGTGATTTGTGGGTCTGTTGAGCTCTGCGGCAGTGTGTCCTAATTGTGCATTTGCTTTGCAGCGTGGCCATGTTTGTCTTTGATGCCATTTCACAGGCAGCAGACATCCTCTGCTTCAAAGCTTGGTACTGTGTATGAGCATGAAGGAATGTCACTGTGTGTTTGTGCGGCTCTGCTGTTGGACAACAGCACTGTCAGTCGTTGTTTTAATGCCTGTCCCTCTCCCTCCTGCGCTGCCTTACTCCCCCGCCGTTTAAGTGTGTGAAGCTGGTTAGATCTGGAATTATTAGTGGGATGTTGACTTTTCTACTGGTTTGACACTCATTAGTGTCTCTCAGTGCTTTCATACACAACATGTTTTGTGAGTTTTCATGCTCACTCTTGTTGGTTCTTACCACTCCTGTGGACCTAATTTTGTATCTGTGCCTCTGCTCATGCATTTCTGGTGCAAATCCAATTTACTCTAGCTGTATTTCTCTGCTGCCTCTGTGTCAGACCCACCCGAATTCAGCCCTGACCAGCCAAAAGAGGTCCAGGTGGTGGAGGATGACATGGCAACCATCCCACTGCTGGTCTCAGCTAACCCAGAGGAGGTCTCCTGCATTTGGCTGCACCACAGGGAGATGCTGGTCAAAGGTGATCCCGAGCTGTGTGATGGCTCTATAAACCAGGTCCTAGTTGAGCTGAGCCAGCAAGTAAGCACTCAGCTCTGCCATTCAGGGTCTGAATAAAACATGGCAGGTTAGCCAGCATGGGACCCTGCCAAATGTGATTCTCATTACAGCTCTAATGTATGCAGTCTAAATGAGGATTGCTGTCTCCCTGAATACAACACTACCGCTCTAAACCTGGCTTCTCCTCTAGGTCGGTGTCATCGGGGCCCTGCTGCACCCACACCCTTTTTCTGTTAACTCTGCTAGCTCCATTATAAGCAGCCAACACCATAAAATGACTGTATTTTGAATGAGGAAACACATTTATTATAATTTGGGTGCTGTGGTACAGAGGGTGTTTCTCACACAACCTATTGTTGGCTCGAAGTGGGAATCCAGCCAGGCCAATCAATAATGCAGGATTAGATGTCACTTAGAGACCAGTGGCCAGAGGACATGCAGTTGATGAGCATGTAATGAATACTTAATTTACTATGGTTTGCATTTGTGTGTCTGTGTGTGTTTTTGTTAAGGGGAGGATCTGCGTTATCACTGGTTGGAAGACCACTCTTTGGAGATTAAGAATGTGACGAAGAAAGATGCCGGACTTTACACTATCAAGTGTGAAAATGAGGAAGGTGTCAACCAAACCTCTGTCATGCTGGATATTCACTGTAAGACCCTGCACAGAGACCATAGATGACAAGACTCAATCACATGCTTCAGAGTCGAGAGCTGTCTAATGGTTCAAAAGTACCCCCAGTTCAGAGAAAAAAGAAATCCAAGAGTGGGAGAGATAAAACAGAAGGTCTTTCTTTAATGATCACTGCCTACAACATCTTAATTGTTTGAGGCTTTAACATGCCAGGTTTGCATGTACACCTGTGGGCCCTTTAAGTAAGTCACATGATACTTCCCTTCCTTCAAATAAGGAGAGCGCTTTTAATATTACAATGAATTTATACCTCTAGGCTGCTAACAGTGGGATTTTGAACTGATCTAAAACTGAGATGTGTCATACAACAACACTGAATTTCAGCTCCTCCCCATCAAACCTTCATTAGGCCTTTCTGCAAGGCCGTCCACTTCCCCTGCTGCCTCAGGGCCAGCCTTAAGCTCCAGGCCCTCTGCCTCGATACTGATGATTTAATAATGCGAGTACTGAAAATGTAGGTCTGCCTTATTCACCAAAGCCCATGGTGCAAGCCTAATGGATTCTGCCATCCCGAACTGACTGGGCTTGACAGTTGTAGATATTCATTATGTATGGAAGATTGTAGTAGCTTTTATGTGTGGCAGTGTAGCCCACTTAACAATGTCGTTCTTGGTTAGGAGACCAACATGAGTGGATCCTGCAAACCCAGAGGTCCCTGTCTCGCTACTGTTTCCCACCACTGTTCTTCAAAAGTGAACACAGGTTCAGACAAGTAGGCACTAATGGCCTTTCTGTTGTGTGTACATGGCACCCACGGGAAGAACAAAAAGCTTGTGAGGAGAAGGCGAACACAGCAAAGAAGGAGAATCACGCTGACTGGGAGGAGAGAAAAATGATGGAAAGATGGATAAAAGGAGGAAACAAACGAGTGCGCATTGGTCACTCCACTATAATCAGAATAGGGATGTGCTCTCGTTAGAGTGCTGCTTCATGGGTCAGATGGCCAATTTTCAATTTGGTTGCAGAAGCCTCTTTTGCTCTAACATATAGAGAAGTTAATAGTATTGAATCCCAAGCACAGACAATGATTATAATGGGGTTATGAACACTGTCAAAGGCAAACAAGAGCAGGAGTAATTATAGCACTACAACATGCCTTTTTAATGGATGACTTGTCCCGGGCTGACAGTAGTCCTGCCTGTGCTTTGTCCCCTTTTTCTTTTTCTCAGATGCTCCCAGTGTCAAAGCAGAGAAAGACCCTGTGTTTGTTAACCTGGGGGGAATAGCAGACCTAATATGTGTGGCAGATGCCAACCCTATTATATCTGGCATGTTCTCTTGGAAATGGCTGGTGAGAGCTGCAGACACACTCACACACACACACACACACACACACACACACACACACACACGGCAACAGTCAATGGCTAAATTATATTTCCTTTATTTGGCTTCTTTTGTTTTATTTTCTCTGTTCTTACTGTTTATCACATTGGCCTTTGTAAATGCACAGATGCACCATATTTCACTGGCTCTAACTATCCTTCCACCCCACCTCTTCCTGCTTCACTCTCAGCCCAAATCCAGAAAAATAGCTTTCATTACTGCTGCGTGACTAAAGGGCACATTCGTCAATGTGGCGTGGTCTCTGTATCTACTGATGCTTTCTGCGGTCTCACCCACCCCCTGCCAGTGGAGTGTGTTCTGCTTTCTACCTGAACGGCCCCTCCTTTTCTCTTTTCCTGGGGCACTCCAGCCTTTGGTGTTATCCTTCTCTGTCCTTACAGCTTGTTTCACCGAGTGCCCTTCCCATGCAGACCTCAAGCCGCACTTTCCTCCTACCTGTCTTTCTCTTACACAGCAAGACAGGTAGAAAGTCGTTTCCTTGGAGGAGGGGAGTGGGTATTGAGGGATAGTGGCTGTCTTCTGATTATTTCCCCTCACTTTGTCTTCCACAGGGAGAGGAGGAGGTGGAGATGGAAGAGGAGACCCAGGAAGACGAATCAAGCCTTCTGACCATACGTGATGTGACTCGAGCTCATGCTGGTCTTTACCAGTGCACAGCTGATAATGGCATAGCGCTCCCTGCCAGTGTAGATGTGCGACTGGTAGTTCAATGTGAGTTTGAAGTGTGCATATTGAAACAGAACATTTAAAAAAAACGTATGAGACCTCTGCGTAAAGACATGCTCATGTCTCTGTCAATACACAGAAACCATTCATACTTATGTTTCTTGTGTTTGCATGATTGATCTCCACGTCTTTCTTGTCTCATGTAGTCAAACCACAGCTTCAGAAAGGACCCCAGTGGAGGAAGGTAGGAAGTAGAGGAGATGGGACTACAACAGCTGAATTAGTGTGTCATGCTGAGGGCATTCCCCGTGTCGATTTCATTTGGGAAAAAAATGGTGTACTCATGGATTTGGCAAACCCCAGGTTAGAAAAAATTGTTGTTCCTTTATGTTCATTATTGATTTTGGTGCGACTGGAAGCATTACTTGATGAATCTTTGCAATTAGATTAGATTCGACCCAGATACAACAAATGATCTTGCTATTTCTTGCTTTTTCAACAAGCTGGAGTGCATTTTTTACTTCCACAATGCCTGCTATCTGTTTGCTCAGTATTTACCTTTTTCCTTTTTGTGCATGTGGGTGTGTGTATGTTCATACTCAAGGTACGAGGAGAAGACAGTGAGGGAAGGCTACTTTCACACCAGCACTCTGCAAGTCGTAAATGTGAGCTCAACTCTGGACTATGCTGTCTTCAGCTGCACTGCTCGCAACTCACTTGGGGAAGACAAGCTAGACATCCAGCTCGTCAGCACAAGTACTGTAACTGCATACATTTCCATTTTATGTATGGATGTGAGTTTCTGGGGGAGTGTGGCTGTCTCCACAGCATCCTTTGTCAGTGTCTTGCAAAAATCTTATGTCACCAAAATATCTTTACTTGAGCCACAAAAACAAACCTGCTTAAACTCTTTAGACTGATTTTTCTTTTCTTTTAGATCAACCAGTGGCTCTTTAAAGGGTATACTTTATCTCAGATGCAGGGCAATTTAATGATTGGACAGATTTGGCAAACACTTAATCCTTCAGTTTATTCATTCATTCATTCATTCATTTTCTGTACCGCTTAGTCCAATTCAGGGTTACAGGTGGGCTGGAACCTATCCCAGCAATTATCAGGCGAGAGGCAGGGTACACCCTGGACAGGTCGCCAGTCCATCGCAGTCCTTCAGTTTAGTTTTGAATATTGCTGTGGCAGTCTGGTTATCACAAGCACTGTGTGGCTAAGTCTCATTGTTCTCATCAACACATAAGAGATGCTGATAAAAGACAAGTTGGTTGTAGATAAAGATAAAGATCTAGAGATAGAAGACTGCACCATAACTAAAAAGTGAGTATGTATTGATTATTCATCCTTCTTGATGTCTATCTGTCCATTGTGCAGCTTCTATTAGTATATTTTTGCCCCCTAGTGGGCAAAAGTTCCTCACAACTGCTTTAAATGAATGGCAAATGATGAAAGTCAGTTTTTATGGCACACAAAGTGTAGGGATTATTCATATCACATACTTGGCAGTGGAGCACTAATTTTTCCTTCGGTTCTAATTTGGCAGCCTTTCAGAGTAACTGAGTCTGTGCTGCCTTGTCCAAATTCTGTCAGGCTTTTTCAGCAACATTGCAATAGTTTTGAGAAGACCATCGAACATCCAGTATTCCATAAAGTGCAGAGAGTTGTTGCACCTGAGGGTCAGCCCTTTAAGTGAACTCATTCCATTGCTCTATCTCTACCTTATCATTCAGCCTATAGCACTACTTTACTGCTTCCTGAGATAATACTGCAGTGATATGCTTTGCTCTCCTGGCATACTTAGACTCTTCTACCTTTAAGCAACCAGTGTATCTGCGCGCATCCGCTGCAATCAACCCAGCCCAGCTCTCAGCACATGCCGGCAGCCATCGCTGGACACATTTAATGTTTACTATAAAAACCATGAAATACAATCTAATACTGGCCCTGTTTTTCCCCTTGTCATTTTTCAGAGCTGTGAATATTCATAATTAATCTGACTCAGTGATAATAAATTTGACATGCTTCCTTATCATTTTGGAGCCCGAGACAAAGAGGTTTTTTTTTTCTCTTTTTTTTTTCTTTGGATTTCAGGGAGACGAGATCCAAATAAGGTTGACCTCTTTGTCCTGGAATCTTATGAGTTCAGCTGATAGTGGGAATTATTTACTTAGTAAATTGGACAGCAGCCTGGAGCCATATACAAGTAGAGCATCTCCTTCTTATGTTGCAGCTCAGCTATCTCTCCTCCTTCTCTCCTTGACTAGGACTTCTCCCTCTGCACCATAAACTACCCTCCTTTTCTTTTCTGTGCTCCAAATTCTAAATAATCCACTTTCACTTTACTACCCTCACTGAAGTTGGTCTGGATAGCCTCAAAAAATGAAACCATGGCAATCAAGAGGAAATGTTTCATTACATCTATGATTGGATAAATATGGAAAACTGGTCCCTTTATTCTAAGAGAAAAGATCTAATCTCTGGTCATCATTCATGAGTTCCCATCAAAATATGAATAAGTTATAAATTGTACCTTGAAATTTTACAATTTTATGACCAAAAGTCTGTTCACAATCAAACATTTCCTTCTGACACATTTTACAAATTCTCTTAAAATCAAGATCACCAGCTCTGTGCTCCTGACATTGTATTTATTTTCCATTTATAACAGCTCCGTGGCAAAGACAGAAATCAAAGGATGGCACAACTCTATAGGCTGCAAGGCTGCATGTATTATTTCGGTCTGAAAATATAACCACTCAGCTATATAATAGTAGTTATAGTTTTTTAACAGCTAAAGCCTTCAAATACCTCCCTGCTGAGGAAAGGGTTCAGGTTCCACACCAGGAACATATTTGCATTTTTCTTCTATCTTCTCTTCTTTCACCCTCAGATCACCCAGATCCACCTTCATCATTCGGCCAAGTCAGCGTCACCCATGACTCTGTCACTCTAGAGTGGATCCCTGGCTTCAACGGTGGCTTGCGACAGAGATTTCGTATAAGGTGAAAAAAACAAGAAAAGATATTTAAGGATGACAGCCTTTGCAAACAAAGGAATTGATTTTTGACAGAGCCTTTCGATTGACAGGTACTGTGGGAACCAGTCTGTCAGCTTCCTGTATGTGGATGTCTTTCCCCCTGATGCAACAAACTTCACTGTCTCTGGTCTGCAGCCTGCCACAACCTACAACTTCTCTGTCAATGCTCTTAATGCAATAGGAGAGAGTGATTATGCAGACAACAATGCAATACTGACCATCACCACCAAGGGTCAGTTTGGAGTAACCCCAGTTTGACAGAGAGCATCAAACAGTGCAAACATCTGAATCTTAGTGTATTTTTATTCTTTCTTTCCTCACAGAGAAACCAGTTTCAGAAAATGGCACACCAGAGGATGAAACCCTAAGTGAGTTTTTTAACACAACTCTTGAAAAGTTCCTAAGGGCAATTAGAGATGGCAGATAGCTTCCTTTGCTAAATAATATTAGAATATACACCTTAAAGGCTATAGTGATAGCAGCAGTAGCAGTTGTCATGGCACCAACAGATACATTTTCTCCTCAAATAACTTTTAATCATTCAGAGACACTCTGGGTCTGTGAATTACTTTTAATCTTTTCAGACTTCCACATTTCTTTTTATTTAGTTTTAATAGTTTTGTTATGAGATGACATTTCTGATGTATTGCAAACTAGGTGCAAGTGGATTTCCAGCCTCTCTGACTGTAGTGCTGGCAGTGGTATTCGGTGCCCTGTTGGTGCTGAATTCACTTGGCTGCTTCTGTCGATTGAAGTGGAAAAAGAGGCAAAACCAGACAAGTAATCATGATCATCTTTTTATCTACAGATGTAAAAGTGTTCTCTCTATCACTTTCTGTAATGTTCCACTTCCCCGACAAAACTCTAAAGAGATTACTCTGAACCATGATGTAATTGTCAGCTCAGCACCTCATCTTTCCATGTCCCTCTTTCTATTCGTCTATCCTGTCACCTCTCCTTTTGCTCATCCTCTAAGCCTCTGCCTCCCTCCACATCCATCCCTGAAAGCTGTCACTTCCATGTTGCATCCATATCTCTTATCTCATTTGCTAGCTTTATGCCCTCCCTCTTACTTCTCTTTTGTCTCTTTCCATTTGTTCATCAGCCTAACCATCAAGGCCTCCTTCTCAATCTTTAATTTCTTCACCATCTTTCTCAGCCCTCTGAGGTTTTTTTCTTTTTGTTTTTTATAATACATTTATTTTTTTCACTCTTACTTGACTGCCTCCTTTGTTTTCTGTGATAAATTTCAGTGCTCAATATATGATGTTCCTCTCTTTAGCTTCTAATTTTTCCATGACTAAGCCTCTTCTCCGATCTTTCTTTACTCTCAGTAGGGGCAGGAAGGAGCGGCGTGGTGGATGGACAGAAGAATGAAGAGGATGGGTAAGTCAAGGCTCTCCAGCTCCATCAATGAATCACCCAATGAATCCACAGTAGTGAGTCTGAGATCTTATCCACTGGCTTATCCTAAGAAATGGCCAGGCAGGCAAAACAACAAGCTTAAGTCAATATCTCTTTACTTTAGACTCATCAGCTTTGCACAACAATCTTGAAAAAGCTCATGTGGTAACCATATAATGCAATATTATGAAGAGTTGAATGTGTAAAGGAAGCATATTTCTATGAGTCCTGAGTCCCGTTCATTTGTCTTAATTCACAGTAAGGGCTGATTAATACCAATGTTACCATGTAGTTAACAAAGGCGGATTTTTCCATGCAGGTCAAGTCAATCAACTGCTGGAAACTCCAATAAGTATGAGAGTCAAGAAAAGATCAACACTGCAGCCCAGCGTACCCTCCTCATCGACTCTGGATCTGAAACAGACAGCAACATCTATGAGAGCTATGCAGCGGTAAGAATAGCAGAGGAGGAAGAAAAGGGAAAAAAATAATTGCAGAGACACTAAGAAGGCTGAGTAAACAGATGAGGGAAGAAAAGAGGTTAGACAGAGGGTGAGGGGATCTGGCAGAAAAAGGAAGTGGAGAATTCAGCCATAACAAGGAAAATGGATAGATAACCTAATGAAACCTTAAGCTGTGTGCAGAGATGGAAGATAGATCAATACCTCACAATTAGCATTCAAAATACACATCGATCCTGGAGAAATTATCATTTTACTTTAAAAAGGCCAACAAGGATTTGAACCTTGAAGAAAACTGTTTAGTTAGGTAAAAGAAAACAGATACTGTTGTGCTGTCAGAAAATAATCAATCCGCAAATACTCATGGAGGAAGACTTAACCTCATCCTTAATTTAACTTTCTTATTTATCTATTGTGGTATGTAGTTTTGACTTAAAATAACTTTGTTTTGATTTAGCTAGGTTTTTAGATCTTGACTAACAGAACATTTTACTTCAGCCTAGTATTAAGATAAATAAAGTGAGGTCAACGTAAGCAAACCTGTGGGGTTTCCTACTGGTAAAGGTTGCTGGGAAAATAATGGGGAAGGACCAAAGATGTTGCAGCTGTCCCCTCTGCACTAATGACATGTGGAAACATGTGGAATTGCGATTTAGAGGAAGTTGCATGACGTAAAAAGTGTTTTGATGCTATCTCTTCTGTTTCACAAATTTCAGGAAAACTCCCATTATTATTACCCCACTGGTGACTACAAGCCTTATCTCAGCCCACACCCTGAGGAAAGACGTGGCCTTGGTGAGACACAAATATACCTCAGAGTAAACAAGTCAACAGTAAATACCTCATGTTGAAAATATGAGCCAACAAGAGCTCAGACTGATTATTCAAGACTCCTTTATTTTTCCATTAGCAATTACTGAAAAACTTTATGACTCATATTTATGTTTTGATCATGTGGTCCCTGTGCTATTTAAGATGTCATCCACCTCCCTGTGAACTCTGAAAACCATTTGTATGAAGAAGTAAAAGATGGGGGAGTGTACCAGGACACAGTGGCTTCCTCTCTCCCTTTCCCCCAATTTTTGTCTGACCACAGATTGACTCCACACAGGAATGACTGGAGGTCAACAACCTATGCTCAGGTCTGTGATAAAAAAAATAAAAAACTCAAACAATGAAAGCTGTTACTTGATGCATTATTTACATGTAATTTTCTATTTTAGTTAGAAAATGAATAAATGTGGATGATAACTCAGGGTTTAGCATGCATGTCATGGTAAAGTTGCAATTTGTCTCTTTACAGGGTAATGAAAACACAAGGCAGTTCATGGATGTTCAGCAACAGCAGAGGGTTTATGAGCTACCTTTTGAACTGCGAGGAGAGTTAGTATAAAATGAAAAGATAAGGTCAAATGAATCCCCTCTCGACTCATCACTTGTCATTAAGTATCATGCCATGTAGAGATATGCACCACTGTGTTATTTATTCTGTTCTCTTTAATTTGATCTCATAAGTTGTCTACAATGACCCTTTTAAGAGCAACATAACATATAATGCAGTATTTGATCTTTTATGCATTTATACTTGTGTATATTGCACCAACTTTAAGCTTTCCTCAAAGGATGGAGATGACCTAACAAACAGCTTGGCAGTACAAACTGAGGCTGAATAGAAGCCAGGAAGAATGACAGAATGATTTGAAAGAAAGACTTGAAAGCCTCAATTACCTACAGTCAGGAATGTCACAATGATAACATGCCTTCTCTTTCAATACAAATCTTTTGATAACATTTTCAAGCTTATATTCTTATTTTTCTCATATTTCTTTTCTGTTTTGCTTGCCCTTCATTCACCTTCTTCCTCTTTCTTCAAGCCAAGTCATGGTCACTACCCATAGTTCCCCTCTTTGCTGGCCTGCAGATAGACATGAATCAGTTGGTGAGGGTTAAAAATGGACTGACGTGTAGTTGACACTGAAGCAGAAGGCACAGGCTCACAATGCCACCCAAGCGGACATCATCCTTTTGACCCATCTGACATCAACATTTTCCAGCATATATCTAGATGAGAACCTGATGACAAGGCCCTGCTCTTCCCCCAAGTTCTACAAAAAATTTCAAAACTCACAGCTGGTCTGTGGGAATCCCCACAATGGGATCATACTGAGTCGCATTTAGCGGTAATGTCTTGAGGAGGAAAAAGCTGTATCTACAGCCAGACTGTAATCCTGTTTTCTCTCGGATTGAAGTTCAGCTCATGTCAAAGATGGGCAGAAACCACGCTGAGAATTTGCCGTGCAAGAGTGGGCAGTCAGTGAGAGATTAAGACCAGAAGAGGGTTTGCCTAAGCTGTTAATGTGGCTATTGCTACAAAAAAAAAATTCTTCTTCTCTGTACTGTAAAGAAAAACTTTCACAGCAAAGCTTATGACAATCATCTATAATTATTTACTCTTTATTTAGGTTTTTAGAATAAATATATAATACATATAAAAATAAAATTAGATTTAAAAAAGCTGAAACGTAAAATTGTAAGTTATTTTACAAAATAGATAGATACTGAGCAAAGCATATTATATGTAAATAAAAAAACACAAACTAAATTAGAATAAATAAAACTAAATCAACTTGGCCAGTTAAATAATAACAACCTTTTTTGTTCTTTTAATTTTTTCGCATATTTGCTGAGACTTTTACAATCCCCTGTCAGGACATCAGACAATTAATGTGTTAACCGCCAACCCTTCGGTCATTGGATGACTTGTTCAACCAGCTGATCCACTGCCATCCTAATGGCTCAGCTTTTATCTAAATTTGAATTTGAATTGTTAATTTTCAATCAATTCAACTTTCATATATATATATATATTTCATTAATCAAGCTTTGTTATCTCAAATTTTATTAGGTCAAATTTTTCCAGCTTTTCCATAAATAAATTTTTTTTTGTTTGTTTGTTTACCATTTTATCTTGTCTTGTATTAGCAAGATTTCAAAGTAGTTAGATACACACCCCAAAGCCTATAGCACATGGAACAATTAATCCATTCCATGAAAAGCTGACTATAGGTATGGCTCCATGAAATTAGCATTCAGTAATTCTCACAGTGAAACTCCCAATATAGATAATATGAAGTTGATTTAATGAGTTGTTTGTTTAGATGCCATATTGCATTCCCTCTTCTTCAGACACTGTCTTTTGTAAGCACAGACCCTGGATTCTAACTTCTGGGTAGTGTTATTACATTCAAACTGTAGCATCAGCCTCTAAATTCTTATCCCAGTTCATGTCTAATACTCAAAACCAAATGTTTGAGTTTGTTTTTCCATTTATAAGCACTAAACACAAAGTACTGCTGGGGTACAACTGTTTTAGAAAGTAGAAAATTGCTATATGACCAGTTTTTGGTGTTGGTTGATTATCTCAGATAGCAAATCCCAGAGTTTTATGGCCTTGACAAAATATTATTAAGCTCCAATAGTAAACCACCTTCCCTTATATTGTCAGATATATATATACAGCCAAAACAAATTTGACCTCTCAGGGCAAGGTCAAAAGATCTCTGAGGGTGTATTTTAGTGTTTTTCACTGATTTGTTGGCAGCATATCCTTTGTGTCCTCTTGGTTGTGGGATGGGTCCATCTTGGGTTGGATTTATTCTGTATTGGGTTCTGAGGAGCCTGGAGATCATGTCCATCCCATAGGCTTCGTGTCAAGTTTCCCAAGTACTACATGCATTGTGTTTGTGGTGTGGCTGAAATATCCAATTCTGGCAGGCTGTTGTAACCTTTTGTAACATGATAATAAATGTTATTCACTTGTTGTGTTAAGCTGCAGATCTCTGGCTTGTTGCTTTTACTAAGAGGAGGTCAGAGACCTCCTCAAAGTTCCCATAGCAATGGCTTCTCAAATATTTATTATGCATACACTGTTTTTTCCACTTCCAGCTTCTGTTGTTATCATGAAGTATTCATCACGTCATGTCATAAAATGCAGATAAACTACAGTACAGTCTTATAATACATACATCTAAAATGTTTTATTTATTTTTTTATTAGTAAAATCTGTTTTTACACCTCTAGAAAAAAAAATTCTATAGAACTGTTTACCTACAGGATGAAAGATTATATTTTAATTTATGAAAACTACAAAATTCCGTTTCCTTAGTGGGGCCCGTCTGTCTGAAGATAAATCTGAATTTTTCACTGAGCTGTGTTCCCCCAGGTAGGTTTGCTATTCTCTATCATGAGCTGTCAAGGTATGTTTGTCTCATTACTAAACAATTGTTTAAGTTCCTCTCTAACTGATCCCTGTTTCCATACCAAAGACTGTTCATAATGCATCCTTTCAGCTCAGGCAGTAACTGTTATCTGCTAAACTGAAGGCTTGACAGCTCAATGCTGAATGTCAACTTCTATTTTTCTTCACTCGCCTCATGAACATTTATATATGTTGTTTTCAAAAGAATCTCGAGAGCTCAAACAGACAGGCTACCAGAGTGCACAATTAAGTAAAAAGAAAAACACATGAGAGCCTTTAATTACCTTATCTCTAGGAGTGCTTTCACATTCCTCTGTATGACTGAATACTCTGTAACTTTAAGAGGTTGTTTTTTTTTTCTGAAAACTTATATACAATAAAGTATTCTCCAATATCTGCAAATGTTAAAATTGCTTTTGCTCAGATTTTTTTAAAATCTTTGATCCAAATTGAAATCAAATCAAAAGGTCTCACGCATCAATAGGGTATTTTACTGGCAGTTGTTATAGCTCACATTGGGACATTACTCTGTGGTTATTAATGATGCTGATAATATTTTGCTCTCACTCTGAATAAAAAAGTTCAAATTTATAGATACATTTGAAACTGAAAATTTAATCAATACTGCCCTCCCAAAAATGATGCCATGAAACATGTTCATGTGGAGAACAATTACCCATTATTGCATCTATTGAATATGTGATGTTCAGTGGCCAATAAGAATAACTACTAACTATATTAACCAGGTAGGTTTAATTTCTAGCCCCAACCAAGTGATGTTATTTATTAAAACCAACCAGGAACTGTATAACATTGTAAGATGTTTTCATGTAACCAAGGCAACAAGCAAAATGGCTTCCATGAAGGTGACAGTGTAATTGAGAGAGGAATGTATTTCAGGCCATATCACAAACATTTCCTAAACCAAGCCAAGAGATATTGCTGCCTAAACCCAACCAGGAAGTCACATGTGCTTTAGGGAGGTTTTGTTATTTACTCAATTTAACTCAAAAGTGGAGGGGACAATGTTTGGATATCCCACTGTTGAAGGCACATGCAACTGCTATATCCACCCATTTTTCCCTTTTTTTGAGCAGTTAATGGCTTGTTTAAGGAAACACTTGGGAATGGTATTTTCTCCGATGTGGAAACACTCATATAAGTTATATTTCTATTATGCTGCCTGTAAGCAGCAAAATTCACTCTTATAATTGACAACTGAGGAATGCAAGGAAGTCCTATTTCTCTGACATCATTACCAAGAACTGTCACAATGCTCAAGTATTATTCACTATAGTTGACGGGCTATAGCGAATAATACCACCTGTTTCAATAGCACCTAAACTATGTTCAACCAAGGCCAGCAATGACTTCGCTAAATTCTTCATAGACAAAATTCACAGCATCAGACAAGCAGCTGGTTTATCAACAGCAGGAAATATACCGTGTCCACTAAAAAACAGTTTTAACACTGTGACGTAGTTTAATCCCATTAACAGCAAAAGCTTGGAGGACATCGTACATCATCTGAACTCCTCCTCTTGCTGCTTGGACATCCTGCCTAAAGGTTTTTTCAAAAAGGTCTCAAAAACTATGGAGTCATATCTGTTCCTCTACTAAAAAGAGACAATCTAGATAAGACACAAATGAACAACTACAGGCCAATATCACATTTCTGTTTCTTAAGTAAGATCATTGAAAAAGCCGTTTTTTTATCAGCTAAGTGACTTTTTAACCCGAAACAACTGCTATGATGTCTTCCAGTCAGGTTTTAGACAGAACCACAGCACTGAAACTGCTCTGACCAAA
>JBBBVU010000006.1:16737667-16768595 GCA_037177055.1 Atherinosoma microstoma | reverse complement strand
TATTTATTTTTTCTCTTCTGTTTTAATGTACTTTTCTGCAATGTAAAGCACCTTGAATTGTCCTGTACATGAAATGTACTCTATAAATAAATTTGCCTTGCCAGCTACGCAGGTGTATAGCACATTTAAGACAACTTTATGTGGCAGGACGTAGGAGGGCCCGGGCACGGATTGAACCCACAACCTCACGGGTGAGACCATTCAGTCAAAGCGATATCCTTGTGGCCAAGTAGCCAGGGCACATGATCAATCGGAGGCAAAGTAACAGGACCCTCACTGGCACATCTCTCTCCCTCTTTCTACAAGCCCATCCTTGTGCTTTACGCATGTAGCCACCTATTTGTAATCTTTGCTACCCTACTTGCAAGTGCCAGAATGTGGCAGCATGTAGGAGGGCCTGGGCAGGGATTGAACCTACAACCTCCTGGGTGAGTCATGTGTGCTGACCAGTCAGCCAAAGGGATATCCCTGTGGCCAGGGCACACGATCAATCAGAGGCATAGTAACGGGACTCTCACCCTCACATTTATATAAAACATTAAAAGAATTGCAGCAAGGTGCAGAAGAAACATTAAAACGAAAATTAAACCAAACTTAAAAGAATAAAAGATGAAATAGGAACAGAACAAACTAAAATAGAGAGAAACAAACAAAATGCAAAGTTACATATGATACAGAAATCAACTGGGAATACATCATCATCATTATCATCAACACCATCAGCACCACCATTGCTGTCAATGTACATATGCAAGAAAAATATTGAAAAAGAAAAACTCCCTCTACCTTAATTAAAAGTAGTAGCAATTGAAAAAAAAAAGTAAGACCTTATTTGAAAGAACTAAAGTTTAGAGTAGATTTCAGGTTTTCTGGTATTTGTTCCAGATATTGGCAGTATAAAAACTGAATTCTATTAAATAGTGATTTTGAATGACTTGCTGTCTGTTTTTATCCCACTCTTTATGGAAACAGGGTTGCATTATAAATGTCCATTCTTTTCTTATAAAAATCCATAAGAATGTGAGGGATAAGCTTATTCACAAACATCCCCCGGCACTGTGGACAAAGACCGTCCTCTGCCCATGTGAATGAATTGCAGGCTTTGTCTGCTGTAACAGCTCAGGTTTGTGCTTTTCACTTGGGCAGGGCCGTTGGTCCTAAATCACAACGTTCATTTCAAAGCCTTTAAATAAAAGCTAAAATGTATTTAACAAAACCAAAAAATAAAGTTGAGGATTCAAGATGCAGGCAATAGCTTAAACCTTCAATGCATTAATAGAAATAGAAATGAATTTAGCTAAGTTATGATTGTTTGATATAAATCATGCTCATATAGTGATGTTGAATGTCTCTAAACAATTCATCTGAAGCAAATCAACAATATTTTGAATCACAAAAGTATTTTTTTAAATGGCTTGTAACAAGTTTGTATTCAATGGGAGTAATTCACAGTATGGTCACATTCCTTATCATAATCAGTGTGTTGAGGGGAGGATTTCTAAAAATCATCTTCCCCAAAACATGAAAGCCATAAAATGAATACTTACTCCACGTTACACTGCAACTTCATGTCAATGTAAACACACCGACATCTACCCATTACTGTTTGTGAGTCAGCAGCATGGATGCAGATGACAGATTGAACTGAGGATAGAAAAGCTTGTATAAACATGGAGAAAAGCAGTGAAAAGAGAAGCTACTATGCGGAGAGACAGCTGAACTGGGCAAAGTTAAAAAAAAGTATTCCATAGAGCATTCAGAAGAGGGTAATGCCAATGAGTAAGAGTGGGTGAAAGAGAGAGAGAGAGAGAGAGAGAGAAGTAAGACTGAAACAGACTTCATAAAACTGGATGAGGAAGTGTTGGTGGTGAGCACATGGGTGTGGTTGGTTTACATGACATACAGTGGAAAGCTCTGTGGATGATGAGGCTTCGGATACATCTTTGGACACAAGCACCTTACAGGATGGATACTAAGGTAAGCATTATGATTTGAATAAATGACTAAATATCTGACGGCCGAAGGCTGTTTTGGGTGAAGCCGACTGGGAAGAGATTGATAGAGGATGACAGACAAATGGGTGAACAGACGGACGGAGAGCGAATGAGAGTGCTAGATGTGACAAACAGGCAGGCGGCTCAGGCTAGGGGAAGGGAAAGACGCCTGTACAGCCCAGGGGAAACAGGCCTCATCTTGACATATGCTCTGGAGTGAAATGAAGATTGGCATGACCTGCTAATCTGAGCTGTCAAAGCTCATGACGTCCACAGACACTCACCTGTCACAGCGCTCCCAGCCGGGGGGATGAGCTGCCACCAGGATAGGTCAAAGATTGAGATTCATTTTCTGCTGGGGGTGGATTCAAACTAGGTCCTTGGCCTGGACTTCCATCTGTTATCCTACCTACCTGCTTCTGCCATACCTGCTTGACAGTTGTTCTGTTTGGCTATAAAATCATGCAAAACTACAGTTACTTTTTTTTTATCGTGATTTTCTTTTAAGCTACAGGCAATATGTTGAGGGGGAGGAAGAAGCCTGACTGATCTGGAGACTGCTTGCTGCCATTGGATTTCCATTATGTTAAAAATATTTTGACACATCTTCCAATGCCAATTTTTAATTGGTGACAGCTTTCAAAAATATGATGAAGTTGCGTCTACAGTTCTACAAAGTTCAGCACAGATATATGTGGGAGGACTGCACACAATATGTGGCCTCCATCACTCATTTTTGGCAAATAAAAACAAGTTTCTCAATGTTTTACTTTCAAGTGTAAGAATCTGTTTGCTGTCATGCTGTGTGAGAAGTGTGGGTGATGAATGCTGAGCGTTAAAGCAGGAAGAGGAAGTAGCCATGTGGTGCTGAAATCAATGAGTACCTCTTCCTGTCTGTTTGATTTGTGCGGAACAGAATGTTCCACTGTCGTTGCTTCAATCATCCAGGCAGATCTTCTAATACCGTTGTGCACATTTGCATCATATTCATACTCCGGCCAAACAGTCAAAGATCATTACCATAACTGACAAGACCCTGAATAAATCAACAGTGTTTTTTTTTAGGGGGGTGGGGGTCCTGAAAATTAGGTATTTTATCTTTATCTTGTGTATGTACAACTTGTTTAAAAAGTATATACATACTTGTCATTAGAATTGCCGGAGCTGTCTAAAGGACCTCAGATTACTTCTAAAGTTAGTGTCACTTTTATAGAGGATGAAAAATGTACCGGCTGAAATATACTTAAAAGTTAATAAAAACCACCGGAAACAACAGTTATCCTTCCTCTCCTTATGGTATCTTTGTTTTGGTTTTTTTGTCTTTCAGATTTATACAGCCTCCCTGATTCTTTTTCTGTTTGTCATGTTAAAAGGTGAGTGCCAAAAAAATCCTTCCTGGTACAGAATTTGCACAGTGAAGTTATGTGTAAACTAAGTTTGACATGAGATTGTATAACTCATACTGAGCAACTGAATACTTCAAACCAATCATAATGTCAAAGAGTTAGAAGAGGATGTTATGCTAAAATACAGCTTTATAGTCGCTGGATTTTGAGTGTGGTCAGATTTGGCACGATACCATCTTGTTGGTAAGCAGATTTTTGCATTCAATGGTTTTGTTCAATTACTCCCAGTAAGATCAATTTTTGCTTTAGCCAAACAAAATTAAATCCAACCAAGCAACAATGGTTGTGAACAAAAGTAGTGGGAAAGCATTTTTTATAAGAGGGTGCTCTGGTCCCAGCATGCAAAGCATCGATGAAACATTTGCATTTTCCACAGGCAACACAAAAGGCTGCCATCTCACAACGTTCGATTCACTTCATTGTGATACTAGGACACTGGTAGAGTCACATGGCCATCACATGTGGATTTATGACTCACTGGAAAATGTATATCTTTCACACAGGGTGTTTTTTTTCAGTTGGCAAGTAGTGTATTTGAGAATTTTGAAAAGTTTAAAAAAAAACAGTGGTATATGCTTTTTAAATTAACTTGTAGGTTAAAACTTGTTACACATATGACCTGAAAGAAAACCAATGCATGAGAGGTAACATAAGCTACTACTAATTACTGTCCTTTCTGCATTAGTAGGTGTTTTTTTTTTGTCTTTTGAAAGAGGAAGAATGGATCATTTCTTCATTTAAATGTCAAAATGTTTTGCTCTAAACGTCCCATATCTGATTTGTGAACCAGACTGCAACCTGATGTAATACATTAAAAGCCAAGGTGATTGAAAATTTTAGCAATGAGGGGAATTCGAAAAGTAAAATCTTGCTTAATTTTCTATCCTTTTCTATTTTCTGTACTTCAACTGAATTAGCACTTAGCCATTATCCTCTTCTCTCCCACAACTTCAACTAAGCAATCTGGATGCAATCGGACGTCAGATCAAGGAACTTCCATCACTGATCAATGCATCCGATTTCATCTGACAAAGGCTGAAATATCGATGTGTCTTACAATTAAGTTTTACCTTCAGTCATTCACAGAATTACACATGTCTTGTAGCCCCTTTCCAGCTGTCACGGGGTTTATTTTGTTCAATGAAATCAGGTGGAACACAGTAACCACTTAATTTTGAGCCCACTTTAATCATCTCGTTTTCTCAAAAAAACAAACTTCTTATTCTTGGAATAAGAAGATAAATTATCCCGTTGTCATGAAATAACAATCCCCGCTATCTCGAGATAACAATTAAAAATAGTAATAATAACAGTGGAACATCTCAGCTTCCATTCAAACCTGATCTCATGAGACTGTGAAATCCCTTACGATAGTAAATTGATTCTTATGTTGAAAATGGCTGCAGTCAAAATCTGGATTTTTTTCAATGATACAATATGTAATTTTGAGAGAGATGGGTTTTTTTTAGGAGTATGATGATTGAACAGAAATAATTCTAGGTCTAAAATGGACTTTAAAGGCTGCAGCTGTCTGCAACCACAGACACAGGCCTTATTAAAACCAAGACAATGCTATGTTCATCTACATGTATTGCATCTGAAACATAAAAATATTACAGTCAGCAATAAATCATTACATTGTTAATCAAGTCCAGTTATATGTGTTCATTAAAGAATCTAGAATCAGACCATTAGTACAACAAAGAGGAGGTTTTGTGGAGGTTCCGCACTAATTGGAAGGTGCTGAGTGAGTAAACAGAGAATGGCCCTTCTGTCTCGTAGTCTCGCTCAACAATCTAGCTCTGTTGTAGCCAGAGGTTGCCTCACAGCCCGACTCAAAGGACTACTACTGTGACATACTCAGTGCATCTGCAGGCCTCTCTCACCCTGCATGGCCCGGCACATTCTGAAGTCTGCCCTCTGTCAGGAATACACGACAGCATTGTTAGACAAACTCACAGGCATAAACAGCACGGTGCTTTGTTTGTCCTGTAAAGTGGACTGTTTTTTCTTTTTCTTTTTGTTTTTTTTTTGGTTCTTTCTTTTTGGTTATTAGAGATGCATATTTTTCTCTTGCAGGGTCGTGGGCTCAGACTCCCACACCATATAAAAAGGATTCTGTGAACACTAGCCCGGCAGGCACTGCTGCGACTGTCACCGGTAAAGCGCTTGTGAAATCCATTAGTCTGTCCATCATCTTATCTTGTAATAAAAGTTCATGTCTGTCAGTTTTATCTTATACAACTGGCTTCTGTTTGAAACAGGAGGAAGAGCAGAAAGTAGAGTCACCAGAGATGTTGAAACCCCCCCAGAAAATCCCCTCACTGAAAGAACCACAAACCAACACGTCCTCACAAGCAACTCAGTCAACACTACCAACTCAGAAGTAAAGACAACAGGTAGAGTAGTCTGTCATTAGCACCATATACATCACCCATAACTCATTTTAAACATATGATGTAATTTTTTTTTTATTCTTTTGTAGCTTTCATTCAGAACACGACAAAGTCAAAGGCCTCACCAACTCCAGGTAACAATCTTCACTCCTCACCTTCATGTGTTTGAACACCCAGTTGGTGGAGCCATTGAGTTTGGCCAGTAGCCTTGTGAAAGACTTCCTCTCATCAACAGGAAAAGGCTGGCTTCTCTTTCCCATCACAAATACAGGAAGCCATTTTTGAAGTAGTAAGAAAATGTTGAAGTCCCTGTCAATCTGCTACATTTTAGAGCACTGGTAGAAATAGAAGAAACTAATGTAATAGACAGAAATGGTGCTGAAATGCTTTAAAAACTGTCAGACTAAATTTCCTCTGAGAGTCATTTCACTGAAATATTCCGAAATTCAATTTGAAATTAAGTCAAACATTGGAAAGCATCTGAAGTCTAATGAGAAATAACAAAATATGGAAATAGTGAAGTTGAGGAGTCAATAAATCCTTAGAGGGGAAAAAATATATATCTTCCAATACGTTCAATTGTGCTTTTGAATGAAAAAACCCTGTATATTGTTAATATTCCATAGATATAGAATAGAAAGAAAAATGGGACCTAGAACATGTATAAAAGGAATTACTGTTTTATCCTTTTTTTCCATCATCTACAGTAACATCCATCCCATCCGTAACAAAGACAACCACCAAAAACAAGATCAGAGAACCTGCTCCCTGGGGTAAATGTTTTTTTTACTCCATAATTACATTAAATGCTACAGGCATTGTGGTTTTATACTTATCTCTTGGCTCATTGACAGTATCACAATTCCCTGTCTTTCAAACAAAACCCATGGCGAAGTGGTAGAACAGACTGCCTCACTTCCTCTTTTACCAAGAGATAAATGTTGGATTGTCCCTTATGCAAAAGGAGATAAGATATTTGTCTCCTCATGCTTTGCCAGGTTATCATAGAGGATTTTGATACATCATCAACAGTATGTCAGCAGAGTTGGTAGATCTGATGTGCCATCTCTCCGTAGTGATGCTCTTTTTTGTTCCTGTAGATGCTACCTCTGTCCACAACTAAGCTTCAGTAATTGATTTTCTCTCTTTTTTTACACCATTTAGATCCAAAGTGGGATGAGGCTTTCAGTTATGGTAAGAAGTTTCTATTAATTGTGCTTATTTGTGTTATTACTTGTATCCTCACATTTTTGATTTGTAAGTCAAGTTTATTTGTATTGCATATTTAATGTTCAGAACTATTCAAAGTGCCTGACATAAAACATTAAAAGTGTTACAGCGGGATGCAGAAGAAGCATTAAAATGTGCATAAAAGAACATAAAGAGGAACAAAATCATACTGAGATATAATCAAAAGGTTGTGCAAAAAACTAAGTTAAATCAAAATGATAAACAAGCAACATTCGTGATAAGTTAAAAGATACCATGCAGATTTCATGCATAAACGCATGGGAAAAGAAACGTTTTAAACATGGATTTAAAAGTGTCTACATTTCTGTCATATGTCCAGATTACACTTCCCTGCGATATGCGGGACTGATCATTGCTGCAGTGCTCTTCATCTTGGGGATAATGGTTATTAGCTGTAAGTACAAAAACTGAAAGACATTTTTTAGTGTATAATCATCTTGTGTTTCATTTTACCAGCCTTTTTACTCTTTTATCTATCTCCGACTGCAGGTGGGAAGGTCTGTCGGCTGCCCAAGTGTCACAAGAAATCATCAAAGTCAGTATTTACACCCACAGTCTTTATTAGAATCAGCCAATCCTTTTGTATATGTGATTGTCCTTAGATAATTAAAAACTGTGACAATAATAACGTCATTTATGCATGAAGGGTAGCCGTACTCGTACCATGCAGTTGGGAAACTGCAGTTGAATCATTTGAGTAATTCACATCACAAGCTACTGGATGCTGTATGGCAAACAATCACTCACTTTAGAAATATAACAGCTCTACAGAATGCAGACTGGGATCTCTGTGATGATTTATAGATCAAACGGATTCTGATTAAGCTATTTGTTGAGCAAAACCGTAACAGACCAACAGTAAATTAGGATTTGTTTTCTTCATATTTATGTTTGGTAAATATCATTAGTTACAGAAATAGTGCTGGTTTTTCAGCGTTTCTTTTTTTTCTTTTTTTCAGGTCATATCAAGTTGTTCAAGGATAAGAAGACACATAGTGAAGGATGCAAAAATCTGCAAGTTACAAACCATTATTCCATCTGGATAAAAACACTACTAACACCTGGTGGCATGCATCTGCATGTTGACTGACAGACTTGCATGCTGCATGGTGACTGTCATGGAAGAATAGTAAATAGAGAAGGAAAATATCATGCATGCTAACAAGTAGAACAAAGATCCATCACCATTTTTGTCTTTGCAAAATGTTCTCTTCTAGATAGCAAAATAAGTTATGTTGGCAAATAATGACAAGATGATTCATATTTTAATCACATCATCAGCCATTAAACAGGACTGATTCTAATGACCTTTGTATCTTGCCGTAGGCTGTTTCACATAGGATTTTTATTAAAGTTTATGAGAAATAACCCCACAACATCTCATTTGTGAATCTCCACTTGTATTTTTTCCCTGCTTTTTGAAGATATAAAAATGAAGCTGGGTCACTTCCTGCACACTGCTTGCAATCTCAACAAAAATGGATGTTTAGTAAGAGTGTCTAAGCCTCTTAGTGTCTCTGTGCTTGTAAATGAGTAAAGCCCTAGATTAAACAGCATCCATTGGCACATTATCTTTCCATCCATATGGCATTTGAATTATGCAGACAACAAACTGAGAGAAACCAAGCACATTTTAGAACACATTTAATGTCAAAATAAACACAGTCTAGAAATCAGCATAGCTACACAATATACAGCAGAATTCATGATTCTAATTGCTGTCAGAAGCTGTGCAAACAGAGCCAATGCATGATATACAGCCACATTCTGCAACTGTTTTCTTGTGAGATATCAGGACATCAGTTACATACTTGATTATATGATGACAAACCCCAGTCAATGTCCTTGCCTTAAAAATACATGAATCTGGATAGAAAAGTGCATATATAAACATAAGTGTTTAAAATAAAATTAAAAATTTATTGTTATATTGGAGCAAAACAAAATAATATAAACACATTTCACATACACATTTTTTGCAAATAACAGTCTTTCTGCCACAACAGGACATCGCTTTAAAACTTATTGAGCATTTTAAAAGATTATTTAGTCAAATATTTTTTATTAAACTCGATATAAATCATGCAAATGCATAATTCTGTAAAGACATACAATAGATCATATTTATAAAACTGGTAGACGATGTATTTAGCCTTACCAGAAAACATAATGGCAGAGTTCCACATACATACAGTAGAAGAAACGCTCAACAGCGACATGTGTTGCATTTACAGGACATGAGTAGTGTCACAACAGAGAGAGGCTTTCCAAAAGTAACAGAGTAATGTTTGGTCACTAGTATATAAAGAAGGGTGAACCCAACCCTCTGCTTGGGTTTATGTACACTTATGTTTACCTTTTACTTTTCAGATAATACATTTGAAATTAAGATTTTGCTTCACTCACATATTACTACACAGGCACAATGTAAAGCAGTAAATATCAATAAACATAGCCCGGATTAAACCATTTGGAGTTAAAAAGAAAGGGGGTTGCTTTGCTTTAAATGATCAAGTCTAAGCTCTAATGTTATAACAACTTTATAAACCTCCAAAAAAAATTATGTTAGCCAACTACCTGCATATACCATATCTCCAGGTATTTCCTCATCAGTGTAGCTATCTATTTTTCTTGACAATGTCAACATTTGTCAGGGTCAATTTGGAAAAGAATGGTTCAAGGAGCATGAGACATCATTTTCATACATCAACCAGCCAGCAGACTCCAGACTTCAACCCCAATGGAAATCTTTGACATGGGACAGAAAAGACATAAATCTGTGATCCAACTCTGCAAATGTTTGCTGTAATCAAAGCCAAAGGTGGTCCGGTAGAACAATAAGTGTTTGAATTTCTTTTTCTTTTTCTTTTTTTCTTTTAGTGTGTGTGCGTGTGTATGCGTGTGTATGCGTGTGTATGCGTGTGTATGCGTGTGTATGCGTGTGTATGTGTGTGTATGTGTGTTTTGGTGGCAGGTGTTGTAGATTAGACAGAAAAAAAAGAAGGCTGAAATGTTTTGTAATGCAATTATTGTCAAATTGTCCTGTCCTTGAAATGCTGACACATAGTAAAAGCTTAAAGGCTTATTGGGCAGGGCTACAATCTGAGAAATAACACTCGCTGTAGGTGCAGTGCTCAGGTATGAACAGGAAAACAAATGCTCTAAAGCTATTGAACAGCATGAATTTGGAGATGACACTTAAAAATACACACAGACGTGCAACCTGATGCATACATGACTGCACAATTTTAGTTTGCTTTCAGGTATGGCTGGATTGCAGCCAAGTTTTTGTCACCAGCTGGCAAGGTAAATTGCAAGATTTAGTGGATGAGCAAAACAAGATCTTGCTTTGACAAGTCAGGTGTTCAGCTCCATGCTGGCCGAAGCTGTTAAAGTGTTTATGTCCTTTTCCACCTAAACTTTTGTCTACAACAAAAATAAGGCCTTTGAATGTGGTTGTTGATTGAAAACTTATGCGGTACAGTACATGGAGCACTTTAAGCACTCCTTATGAATAGAACTGCCGTTTTCCCAATAAATCCAATTAATTTGACTTTTTATTTCTCACCTCTCTCCCTCACACCAAGCTTTCTTCTATTTGTGTGGGAAGCATTAATCTAACTCTCCGCAGCATTCGTAGAGCCATTTACAACATGCTAAACTAAAACGAGAGCCTTTCAAAATGAAAAAGAGGGGGAAACGAAAACATCATCATTCATGGTGGTCGATTAATATGCAGTAGCACTGCATGTGCATGAGGGTGTGCTCAGTGGCCATTTCCAGTTGTTTCTATTTTACAGAGGCTGGAACGATGGGGAACTTTTTTTTTCTTTTCCTTTTTCTTATTGTGTTTCCTCCCATCATTCCTAATGGGCCAGGAACAGAAGATGTCAGTCAAGTGAATAGTAGAATAAAGTGAGCGCTGAGCTGGCTTAGTGTGGATTAGCATGGTTTGTCTCACTCAACGACCATTTCACAGACAGGTCTGTTCCACATGCACCAAATCAAACGAAAATACAGTTTCGCTGCATAGCTGGTGGGAATAATTTCCTTTTTGAGGGTGTTAAAAAGGAGGGGGGGGTGAGCTCTGGCTGTGCTAAATTATCCATTTTAACAAAAGCAGCTTCAAGCCATATTCACTGTCTTTGATTTGGATTCCTCAAATAGAATCCAATTAGAAGGTTTGAATGTGCTCCAAATGTCCCAGGCTAAATTGTGTGTATATAAAGTACAAATGGCTGGGACAAAGACAAAAGTGAACAACGGCAAAAAGAAAAACATACTGCATGTGTATATGAGATTGTGTGGGAGTGAGCAATGAACTGAGCGGTGAGAAGCAAAGAAGGTTTGTTGCTGTGCAAAAAAGTTTAACTGTCCTGAGTCAGAGTTGGAAATAACATAGCTTGATGCATTGCTTCTCTCGGCTTTGTGTCATACGGATGCTGCTCTGCCGGGAACTAGATGGCCCCTTTCTGGTCCTGTTCTGTAGGCACCGAGTAAATCCTGAGGAGAAAGAGGACAGGCAACAGGAAGGGGAAGATGAGGTGAGACAGAAATCTGTTATTTTTAGGTTCTTCCTCAGTGGGTGTACGAAGAAATATATATATATACAAGCAACATCCCTGTGTGGCAGAATTCAGGAAACTGCATGTCTGCCTGATTCTGCAGCGCTTTGACAGGTGCACTGTGACTGCATCACCTCAAAACACAGCTCATCCCCAGGTGGGACTTATAAACCTGGCAGGGAGCTGTTGATCCAACAAGCCAGAGGTTGCTGTGTGATTAAGCCTCTTTTCAACAGAGCGATCATTCAGCACCAAACACTGCCAGAGCTGACTGCAGCCCCTCGAGGCAGTCAGTAATCCTGCAGAGGAATTTAACCCTTGCAGTCCGACTTGGGTGTCTGCTCTGTAATGGCTGCTCTCCTTCTTCTTGGGGGTCTCTGGAGACTAATTTGAACTCCATAACCCCTCTGACCCAAGTTGTGTTATTATACCACACCTTCAGGACAAAAGAAGCCATTTACTCTGCAAAAATCCTTCCAATAGCAAATTGCAGTTAAGTGGAGAAGAGAGGTCGAATGCCAAGAGTGACAGTCTGTATAACTGGTTTAGGCTGTTCTGCTGTCTGACTATTGGTTGGCTGTTGTCAAGAGGCCAGAATTATGTTTATTTGGTTGCTTTAGTTTCAAATACAGTACAGTTGTGTACTCATAACTCTGTTGATGAGGTAATCTTAGAAACAAGTTGGGTCCTGTCTTTTCGGTCATACAGACCCAGCGGCACCGTCTTAAAGCCATTGTTTAATGGATAGTTGGGGAGTGTTAGCTGTTAGTTGTGGAGGACACAAGCTGTAATACTAATTGTTGTGCAAGTCCAGGCAGGCTCAAATGGGTGGATGCTGGTTGTGCTTTTACTCATGACTGTTTTTTCTATGGTGTTAATATTGACTATTTGGATGAAGTAGTGCAAAAAAAAAAAAAAAAAAAGCAGCTGAAAGACTGTTACCGACCAGACTGGTTCTGTCACTGGAGGCTGACTCAGTGTGAAGTAAAACCCGAATTTCTTTAAAAGACACTCACAAATAGGCCTAAAAGAGACAATGTGTGTGCTATTCTTGTTGAGTGTGACATTGAAATACACAGAAAACCAAAATGTTATGATAAAGGAGATGTATTTTGGCCTTACCCTTGCTGCCGATTCTGCATTCGCCGTCTTACTAACATTACGGCTGCAGGAAGGACAGAAAAAGATGGAACAAGGTTATGAAAAGTTCATATTTACTTAGGTGTTAACAGCTTTACAAGGCACACAAGGACCACAGTGGTGCCCAGCAAGCTCTGAAAAGCTGTACATTTGTCAGCTGTAGTAATGTAAAGTTCACATTTCACTATACTGTGTTTAACAAACAGAGCGCTTACCAACTATTGCAGCAACTGAAAGAGTCAACACTGTGGCAGCCACAACGATAACAATCAGAGTGACCTGATCTGAAAGACAAGACATACATGGGTTCGCTGTAGGTCAGCATATTCAGTAAGAATGAACATTTACCTTAATATGGCTCAAGTTAAAAATGAAAACATGAAATACTTGATTGAAACCATATTATTGCAAAACATAATCTCACCTGAGGCGTCATCCGCACCTGAGTTTGAGCCAGACACACCTGGAATGACTAAGTGATAAAAAGAAAAACAAGTTAGTTATGCAGACTTCTCCAACATTTTCACATTTTACCTTTACCGCAACGCTCATTGCAAGACAGTTTCCTTAAATTGTATGTTAAGTTTTACAAATAGAGGAAGAGAGCTGAAGTTTTTATGAGAATTGTGGCCATTTGCAGAGATGCTGCTTCTCCAACAGCAGGCGAGCTGCAGCCCTGACAGATCTGTAATTCTATCAAATGTCCATCAACGTGGAGATGAGGAGTGACAGTGAGGCGTGGAGAGAGAATGAGAATGCCAATGTTGATTAGATGACCGGCGGATGGCGGAGATGTCAACATGTTCATTGGCCTTTCAGCAGAATCCACAGGGCCCTATCCAGAGAGCTAATTGATTCCATTCAGGGCTTAATAGTAGAGGGAGTTAAAAGCCAGCAGGGGCCACAGCTCTCCACAAATCTCACAGGACTGGAACACCCTGTATACAATGCCGACTTGCTGACAGTAATTAGGGGCCATAACCTTCACATACTCTCCTCTGGGCAGCTGTCATTACAGTGTTTGTTCTTATGACACAGAAGAAACTGCACAATCCAAGTCTCCAATCTGCTGATGGGTTGTAAGAAACTTACAATTTTGTTGGCTGTAATCCTCATCATCCTGATCTGTAAAATGAAGAGAAACCAGATGCTTGTAAAGACATGACAAACATACAGATACTTAGTCTCAGCAATTTCAAACCATGTAGGAGTTCTTCTATTGCGTAGTAGTCAAGATATACAGCAGAGTGTTTTAATCTTTCAGGAATCGATAAGAGGTTTTATAAAGCCAAAAGGTTTGAGAATGACAACCTTAAAACTATAAGCAAGAATCAAGCTTGCACACTGAAAACTAAGACAATATAAAAAATAAACTAGAGAAATAAACCGAAGGCTATAACAGAACTGTAAACAAAGAAACCACACGTTTAACAAATGACTGAAACTGTGAGTAAATAAAAGAACTCCAAACGAGGAAGCAAAAACCATAAAGGAAAGCAAGAGCTTTATCTGAGAGTCATCTCACAAAATTAACTCCTGTTGTGCTCTTGTTTAGGTTAATAGAAGTGTACAGATGGATGAGGATGAAACACCAAGGAAAATTGTTTTCTATTTTTAACCAGCAGGCTGCATTATGAGGCTACATCATCATGATTTCATTTTGAAATTCTACTAAGCTTACCAAAACTAAAACAAGGACGACGTACTGGAACTGACATGAATACTGGAAAGGTACCAATGACTTCAGAGTTTAATATCATGAATGAAGCTGTCACAATCATAAGATTTAACTCAGAAATGATTTAGTATGGCAGACAAGTTGATAGTCTTTTTCCTCATCACTTTAGCAGCAATTATAGTACAGGTCTTACATTAGTTTATCAAAAAATATTAACCCTGAGCAAAAAGGATTTTTTTTCTAACATTGAACACAGGAAGGTACGAATTAAAATGTAAATTCTCTTTGCTCTTTGAGTTTTGCGAACTCAATAATAAAGACATTTTAAATGGGGATGGCTTTCCAAACTTTTTTTCCTGCAAATATGAATTTAAAAGTAAAACATTCCCAGAGCAGTGTTAGCTTTTTCAACTACATCTAAACTATGTACAAAATAACATATGTATTTGTAGAACTTCATGGAAGTACGTACGGTGAAAGAAATAAAAATGGTTCTAGGAATTGGGCGGCAGTGGCTCAGGTGGTAGAGTAGGTCATTCAATGACTGGAAGGCTGGCGGTTTGAATCCTGCTCACCCAGTCAACTGTTGTTGTGTCCTTGGGCAAGACACTTCACCCTCCTTACCTCCAGTGTCAGCATCACTGGTGTACTCAGATGTAAGTCGCTTTGGATAAAAGCGTCTGCTAAATGACTAAAATAGAATTGTTTCACCTAGCTGTTTTAATCCAGGTGAATGGAAACAAGTCTAAAACTTTACACAAAAGAATCACTGCTCCAGTAACCATCTGTATTCTTCCTAAAGCAAAGTGCAAAGTACTCTTTGTTGTTTCATGGGTGTGGTCTTAGTTGAAGTAAATGCTTAATCTAAACAAAAATACAAGAGTATTTATGCGTCAGACATTTTAATCTCTAGATTGATGTGACGCAAGAGCCTGTTTCTATTTGTGTTGTTTTTCTTGACAGAATAAAGAAAGGAGAAACCTGAGCACAAGTGAGTGAAAGGTTTAATTCAAAGCTGCTGTTTTTCTTAAATTTACTCAAGCGTATGCATTACATACCATCATCAGCTGACCCTTCAATTTCTTTCGAAACTGCTGCAAAAACAAAAAGGACAGAATTGTCTAAATTATTATACATTTGCAGTGAGATGTACAGTTTTACAATGTTAACACAAACACAATACTGCTACAGAATATTATATTCAGATGATTCATCCATGGACATGTTTAAACTGCAAGCCTGTGCTAAATCATCCTATTACAGCCTTCTTTATTAATGGTTATGTAATTATCACTTTTTTTAGTAATGTGGCTGTACGAAAAAGGTACAGCCCCACTGTTGCTTATTTCATTGTGTGGGTTTTATTGTTTCATCTTACTCTTGTATTGTATTGACGAACAGCTATTTTTTGTTCATTCTCTTTTTGGGTTGTTGTGAAATTGTAATGCAAGCTCATCTTGCCTAAGAACAGACAATATATGTAGGTAGTTAAGGGAAACAGCTTGATGCAGGTATATGCATAGATCCTGATTAGATGTTTATCACCTGAAAACGTTAGATGAGAACGTACCGGCTGCAGCTGGCAGTAGTAACAGCAGACACAGGAACAGCAATCGCATCATCTTCAAATGCTGCAGGGGAAAATACATCCAAGTTAAAAATATCTACTATTAATATTCAGTCATTGATGTGAGAGAAATCTTGATGTTTTGGTTTAGAGACGGGCTGTGATGGAAAGCAGAAAGTCTTTCTATTATTGGAGTTTGGCTGGTGCTTTGAGTTTCAGGATCACACTCTGCTAGTCAGTCGAAAACTACAAATCCCCAGCCAACCAGTCCTTGCACTGTTTTAACTAGTTTATGAGTAGGCATGCTATGGTAGATTGTAATCTGAGATGGTTGATGGCAAGAAGGTCAGAATGATAAATTTCCCGTAATGCTCAGCAAAAAAAACGTTCAAGAAATTCCATCACACTCATCTGGCAACAAGTGTCTACTCAACATTTCCCCCTCCCTGTGAAAAGCCCATGTGCTGTGCCAGTTATGCAAGTATAGATTTCCAGAAAGATTCTTGCTACCAAAACAAAAATGCATCAAAAAAATCTGGTTTAGTTATATCCCCCTCACCAAGTAAGAATTTATCTCTTCCTTTGGGTAAAGAAGACAATATGACTTCAATTTCATTTAAACTTTACCATATCGGAAGATTTCATTTCATCAGTGAGACCCATAAAAAGAGTAGCTGTTGTTTCTTTTTGTGTGCAATGTGTGTCGTTATTCTTAAGGGAAAAATACGACAACTTCCTCATGGCACAAGGCCCAAAACAAAACCTACCTCCCTTCCCTATTTCAGCAAATAGATGTGAAACACAGATGTTCTTAGCACGCCAAACAAAGAGGCAGCTGTTTTCAACACAATGTGGATGTTGATATTTTTAAATAGGGAATCATGAGAATGACCTCTCTTCTAGTGGAGGTCCCGGATGAAGCCTCCTTCTTCAGGCTGAGCCATTGAAATTGGTTTGGAATCAGGAACCAATACTCACTCATGTTGTGTTTGATCGTGAACAAAGAGGGAACTCTCCCACTTGACCTTTGTGCCACATGCAGGCACCTTCTCATTGTTATCCATGAACACTGTGTCCCTGTTTCGTCTGTCATTAATGACTATGAGGAAACAACTGAAGTGAACTGCATTGTGAGGGTACAGATTATCATTCATGGCTAGATACCCACCTTACACCCCATAAAAAAGTCACCAACTTACTACTTCCATCTTATTATCACAGTTTGAGGAAGTGGATCATGGTCTTCACTACTGCAAGTAATGTTGAAGTTAAAGATGTAGAAGGATTAAGAAATGAAACTGATGAACGTCACTTCCCTCTTTCAGTAAAGTTTGTTGCATTTTTATGCAAATGAAGCTTTCAGAAAACATGCTAAATACATTAATCTCATCTATGAATGTTATAGTAATTGAAGTCAACACTGTCGTGCAAAGACAAATGTCCACCATGCTGGGCCGTATAGACACGGTTACAAACTGGTCTACAGGATTATCTTCATGCTAAAATGGCATCAAGAACTATTTTGGTTGATAATATTGGGAGAAAGATGTTAATCACACAACCGAGGATGATTGGAAGCGGATTGTAGTGTGTGGGCTGTTCTGGCCTCTTGAATAGCTGAAGTAAATCTCCAAACGCATCCAACCAAAGAAGCTGCAAATAAAAGCCCCTTCTGTATCCAATTTGCTTTTCAAAGTTGCTTTGGGTGAAATAATAAGCTGATCCAATTTGCAAATATTTATCAACCCAGTCCACTGCCACTGTATCCAAATGGCTCCTGACGCCTGTATTATTTTTCAAATTGGGTAATATATTCTTGTACATTTGAATTTGCTCTTTCATACCAAAACCCAATTTGCAACATATAATAACCTGCAGCATGCTCATAAAGCAGACATGCCAGCTGCCTTCTGGCTAGGAGATCATAAACAGTAAATGAAGAAATCAACAAATCATGGAACTATAGTGCTCTGCTGCAAGACAGGAATATACAGTAGTATTGCCAGAAGGGTGGGGGGTGGGGGTGGGGGTGATGGTGAGTCTTGTTTCTGTTCCTCTTCCTACAGTGCAGCACTGATGCTTCCCCACTGACAAAATTAACACACATCACACCCGTCTGGTAATGCTAACAGACCTAAAAACCCCAAAAGCCTGTTTACCCGGGTTAATTTTAAACTCAAAACATCCACTCCTTCAACCTATCAAGTGTAGTCTTTAACAAAGTACACACAGTGGTTTACTACATGTCATAGCAGAGGCTCTCCTTCTTATCTGCTTACACAGATAACAACCCTCTGCTCAAACAGTGCACCACTGACAGGACTGTCAGCAGCGATAATCACTAGCAGCTAAAGATATCGGAATTTCTGTGGTGGAGAAATAAAACTGCTTAAGAAAAATAAGCACAATGATAAGAAAAAAAATAGTGCCGTGAAGAGGCATTTTGTTATTAAATGCCATTCAGTTTTAAGAGTACACCTTTGGTTCAGTGATGACAAAAAAAATTGTGTTGAAATGTTGACTCTCCTCTGCCAACTCTGCAGCTGCTGTTTATTGAAGTGAGGTTAATGAAAAGGTAGCACACTACACTGTTACAGTTACAAGGAAGCTAATAGAAAAACTAAAAATAATAAATCAAACTCACCTCAGTCAGTGTTGTGCACACCAGTGAGCAGTCCATTATAGATAAACAGTTAGTACAATAATCTGAGGTGCTATTTCCAATACAAATGGTTTGGAGTTTTTAAAGCATGGAGCCGGTGCAGTCAACAGCTAAGAGGATGTGAGTGTGTGTCTGACAATGACATGGTGACGTCTTGGAAACACATATCCTGTGTTTGCCTGCTCCCTCTGAATGTGTGTAAAAATATAAAGCCTGTGAACATGCACAGATGTGATTAAAAAATTTGATCAAAAGGCCAGGATTTTAAACTTCCACTGCGCCAAACGATCAACAATCAGATTAAAGACATACAGGACTCAGGACACGTACAGCTCAGATTTACCTTTTATCAGATGCAGACAAAGCTGTTGTTCTTTGTTATGTTAACAACGCTATCACCAGACCTGTCCCAGCCACACTGAGGGTTTTCAAATGCCAATTTCTCTGAAAAGCAGCTCGATTATTCCTTAAAAAAAAGCCACAATTTTTTTTCCCCCACTGTTCCATCACTCCTAGTCCCTACACAGGCAGTTATTTGTTTACACACAAATTAATGTCAAGTCTTAGCTAAAAATAAAAGTCCCTCATCAGCTCAGTGAATGACATGAAAATTACACACATACAGGAAGTGAGAAATGGGGTACTTGTGCGTTGCAAGCCGTTTTTGTGACGCACCTGTTTCTTTTAGGAAGTCAGCTGCATATTAGAGATGGTAAAATACAGTTATTGTCACTGACTAACGGTACTGTTGCTGTTTAAAACCAAATCTATGATCAGTGACTCGTACTTAAAATCAGACAGATTAAACAACTCAAATGTCATTCTACATGGTGAAACAGCAACATTAACAGCTAAAAAAGGAAATGACAAAAAAAGATCATGCACATTATTAACCACCAAAATGTCCATTTCTTGAATGTGGGTATTGTTACATCAGACCTATAGACATTTTAGCTTCCAGTTACTTACACATACAGGTGAAAGATAGGTCTTGTCCAAATAAAGTACTCCGTCGAGATATAAAGGTTTTCTAATTATATTCTTTTGCCTCTTTCTTTGTTACTACTCTGAAAAGTCACGCACTGACTCACTACTTCTGCATGCCTGTCGATCAGAAAGGCCACGGCAGTGCAGTCATTAACAGGAAAAGCTCTCTGCTGCTGCTGCTGAGTAGTCCACATTAAGACAGCTGTTTCATTTTCTCCTATGAGGGGACTTTACAGCCACCTCATTTATGGTGGTTCTAGGTTGAGTTTTTTCTGAAGAGGAAAATACCTCACCTTTCTGTTTATATCAGCTTTCAAGACTGTTTCCTGAAACCAGTGAAGTTATAACCTTGTCTACAATGCCAAATGAGATCAGTTTATTTTCCAATTTAGTTAAACAGTATATAAAACTTATGTCAATTTGTGATAACAGCTGTATCTGACCGATCAAAATATTATGATATCAATACTGGTTGAGAGGTTCATGTGTGCCTTCCCAAGCACAGGTGTGCAAATTTGCCTTCACTGCCCTGGCAGTTGTTTCTTCCACAAGCCTGGATGTTAAGTATTTTCTAAGATGTGCAACTGGTATACAGTTTATTAACTGTAGGGAAACCGAATTAACATAGTTGCTCTGTCTGTGCAGTTGTCATGCAAGTCATTAAAGTTTGCACTTCTGCTCTGGCCGTGCTTCATAAGTGGAAGGTTTACAAGCTTTTCTTTGCAGGTGCAGGACTTTAATCTAATTTGAAATCAAAGGTCACTTTTGCACAAACACCGGGCAAGCAGACTAGTTTTCAGCATGTTGGTACTCTCTCCACTTACACTGGCTGCTTCTCTTGTTCTGCTGTCTACAACTTAAAAAATAAATAAATAAGAGCGAGTGACCTGTGGTTAAGCTTTTCCCTCTATGGAGCAACATAAGATACCAATCTGTACTCTGTTAAAGAAATACTGTAATCTGCATCACAGCCAAAAATCAGTTTGCCTTGATTTAGAACATGATCATTTAATATCGTTTAATAACTTTCTGCAGTTTTTTGCATTTACAATCCACAGCATAAAAACTCACTGCTCAAATAGCCTACACTTAAAGTTAAACAATGCAATATTTGGAAGCATGTACTTATGTATGTAGGGGTATTTACTGAAATGTAACTTACATTCAAATGAGCTGTTTTTCAAAAGGTATTTCAGTACACTGCTGGTATGTTGTTGCTCCCACTCCAAGATCCTCTCTGTCATGGAAACTGCCAGCGTGTGTGCACGTTAATACAGGTGTACTCAGTAAAGATCCTGAGACTGTTCTTCATTGGCTGCTGAGCTTGCTGAAACATGACACCAGCCTTCTTATCTGTCCCACAACTAGGCTTGCTGTGTGTATTATGAAACTGGCTCACTGCTCTCAGTGAGTAAACGTACAGTAAAACTTGTTTCATATGATGCTGTCATGGTTGTTCATGTTTGTTCATTAATGAAGTTATTTTCTGCTCTATAAACATGTTTCCCATATTTGAAATGTGGGAGTATATTCAAATGTTTTGTATCAAACAAAAAGTGTAACTCAGATGTGTTGTTTCCTCTGTGGGCAGGTCAATCCTAGTGGGTGGGTTCTGATGCTGTTTCCCATTTATGATCTACAGCAAATGTTAAACATGAAGTAGCCATAACAGCAACTGATGCTTGGATAAGTCACTAAAGGTTATAAATAAATGGCGTCATGCAGCAAAGTTTCCTCTCTGATTAGCAGCCTCAAGACGATTCACATGCCGAGGCTAGTGGAAATGACCAGTGATCACTCTTTCCACATGGTCAGTGTGATGTTGCTGCTGGATGTCACGGTCCTTACCTCATTGTACTCAGACTGGCTGTGACCGCAGACTTCCCAATACTCAGCACATCCCTAACCAGACTGCTGTCAGCCTGATGGAGATCTCCAGTTCAGACCACAGGACATCTGTGGATATCTTCCCCTTAGGGAAAAGGTTCTTTAAAGGCACCCTGGAGTAATGCCCTTAAGCTGCAGTACATAAAAGAGTACCACAGAGAGTTCACCCCAAGAGCAGGACTGCTTTTCTGGCTCATAGTTAAACTCCACAAAGCTGTCTGTCTGTACAGACTGAACTGCTGAACTGGATCCACCGTCTCAGTTCTGATCTTGGACTCAGCAATGGCAACTTGGTGGAAAAATGTGTCTCCTTTACAATGATCATCTCACTTATAATTTAAGATCAAATTAAAATCGTTTGATTCAACAAGTATTTTTTTAGATATGACCATTGACAGCATCCTTATACTCTTGTGGCTCTGCCCTCTTTCATTGACATCTGTCTTACTTCACATACATTTTTTTCAGGTGACAGAATATCTAAATTTGGTTGATTAAATTGCCCCATGAGCCCAACCTTGTTGTTCATGTCTGAACAACATAAATCTCTAAACTCTCCAGCAGCATCTGTGAAACGCAACAAAGCTTTTAGAAAGCCCATAAATTGTATTACTATTTGGATGGCAGTGTTAATCTGGGTAACCCATGAAAACATCTAGGAATCGTTTTTCTGTGAGATGACACTGCTAACCCACCACCCCATGAAAACGGTAACATCTCTTTTTATTTCAGCTGCAACCTCTGCTCTTTGAAAGGTTTTTTTAAAAAAAATAGGTCTGTACCTGATGACTCTTTCATAAGAGTATCATAAGCTCTATCATGTAGGAGACGGCTGCCTACAGTACAGGAGAACAATTTAGTTCAAACTACCTGTCCTGGCTCAAATGGCTCTGTTCTGCAGTAGTGCACGTAAGCATCATGGACTTGAGATAAAGATGACAAAAGTCATGTTTAGCTAAGTGATATGAACTTATTTAAATTAAAAAGGAACTTTTTATAGCTGCTTGTTTGCATAGTTGATTCATACCTTTATCTCATAGATTGATGAACTGAAGAGGAACCTGCACCTCGTTCTGTGGAGTGGGTCACTTAGCCCTTTAGCTGAGAGACTCTTCTTCTCTCATTCTGCTAATGGACTGACATTGCTGTATGACTAGAAGTGTCATCTCAAGGTTTTCGGAGATCCAGTTTTAGTGGAAATGCAAACTACAGCTTATCAGATGTCAGAGCTACCTTTAATTACACTGATAGGAAACTCTAGATTTAATCCTCAGATTAGCTGTGAACAGTGCCACAGTGTTGAGGTAAGAACCTAGTTCTTACTCTAAGTTATATAGTGATTGATAAATTCAACATAACATGATTATAGTGGGTTTGGAGATAAGCAAACCAACCCTTTTGCTTATCTGCAAAGTGCATCATTATGGCTTTTTGTTTACACTGTAAACATTGCTTGCTTTATTTCACATATGGAAATGGGCTGCTTCTGCATTTTCCACCTGTGTTGACTTTTGTCTTATTGTATTCAGCTCTCAGATCCTCACTGTTAAAATGCCAAAGATCTTCTTAGTTATGTTCCTGAGCTAGTGCAGGAATTTTAATGTTAATCCAAAAAACTATTCTCCTTAGATGAATCTAATATGTCAGGCCATTAGATATTTGTGAATCAGCATCGATCGTGAAACTATGGACGTATCTATGAACACATGAAGTTACAATTCACAACATATGGTTCTTAGTCAGGGAGGTAGTTTCTATGGAAGAACAGAATGTAGCTTTCCAATGCTCCAAAATACAGTTGATCCACATGACTTCTCTAATAATTGAGTTCATGACCTTACTTTTGGCAATCAGACTATGCCATGTCAGATTTTGTTGAGCTATATTGCAGTGTGTAAAGAAATGTAAGCCATGGGGATTGAACAGAGGAAGGAACTGTTTTCAAATCTTTATACTTATCAAGTAAAAAAAAATGGTACAAGATCTAATCAAGTTGTCTGACTGACTTTCTTCTCATTGCTTCATTTATTTTTCCAGGCTAACACTGAAGATCACATGTGCTCAAGTCATGTGTATGACAAATCCACTTGCACTAAAATGTAAAAGAATATTGTGTCTGCAATCTATTTTTACACAGTGGCTGTGATATGAACCATACTGTGTGGTTGCATTTGCATTGTTAACAGGAAATCCATGATGGCTTTTACCCTGGTGAGCACTGTCAGCTGTCCTGTCTGTGAGGCCTGCTACTGTCTGTTTGGTTAAATTTGATAAACTCAAGGGACCTACTTCAGTTGCCAAAATTGAACAAAACATGCTAGCCAAGATGACCACAGCATGCTACAGTATTAGTCTGTCAAATGTAAATGATTTTATATATATATATATATCAGAATATGCTGTTATGTTTGACTGCGGGTGAAAAGTCAATCTACCAGCCATTGTTTTTATCAGCTGTATTGGGCTTATGGTGTGAACGTCTTGTTGTTTTTTTGCAGGGACCTCCGCCATCCTGCTGGGGGCGAGTGCAACTGCAGGAGAGTGTTGTTGCCATATGGAGGAGGTGTTACTGATCTGCAAAAAAGATTTAGCTTGATGGCACATGTCAAAGTAATATCCATGTGCATGCCAGGATGCAGGTTTTCCCAGCAGAGCATTACATTGTAGCAAGATGAGTTATGTTCTTCACTTTACCTGTCAGTGGTTTTTAATGTAGCTGATCAGTATAGCTACCCATTTACAGACACAAGCTGATTAATGTGTCTTTAATCATGCACTTTCTCACTTAGAAAACTCAATTCCAGATTGGTGGAGTTCTGGTGGTTTTTCCTGCCTGACTTCCTGTCCAGTCTACTAACATGCTACCCTTTTGTGAACAAAGAGGTGGTTGTCGCTAAAAATAAGCCTAATTTGACTGAAATACAAATTCCCACCTTCTACATAAGAATAAGTTCCTGGTGCAAAAATAACTGTTGTGACTGATGACAAAGCCTAAATGGTTTGAGTGACCTGTGCATCTGCCTGGTCCCTTTTACATCATGAAATAATAAGCAATAATTCAATAATTTACCTCTAAAAGGGATAAATAAAGTATTTTTCATTTCATTTCAAATGAACACCTCTCAATAACGTGATCTTTGTTTGGGATGTAGCTGATGTACAATGGTAGCTGGATTTACATCTTTTAACCTCTCTGGCATCCTGATGGATCTGCGGAATCAACTTTTCTGCTGATGCAGAGCATTTATTTCAGAACATGATTGTTTTAGTTATTTTACTGTACACCCTACAATGAGGTGAATTATTAAACCTACTGGAATTAACATACATCTTAATTCACTTCTTGATTTTCCTTAATCCAGTGGAGAACAAATTTCATATACAAAATACAATGTGGCTGAAAAGATGTTCAGCCTTTGGCAACTTGAGTCACTGAGTATGAACCTTATAAGAAATGAACTTATAGCCACACTGCAGGCCCAGTAATAAACATAGTTGGTCCCCCAGCTGAGCTAAACAAGTTACTTCGGTATTGCACACACTGCCAGTAACATGACTCATTAATTTCTTGGCCAAACCTACATATGCCTCACCTGTACCTGTGACAAATAATTAATTACAAAATCCTTTGCCTTTGTGTTATCCTTGGTTGTTTGTTTGCTTGGTGTTCAGTGAACAGTTGAGTAACACACTCAATGACTCACTATTCTCTGTCGACTGGGGCATGAGCTAAGGGATGCCCCAAGCGATCTAACTGCTTTCCACAGCTCCCACTACGTGCTGTGAGTATGCCTCATGTGCTGAGGGAGAGAGCTACACCCATAATGTTACCTGGGGCATGCAAGCAAGGGTAGGCATAGCTGGTTTTGCTGGATTGGATGACAGTTATTTATAAGCTAACTGCTGTTCGATCAGGTGCACCTTTTATCACCTTGTTTTACTTTCAGACCAGTTTTGCACATTTGTCCTTGGTGCAAAGATGTGTCTTTTATCCATCTCCTGTAATTTCACTTAAACTGAGGTTGCTTAACATCGCTTTGAATTATCTATTATGTGCTTAAATTATGCTTGCATCCCTCAGGGTTCCAGCATGATTATACTGCTGGTCAAACACGAGTTATAACACACTTTTTAAGGCTTTTTTTCCCTAGAAGCATGAAAGATCACATTTTAATTTGGCATGTCACAAAAAACTGAAGGTTTTTTTTAACATTTAATGCTACTGTACCTTTTGTTCTCTTCCACTGAATTTTTGCACGTAACTCAAGATTGCAGATTGCATGAAAACTCATCACTGATGTTATTTTGCTACTCATCTGCAAGTGTATTCTAAAGTTCATTTCACCTGATCCACTTTATTGTTAGATTTTTTTTCTTTTTCCCTCTGCTGATGAAAATATTTGTGTGAGTCTTGTGTTCAGGGCCTATCTCATTAAACTGCTTGGAGGCCTATTTCTACACTTTTGATGGACATGTGTTTTGAGTTTAAAGAACCTGTACATGCATTCCTTTTTAAAACCACAAAGACTTTACATTATAACCCACAAGATTAAAAAGATCCATGCTTTTTTGCCAGCACACTGACTGATTGGAGCTGTTTTAGTGTCAAAACTCACTGAATACAGGTGGGTGATCCTAACGTTAAGCCTGATTGGTGCACATTACTTCAAGCCCTACTTTTAACTCCTAACGATAACAATTCACAGTTAAGAGTGCTGTAGAAAAGTAAGGAATCACCAGTGGGAAGGAATAAGAAAAGTGAAAGGACTTTTAAAAATATTGTGCCTGATGAGTCTCGAATTTACAAGCTCTTAAAGGTTTTTAGCACTTTCTGCCATCAATATTTTAAGACAACTCTGTTTGGATACGTTTGAAGATCCAAAAAGTCATGGAATCATAGCTTAACTGAAATAACACATAGAAAGCCATGTTTTAGATTTCTCTACATGAAAATGGCAGAGAAAAGTCTTCTGCCTGGGACTCTACACATTGGCCTTGTGAAGATTCATCAAAGTGACATGTTTATTGTTGTGAAAACGAACATAATATCCAAGGTAAGCACATCTGCTCTCATAGTGTCACTATATTCCTCCTAATAAAATAAATGTCAACAGTGTGGGTAAGCATAATTGTCTGTGTCTGTAGCTGGACAGATTCTGAACAGGAAGCTCATTGTGGAGCAGATTGTAGAGACATTTGCCCATGCTGATCTGTTTAGCAGCAGCAGTAAATTAGGCTTCCTGCATGAGTCCTTATGGTCACCACAAAATCATTTCTACCTGTGCTGCTGTTAACAAAATCAACACATCAGTCAACATATTTGACCTGTGCCCTGGTAATCACACTCAGAAGGCCATCTGCTTGATCTTTCAGGCACACGCTGCTGCTGCTGGCCATAATGCTGCAATCTTGATGGAAAGTGGAAAAACAGCTCCGTCTGCCGAAAGCAAATCTATGTTGCAAAGAAGTCAATTGTAACTAACTGTTTAAAATACTTTGTAAATCTCAACACAACCTGTTAATATCATTATATGTCTGTTGTTGGGTTTTTCTATCTTTTTTAAATTCATACATGCATTCACACAACTCCTTCCTATATTCCTATTTATTACAGATTTGCTGGAATAAATGTAAGGCCTCAAAGCTGAAAATCAGGCTTAATGGTTGAGAGCATTTTAACTGCTACAGCATTTTTAAGTCTATGCAATTTGTCCAGCTTTTCTATCTATCATTCACATACTCACACTCAGCAGAAATTTAGGGCAATGTGGGGTTCAGTGTCTTGCCTAGTAACACTTTCAAACATGGACTCTAGATGCAAGGAATAAAACATCTTACTCTCTGAGTGACATACAATCACTTTACTCCCTGAGCCACAATTACCTGACATCTCATGAGACACTATACTATTGTAGAGAATTTTAAGATGAATTAGGGGGAAAAAGTCTGGAAACTTCCTTTCTATGCTGCAACTTACAGCCCAGCAGCTGCTCCTATTATAACATCTGTGCTGTTGGTTGTGTCAGCAAATTCAGAGGCTTATGTGAGCAGTTTTACTCTGTAATGTTGATCATTCTCCTTCTCTCCCATCAGCCATTTCCTGCAAACTGAATAGCCATTATGAGTCCTGTCACAGTCTGCCCTGCCACCTGTGAGGTCCCATTCAGTTCAAGCCCCTGAACCCCTGCTTTTGAGTAGATGTGCCTTTGCAACCCATGGGTTCATCCGGGATGGTGACACCTGTGTCTCTGTCACAGTGTGGCTACACTCACAATAACAACCATTGCTGCAGTAACCATCCACCTGGGCTGATAAGGGATGCACTGAACAGTGTGTCTGTGACCGTAACACCCACCAGACACAGTGCCATTTGAATTCTTGTGGACTTAATAGCCGCAGTGGTCCCAAACATGGAGCTACAAGCTGCATATATTTCCCACAAAAGACAAAGCATATTCATGTATGATTAGCCATGATTTGCATGTGCCCCTTCAAAAAATCTAAATGGTTGCATGCTTGCAGAATCCAATCCTTGTTCAACTCAGTTTATTTTGCAGACAGACAGAAAAGGATTCAACACTTCATGTTCTAGGGAATGTGAGTGGGGTATTAATGAGCCTGCACAGCAAAAACACAAAAAGCATAGATGGGGCAGCTGGTATCCAGATGTTTGGAGATATGTCACAAAAGACATTTTTCATTGGTCTGAAGTAAATAACCATTAAAGAAAAATCAAATGAAATTACTGTTGAAAACATTTTCTGGGTTTGACAAATTGTCAAATGCAGTTTTGGCCCCCCCTAGAGGTTGATGTTTCTAAATGGATCAAGTCCTGTCGCTCTTCACGGCTGCTGCTGCAGCAGCTTTCTCACTGGAACTGCACACACCCTCTCACACGGACATGAGCTCTGAATGAAGTCTCAGGAACAGTTAGCCTGTAACAAAAATATGTTAATGCAATTTGTGGCCCCTGTGGTAACTTGAACTCTGCTCCCGCTGTTGACCCCAAAAGCTACTGGTTCACAGTGGCATCTCAGTCAAGCCTGTTTTGGAAAGCTTTGGGGAGGGGTGCAAAATCCTTGGTGTGTGGAAGACTGTCTAAGAGGAAGTTGTCCAAAATGTTCATCTGAGCGTCCAGGTTGCCTCTCTGACCCAGAGGCTTGCAGGAAGATTCTGGAAAGTAATGGACCATTCAGACACTGTCATGGCAAGGTGGACTCCTGCAGCCTTTACAACCACTGCACCAGTGACCTGTATCTTCATCGAGGTCTCCAGTGTGCACTGTTTTGCTCCTTGGCAGATTATACTCCTGTATGCTCAACCCACAAGGCCCCACGTTATGCCTGGAGGAGCCCTGGTTTCTGCTCTGAGCATTAATGTGCTACCAGCTCTGTTGGGTGAATCGAATTAATATCCTCTACAATTGTAGCTACGCTATATTAGGTTCAGCATCATTGCTCACCAAATGAAATATGGAGAGATAAATGCCTTTGCGAGCAGATAACATTTTATCATGCCAAGATGGCTGATATTGATCACAAAAAAATGAGGAAAGAGAAGGGAGATCAACAAACAAAACAGATATTTCTTTTGGTATCTAATGTAAAACTAGTTTCCTTGTGTGTTTTGAGCAAATTAAACACTGTGGTATACAACAGATGGTGTGATGTGACTCATTAGTATTGAGGCCACAACCTTTCAGGTGCCATTGGGCCACTAGATGGTACTAATGCATCACCGGTCAACCCTAACCTTTACAACATCTTGCTGTCTTCCCGCCTTACATGACTGATGTATCTCTGCAGACCTGCCCAGTCCCTCTAGTACCACTTACAAGAGGTCACCTTTACTTCGATTCACAAAAGAACACAGTGCTTCCAGACATATAAAATCTGCATCTGTGACATAGGTTTAGTTTAAAATGGATACATCTGTGTCAGTCCAGAAAACTGTGTGTACTTTCACCATGGAGAGCGCCTCAAGGCAATTCAGAATTGTGTCCGCAGTGGCCACATGCAAACAAAGCTGTTTATATCATACAGGAGGGCACATGATGTTAAGGTTGCCACTCCATGGGTCTCAAAAGACCACATTTGACTGTAAAGCATAAGAACTTTATGCTACATGAACCATACACCACCTTGCACACACGTGAGCTCAGAATACTGGATGCAGGCAGCTTTTTTTTGAAGGCAGCACAGGAAAGTCAGAGCAGACAGATTGACCTGCAATTCAGGTAATTCATGTAATGACTTCATACCATTCAGTATGATTTATTCATTTTTTTCAGCATACAAACTGCCCTGTATAGGATGCCTTGTGAATTATCTCTCCTAGGTAAATGGAGTCTGTGCAAACCTGACATATTTTCAAAACAAGTTCACTGTGCATCAAAAACATGAATGGATAACCATCAAGACCTCTGAGTCAAAAAAATCTTTTTCAAAGCAACAAAATCAGATCTAGGTGAAGATATAAGATATTTTTTCCACCACACAGTCGGTGGTGTTTATTGGAAGTGGAACAGACAAGTGGAACTTCAATCTCTCTTCTCATGTTTTTCAGGTAATGTGGAAATGCTTGACAGGGATTTGAAAATGCCTGTTGTACCAGACTACAACTTCAACCCACCCTGTGGCCTTCTCTCCCATTCAACTTTTGTCACTTTTGAAGTTTCGCCAAAAAAAAAATTAATCACCTGCCAAATCTCATCAGAAACTTAATTAGGTCGCTTCTTAGAAACTTGTTAGTGTCACAAATTCAAAGACATATAGGATTGTGTCTATATTCTATAGTTTTTTCATATTGCATCTTTTAAAGCACAATGGAACCCTAAACCATAAAAAGTGTGACCACTAACTTTTAATTTATGGATTTTTTTTTCCCCCACTGTATTTTGTATGTATGTATGTTCCATGTTAATCAATTGTAATCCTAGCCATATATTATTAATCCCTAAACCTTACCTTCAGTAGGGGATGGGCAACATAGAGGGCAACAGAGAAGTGAAGAGTGTAGAAAACATTGTGTGATGGCCCTTTAACCCCAGGTCTGCCCCCGTCTATCTCCTTGCAAACATTTTTGCCCAATTTATACAATTTCTCTTAGTAAAGTGTCGAAAATTGACAATGTGGTGGGCAAACAAGGCCATAGAACATCAACCTCATTACATGGCAAAACATTTAACCTCATCTCATGGCAATGTGTACAAATATCACATCACTTCAAGTTTTTTTTGTGCATCATTTACACAAAATCTGGGGTTTGTGTATTTCATTTTATGCTAATGAAATAACACACCAACTGGTTAATATTAGGTGTTGTAGCCAGTTTGCTATTGTTGCAATTTAGTTCTTAATTATCCTGGTTTTGTCATGTGATTTGTTTATTAAGTA
>JBBBVU010000006.1:16691138-16737567 GCA_037177055.1 Atherinosoma microstoma | reverse complement strand
AGCTATGGTTTCAAGACTTTTGCTTTTTGCGTGTGTTGAGTGCAAAGAACCCTGAGGTCCAAAGCTAGTGGGTCAGCGTGGCTGCACCTACATTAGGATAAAAGTACATGGCAAGCTATCATCCTCTCAATGAGTAGAGCATGAAGTGACACTGAAAACTACAAAAGCATGTGCAATTACTTTGCCTTTTCATAAGACCTGAAATGTCACATTTTTAACAGCTTATTAACATCCTCAATTCAGTCATTACAGCCCGTGTGTGAACGTTTGCCCCTTGCTGTGTCCTTACAGAAAGCCTTTATAACAGCCGTGTCTGCAGACAGGGTGGGAAGCGCTTCAAACTCAGCATTGAGTTTACTAGTGTTACACATTTGGGAGAATTGCTCCATTACATTGCAAAATAGTAATGAAGAGTCTTTTTCAAGTTCTCATTTTACAGTTTAATTTTCATCAGTTTGATTATTGAATTCCAACATTTCGATGAGGTTCTTTTATGTTTCCATTTTCAGGCTTCTGAGAACAAACCTCCATAGTTCTGGGCTGTTAATTGCACCTTTGGGCCTCTTATCTCCGAGCAATACTCATTTCCCCTTCTAGACAGTGTGGCACAGCATGGAATTGTGTGCTGTCACAGAGATGATTTGTATTTATATAGTTAATAGTAGTTCTATCCTTCCTCTCTCTGTGACCACTTTGAGGGCTGGAGGTTGTCTCAGCTGCAGTTTGGCTTTTTGTTGAGGTGTTGATGTCCATCACAGTCCACACAGACAACCACACTCACACAAAGAGCACACTCACTTTCATATATCTACAGCCAGTTTTCAATCACCAATTACCCTAAAAGGCATGTCTGGACTGTAAGAGGAGAAAGATGCACCCAGACAAAAACTCCCACATGCATAGGAAGAAGATGTAAACTCCACATGGATTGCTACCTACTTCACCATTGTGGTCTTAGTTGCAAAATAAACATCTAATATACTGATGTAATAAGAGAGGGTGGTGCGCTGACTCCTGCTTCATGAAAGTAAAATTTATGGAGACAGGATGACTGAAGTTCTGAAGGTAGTTTGGTTTGTTCATCATTTAAATGCATTTACTATTGACCCATGAAAAAGGAAAACTGGAAGGTAAATGTAATTGTTAAGTCCATTTTCAGATTTTATAAAGTTATCATGTAAACTTTATAAGCAGAAATGGTTGCAGTTGACAAGATTATCTTCAACACTTAAGTGATGGACAAAACAATTGTATGCTGCACCACACATAAAAAATAAAGAAGTTGTCCGTACAGAGCCAAATGTTATACTGTTGTGGGGGGATAAGAGTTTTTGGCAGGACATATAAATATCCACTACAATATAAAAGTAAATTGAAATCTTCACGATTCCAACCTTGAAGATCAAAAGACAATATTTTGACCTCCATAAACGGCCATAAAAATGATTCAGCTCTCAATAGGTTTTTTCCATTCCACAATTCTGGCCTTTGGTTTGTCTAGTACTGTAGTACTCATTTATATACACTACACAAAAAAATAAAGGGAACACTTAAACAACACATCTTAGATCTTGATGAATGAAATATTCCAATTGAAAATCTTTATTCATTATATAGTGGAATGTGTTGAGAACAAGATAAACAAAAGAATGATCAATGGAAATAAAAATCATTAACCCATGGAGGTCTGGATTCAGAATCACATTCAAAATAAAAGTGGAAAGATCAGATCACTGGCTGAACCAACTTCTGTGGAAATTCCACAAGACAATTCAAAATGAGGTTCAGTAGTGTGTGTGGCCTCCACGTCCCTGTATGCACTCCCTTCAACGTCTGCATGATCCTGATGAGACGACAAATGTTCTCCTGAGGAATCTCCACCCAGAACTACATCAGAGTATCAGTCAACCCCTGGACAGTCTGTTGTGCGACATGCCGGCAGTGGATGGAACAAGACATGATGTCCCAGAGTTGCTGGATTGGATTCAGGTCTAGTGAACAGGCAGGCCGGTCCACAGCATCAATGCCTTCATCATGCAGGAACTGTTGACACACTCCAGCCACATGAGGCGGAGCATTGTCATGCATCAGAAGGAACCCAGGTTCCACTGCAGCCGCATATGGTCTGACAATGGATATGAGGATCTTATTCCAGCACATAATGGCAGTGAAAGAGCTCCTCTGTGCCGTGATGGTGGCATGCTGAGGGTGGCTGACATCATGATGTTCAGCAGTTTGTCCAACGTCCTCCTCTCTGCAACCTCCACCACAGACTCCAGCTCCATCCCCACCACAGACCCAGCACACCTGATCACTCTGTCCAGTCTGTTAGTGTCTCTCTTCCTGGTGCTTCCTCCACAGCACACCACAGCATAAAAAAGAGCGCTGGCAACCACAGACTGGTGAAAGATCTGCAGCAGTTTTCTGCAGGAGTTAAAGGCTGCCAGCCTCCTCAGGAAATACAACCTGCTCTGCCACCTCCTGTAAAGATGGTCACAGTTCACCAACCAGTCCAGTTTGTCGTCCAGCTGCAGACCAAGGTACCTATGTCCAGGTACAGACAAGGTACTTAAGGTACTGCAGACCAAGGTACTTGGCTGACTACCTCTAAAGACAGGACTGGCCTTTTCCCAATCAGTAGAGATTTCATTGGTGTTTGCTGAAAGTGTCTGTTAAGTTTTTGAATAAAGAAAATAATGTAATGTGCATAAGTTGGCAGCAGACTAATAACCAACACAGTATCTGACCCAGTAAAGCTAACTCTACCACAGGTATATAACACCACAAATTGAGGCCTCTGTGGGAAATTGAGTGAATACAGATGGGAAGATGTATCTCTGGGATAACACAGCACTGACACTAGTGAGGAGAGAGTGATGACTGCAACCGGTCTCTGCATGACAGCACAGTCTGAGGCACCCTCTTGGTGGGTAGAACTAAATTAAACTATTGCTGGAACAGTGGTGTGGAGTATGTTATTTACGCATCAGGGCAGTTTATTGCTGGACCAGGGCACATGGCTACTTGTCTAGTTTTAGGAGCATATTTTGCAACCTTGGAGGTTAAGAAATAGTAGTAGGAGTTTGGAGGGAGGACATTCTGTCAGAAAATACTCAAAATGATTTAAATTTATCTATCACCAGTTCTCTAGTGACCAGAACATTGAAGCCCTTCTGTTTGTGTTGACCCCATCTCCGCCTCGTGCCCTGCTCTCCTCCCGCCTGCTTCTCCAGTAAGTGGCTGTTCTAGTGGTGCAGTTGTGAAAATGTATTTTTGGGTTGAGTGGAGGGTAAGAATACCTTACAACCACTGTGTGTGCATTCTCTTCGTGAAACATAAAAAAATAAATAATTTGGTAAATACAAGCATAATAAAGACAGTGAATACTGTGCCCATTCTCTTGGGAATGCATAATCAGCAGTCAGTGCTCGCCTGGAGTACTTCAAAGCAAATGAAGACTTTTTTTTCTTCCTTATTAGATCAAAAAACAACAGTACACTGAGGTCTGCACCCAGAGTTGTTGGTGCTGGCCTCTAGATAGAGTGATATGAGGAGGAGTGCTGCAGTAGGGCAGCACCATTCACTGAAAAATGGTCCCTGGAAATGCTGTGACAGACACAATGGGGCGTTGTCCATGGCTTAAAGTCAGCAGCACTCACCACTGTCCCACTGCAGCACTGCAGATCTCAATCTTCAAACTTTTCACTTTTTTTTTTGCAATAATCATCTCAATCTGTCTCTGAGAAACTGAGTTAAGAAGCTTGATTTTTAATCATATAAGACAATAGGCATTTTATTGCACTTTATTGCACCATTATTATAATATTGCGTTTTTCTAAAACACTGGGCCCAACTAAACGGACTTCTTCTTGAAACATTACAGCATTATATACATTGTGAATAATACCTTTTTTAATTACATCAAAACACATTATAAATTCAATTTTATATTCAAATTGATATAAATAGGCATAATCATAAATTAGAATAAGCAAGGTACAAAAGTGTATAATCATGTACTTGGGACATTAATGTATTCGTATCTAAGGAATTTTTCATTTGTTCTCTATCAGTGGGTATGAATATGAGCTCTAATGCTCTGTTACATTCATAGCTGTCTGTGCAGATAAAAATCTGATTTTTAAATAAATTCCAGTGTCACTGGAGAAGGACAGCATTTTAAGCACACAGAAAAACAGAACTTTTGCAAGTATAGACTATTTCATAAATATATTTTTATTTTGTATTATGTATTTGCAGGCAGATGTGGACAAGAGTTCAACACCACTACCTAAGTAAACCTCACTTAACGCAATTTTTTGTGTAACCTATGCATAGTCCATCAATAAATTTAGATTTCTAATATTTACTATGGGGATGAACAGCAAATGATGACTGCTTCACAGCAAGAAGGTTCTTGGTTTGTACATCATCACGCGCATGCATTGGTTTTCTTCAGGTACTCCATTTGTAAATTTGTGCGGGAGTGAGTTTGAGTATGATTGTTTGTCTCTCTATGTTGGCTTTGTGACTGTGTTGGCTGTGAAGGACTGATGACTTGTCCAGGGTGTACCCTGCCCCTTTCCGATTGCTGATTGGGTGGGTTCCAGACCCCCTGCAGCTCTGCATTGGAAGTAAGTATAGGGGATGGATAGAAAGGTCAATGGATGGATGGACAGACTTTGGTCAACTAAAGGCAAAATGAATTACAGTTAATTCAGATGGTAGTGCCATTTACTGTACTTCAGAAATTAGGTCTGCTTTGAGACCCCTCTCACTAACTTTGGGACTTTGCATCTTTTTATGTGACGTTATGAGACAAGTCCAGTACACAGTGTTTTAACTTGATGTTTTTATGGACTTTCACAGTCAGCAGCTTTTCTAGACTTTATTTCAAAACTGCAGATCATCAACTGCCAGATAAGAAGCCATGTCAGAGGTATAATAACTCTTTTATAGATTTTAATTGACATAAATCCCTTTATGTACATTTCCAACACATGTCCTCACTTACTCATTATGGCATTCCACTGGTGAATCAGTTCTGTGTGGGCATGTGTTTGTGTCTGTGTCCCTCTCATTTTGCCATAAGTGTTGTCCCTGTCATGTCATGTAAAACAGGGCAAATCAAAGGGTCACTTTGAACCTCGGCGGAGAGGCTGTGTTTGAATCAAAGCTGCAGGTGGAGATTTGTGTCTCTACGGTGACGGGCAAATGTACCTTTGGTAATCAACCAAATTATGTGGTCTCTGTGGAAACCATAATGACCTCAACTGAAACCTTTTTGTCAAGTCATGGGTTCCTAATTTTCCTTGCTGGGAAATGGGCATGTCATGAGCTCTGACTAACAATCTACAAGGACTTATTTAGGCCATTAGGCTATTTATTATTTTATCTATTTATTGTTTTATTTCTTATTTTAAAATTACATATTTTCACAGGGGGTTTAAGGATAATTCTAATGTTCAAATAAATATGTTTGACAACTGTAATTTTAACAAATTACTTTATGTGATCTGTAGTCAGTTATTGAAATTCTTAACTTGTTTTAATCAATATAGGCCAACTTCAAGTTGGCCAATGAAGCCATTTGAATAAGGTTATATCTGAGCAATGTGAACCAGGTTCTAACAAAAACTTTAACAAGGGCACACCTTTATCAAATTCAGTCTAACAATATGTGCACAATAACTAAAATAACCTTCCTGCCCAGCCCAAGATCATAAGAACACCAATTAAATATTTGAGTTTTTAGTCTTTATTTTTGGAACACTCTAATGCAAACTTTTTAAAGCCATGTTATATTTACCCTCTCTGTTCCAAAGGATTTTTGCACCCTCTGCTACACACTGTTATTCTTTGGCTGGCAAATAAAGCCAACAGAATCCGCCCATTTAAACCAGTGACTGCCATTTTAAAGAGATGTTGCTTTAATTTTGATATATCAGTTGTTTAGAATATTAATCCCATATTACAAGCTTAACATCGGGCACTCTGATGAGTATGAACTACCTGAAGGAACACAGAGTGAACGTGGGAAGAAAGTGGGATATATTTGTTGAGTAAGATTTAAAAGCTAGCAACACAGTGCACCTGTAACTGAAGTTACAAGAAAAACATTTCAAGGCAGAAAAGGATCTCTGAAGTGAAAGAAAGATGGATACAAAGGAGAAATAAGCATACCATAACATACATTTTATCAAAATGTCAAGATTTATCATTTAGCACTGATTTCTGTCTGATGGAAATCTGATACAATCTCTATTCTTACGGCTTTTTTTAAACCTATGGGATCTTAAATATTCATATCCCCAAATTGCTCTCTGCATGTTTTGTACTTTTCAAACACAAACTTTGATCAAACTAGACTGCTTGATATATATATGATTGAAAAAATATTTTAGATATTAAGTTTGTTCTCATTGTTTCCATGCCTTGCCCAATCCCATTTAAAAAAAATATAACGTGCTACCGCCAGATTATGAGCACAGCTAAATATGGGCAAATGATCACATTGACCAATATTTTCATGGTGTTATTAGATACTATTACTACTACTACTACTGCTTATGATAATAATCATAATGATATAAAAATAGTATTAATAATAATAATCATTAAAAAAATTATCTGCAGCAGCAGCAGCAATGAAACCTCTTTATATTGTATAAGAGTAACTCAAAAATTCTAATAACACAACTAGATACAATTCTATATTCAGATGTTTCTGCATAAAAATGTTTAAATAATTTCCTATTTTGGGATTAATTAATCATTCTACTGCTAAGAGAAAAGTAGAATAAACTGCCTTTTTTAATGTTTTTTTTTTTATCATAACCAGGTCTACAAAAGCTTCTTCTACATTGGGAAAAAAAGTTTCAAGAAAATCATACAGCAATGCTCTCATGATTCCTGGAAAAAATGATAGGAAAAACATAAAGCAAGGTGTGTTACAGACGTATTAATCGTTCCTCCCTTACATGTAGTTTTTATTTAACTTTACACCTATGTAAATATATAACAGGACCTAAAAGTTATTGCAAAGCTCTGCCTGTATTTGTTTTAGAGGAAGGGTATTGTTGGGCTGTGAAATTTTTTTCATTGGTCAGTTTTTTTTTCTCTGTTCACTCATATATAAAAGGATGGATGAGTGAAAACAAAGCACATGTATGCTTCTTGGCAGGTTAGTGCTGAAAGTGAGATTGTATGAGTTGTCTGGTTGTAAATGCATTTATTTTTAAGTTTTATGTAAGATGACATCTAAATAATTTGATAACTGAAATTAGTTTTTCTATCTTTCAGCCATGGGAACCCTACTGCTCCTTTGTGCTTTGGGGTCTTTGCTGAGTTGTAAGTATGTCTTTCATATTTTTTTTAGGATTTTTTTTTCTTACTTCCATTTAGTAATTCATTATAAAAGAAAATTATTTTATAAAGGTTGCCCTTTAGTTGAGCTTCATGAGCATCTATTGCAGGTGCCGGTGTGAGGAAAGCAAAGTTTTAGAATGCAGCATGTATACTATAACCATCTAAATTGAATTTTGATTTTGTTGGGAATTGTATTTACCTGTCGCTGATATTAAGTTAGAACTATTAAAGCTGAATGGCTGAAACAATAGTATGATCTGAATTCCCAGAGCCCTGGCTAAGTAGTCTTTTCACAGCAGAAGGGCAGATATAGATAATATTTCCATTATGTAACTTTACTGTCCACTCAAGTTACTTACTGAGTGCTGTTGAAAACAGTACAGTGAGTGATGATTAAGGAAACAAAAAAACAATCCATTTATTACAGGCTAACCATCATCCCTGCTTTTTAACTTAGGAAAGAAGACTTTTTTCATCATTTTCCTCTTTGTTTTTCCTCTTTCTTTGTACTATGTGTGCTATGCAAGAAGTCTTATGCCACTTTTTTGCATTGCCAGTGTGTGATTCTTTTGATTACCTTGGCACAAACTGCCTCCATAATTTATGAATGATTTTCTGACATATTTTCAATACACTTATAGTTTCCAAAGCTCAATTGTGTCTCCATCATTTTAGTTAATTTTCAAAAAGATTAAAAAAACATTCTTTTGGATTTCTTTTTCTTTTCCTGCTTCTTAGGTCCATCCAGCGCTGGCTGGGCAGGGAGGGAGTTTGCCCTGTCATTCATGCAGAATTATGCTCCGCACTATGACAGTCCTCAATTTCAGCTATATATCACAGCTGTTCAAGCTAATACAAAAGTAACAGTACAAGTGCCTCCCTTGAACTTCAAGCAAGAAAAAACTCTGAAAGCTGGAGAAGGGGCCACTATCAGTGTTCCTATTGCTGTTGAGATGTACGGCTGCCAAAAGTCTCCCAACACAGTGCGCATTGAAGCTTCAGCAGATGTGTCTGTAACCTCCCTTAACTACAAGCTATACACAGCAGACACCTCTGTGGTATATCCAACCACTGAATGGGGCACAGAATACTTCATCTTCACTCCTCCTGGATCCCCGTATGGCTCCTATAAAGAGTTTGCTGTGACAAACGGAAAGCAGAGCAACAGGGTGGAGATTTCCCCCAACGGGCCAATCAGGTTCCAGGGCCGTGTCTATAGAAAACGCAGTAAAATGACAATAGATCTCAAGCCGTATGAGAGTGTCCAGCTACAGAGCTTTAATGATCTGTCCGGCAGCAGAGTTTCCTCCCAGCATCCTGTTGCTGTTTTCACTGGGCACACTTGTACCTGGCGTTTCTCAAAATGCAACCATGTTTATGAGCAGATTCTGCCAGTAAGTAGCTGGGGAACCAGCTTTGTCATCCCCCCTCTGAGCTTCCAGAAGAAATATGATACTGTTTACCTCCTGGCCTCTCAACCCACCCAAGTCACTGTCAACAATGGCAAGCGTAATTATCGCTTCAGTTTCACTAAGGGACAAGTGAAGAAGATTGACTACTGTAATCCTGAGGCATTGTTTATTAAGGCTGATCATGGCATCCAGGTCCTCCTGCTCTTCAATGGTGTCAAAAGAGGCTGGTACCAGTTCTATGACCCATTTTTGATGACAATTATGTCCACAGACCGTTTCTGTTCTTCTTACTCACTAGAGGCTATTGGAAGTTTTGAAAACAAAGCCCTGATTGTTGCACAAACAAGTGCAACAGCAACACTGCTGTTTGACAGTAAAAGCCTACCAAAAGGTGTTCAGTGGATAAAGATTGGAGGAACAGATTTCTCCTGGGCAGAGATGTCCTACAAAAAATCTAACGGGAACAAAATTCACACTGTGTCTAGCTCCAGTTCCAGCTTTGCTCTCTACAGTATAGGAGTCAGTCAGATGAATGGTTATGGTGCCCCAGGACAGTGTATGCAACAAGGTAAGTTGCACACAGGAGTTCCTGCCACACTCATCATAGAGCAAACATTTCAGATAAAACAACCTATGATATGTGCATTAATCGTATATTGTTTCCCAGGAAGCAGTTCTTTGTCCTGCAGCAGTATCACCTGCAGTTCTAATGAGGCGTGTGAGATGAGTGGTGGATATCCCTCCTGTGTCCCAAAACCACCAAAACTAAATATTGGTACCTGCTGGGCCATGGGAGATCCTCATTACCGCACTTTTGATGGAAAGCGCTTTGACTTTATGGGCACCTGCACCTATGTCATTGCTAAAAACTGTGGAAAGTACAGTCATCTGACAGCCTTTGAGGTCCTTGCACAGAATGAGAACAGAGGAAGCCGCAGAGTGTCATACGTTGGAGTGGTCATGGTAAAGGTGTATGGCGTGACCATCACAGTGGTTCGGTCTGAGAAAGGTCGTTTAAGGGTATGTGTTCCTTTTTGTATTTATAAAAGATAATAAAATTTTAAAATCTCTTACATGCTTTCCCATTTATAGTAATTTTTTGTTTGTGTTACAAATTATAATGTATTATCTCCTGTTTTCATTTTTTCAGATTGACGATAGCTTATGGAGCTTGCCCATAGTTTTGAACAATGGAAAATTGAATATGTCTCAGAGCGGCCGCTTTGCAGTCATAGAGGCTGATTTTGGTCTGACAGTCCGTTATGACTGGAATCACAATCTTGTGGTCGCTTTGTCTGACAGTTATGCTGGCAAGACTTGTGGACTCTGTGGTAACTTCAATGGCAAACCCAATGATGACTTCACCACACCTTCTGGCACTCAGGCAAATGGGGTTGTAGCCTTTGGGAGCAGCTGGAAGGTGCCAGGGATGGGGAAAGACCCTCAGTGTAGAGATGACTGTGTAGGTGGGTGTGGTACCTGTGACCAGAACCAGCTGAAAAAGTGGGAAAGTGACTCATTTTGTGGGATCATAATACAAAAAAAAAAAGGTCCATTCACCAAATGTCATGCTGTTGTTGAGCCACAAGCATACTTGGAGAGCTGCAAATATGATTTGTGCATGGGAAATGGTCTGCGGCAGTTTCTTTGCAGGGCTCTAGAGGCTTACAGCGACGCCTGCCAGGATGCTGGGATCCAGATACAAGACTGGAGGAAAATGGCAAAATGCTGTAAGTAATGTTAGCTACAGTAATGACTTAACTCAAGTATGTATTTCTCATTTTTTGTCCCAAGCTTTATTTATTCTTCTTGTTTTTCTCGATAAAGCTGCCAAATGTCCAGCCAACAGCCATTACGAGCTCTGCGGTAATGCCTGCCCTGCCACTTGTTCTGATCCTAGCGCTCCATCCAAATGCAAACGCCCCTGCGTGGAGACCTGCACCTGTAATGCAGGCTTTGTTTTAAGTGGAGAAAACTGTGTGCCTGCTGCTAAATGTGGCTGTACCTATGAAGGTCGCTATATTCCTGCTGGGGAGGCATTCTGGGCTGACAAGGCCTGTGAGCGATGGTGTAAATGTGTTCCTGGAAAAAGACATGTACAGTGCCAGAAAAAAGGCTGTGGGGCTGGGCAGCAGTGCCAAGTGATCGATGGTATAAGGAAATGCCAAGCAGTGTCCTACAGTACCTGCCGGGCCAGTGGGGATCCCCATTATCTGACCTTTGACAAGAGGAAGTTTGATTTCCAGGGTACATGCGTGTACCAAATGGCAGCACTGTGCTCCAAGGATCCAGAGTTGGTCCCCTTTGAAGTCCTGGTGCAGAATGATCACCGAGGCAGCAAGGTGGTTTCCTACACCAAGCTAGTAGAGATCAAAGTGTACGCCAATAGCATTGTCATTACAAAGACGCACAAAGGCCGGATTTTGGTAAGAGCTACATAATGTTTGCTGCATCATAGTTAAAACAGTTAGGTCTGATTATATCCCAGTATTGTATTGAATATTTAATCTTCGCATTCAAATAACACTGAGTTCTCTGCTACAGGTGAATAATGAGCTGGTCAACCTGCCTATTAAAGTGAATAAAGGACAGATATCTGTGTATAAAAGTGGCTGGTATGCTGTTGTCACAACAGATTTTGGCCTCAAAGTCGCCTTCAACTGGAAAAGTGCTGTGTTTGTAACACTGTCAAGCAACTATATGGGAGCTGTTTGTGGCCTCTGCGGCAACTACAATGGCAAACCCCAAGATGATCTGACCCCAAAGAATGGCAACAAACCTGTCAAACCAGCAGATTTTGGTGTTAGCTGGCAGGTGGCTGTTATCCCAGGTTGTGTCCAGGGGTGTAAAGGGGTGTGTCCTAACTGTGACATTACCCAGAAAGCTCAATATGAAAAGCAAGATTATTGTGGTGTGATAAGAGACCCCAAAGGGCCGTTCCGTGACTGCCATACCAAGGTGGATCCAGCTGGCCAGTTTGAGGACTGTGTTTATGATGTATGCCTGTATAAGGGCAGGAAGGATGTGTTGTGTCAGGCTATTACATCATACACATCTGCCTGCCAAGCTGCTGGGGCCAAGGTAGACAGCTGGAGGACCAGTCACTTCTGTGGTGAGAAATGTATTCAATTTGATATATTAAAAAAATCATCAAATGATTATTGACTCTACTATAATGCATTAAACTGTTTTTATGCATATTTTATTGAGAGTTTCTACCTTTTCTTTGTATTTATCTTGAATTATGACAACTGTTAAGTGTCTCTTTAGAAGGATATACTTTATGTGTGTCACTGTCTTTTGTCTTTTGTTCAGCGGTGAAATGTTCTATCCACAGCCACTATGAAGTGTGTGCAACTGCCTGTCCAGCGACGTGCGATACTTTGGCTCCTCCTCAAGGTTGCAAGAATCATTGCGAAGAGGGTTGTTCCTGTGATGAAGGGTACATCCTCAGTGGAGATCGCTGTGTCCCCTTCTCACAGTGCGGCTGCATCCACAACGACCGCTACTACTACATTGGCGAAGTGTTTTATCCCAGTGGGAAGTGTCAGGAGGAGTGCAAGTGCAAAGAAGATGGAGAGGTGATGAATACTAAAATGATCAAAACAGAATACTTTGGTATACATGAGTGTGACCTTGTTTCTTATGTACTTTTCTCAGGTTGAGTGCAAGAAGTTAACATGTGGCCAAAATGAGAAGTGTAGTACAGAAAATGGCATCCACAAATGTCATCCAGTTGGAAAAGGTGTGTGCCGGGCCTCTGGTGACCCCCACTACCTCTCTTTTGATGGGCAGAAATTTGATTTCCAGGGCACCTGTACCTACACGCTCTCTAAGACCTGTGGGCTGGAAGGTACCCACCTGGAGGCCTTTTCTGTAAACGTGGAGAATGTGCAGTGGGACCGAATGAGGGGAAAGAAAAAGGTTTCTGTCACCAGGCTGGTTGCAGTGGAGGTCCATGGCTTCACTATCATCCTTAGGAACAAGATGTTTGGAGTGCTGGTGAGTGCTCATTTCTCATTTAAACAGTTCAAAGACATGTATGTTAGGTTAATTGTTCACTTTAAATTTTCCCTAGAAGTGATTGAGAGTGTGAATGATTCTTTGTCTTTCTATGTTGACCCTGCAATAGATTGGTGTACCCTGCCTCTTGTCTACTAATTGCTGGGATAGGCTTCAGCCCCCCGTGACCCTGAATTGGACTAAGCAGTATAGAAATGAATGAATTCTTATTAAGTAACACCTCTTCCTTTCTTTTAGGTAAATGGAGTGTTTAACAACCTTCCAGTGAATCTGGATGAGGGAGCAGTGCAGATCTATCAAGAAGGCAGAAATTATGTTATTGCAACAAATTTTGATCTCTTTGTCACTTACGACCTGGTCTATCATGTGACAGTCACAGTACCTGGGAATTATCGTGGAAAAGTCTGCGGCTTGTGCGGCAACTTTAATGGAGACAGAAAAGATGACTTCCAGATGCCTAACAATCAACTGACCAAAAATGTCAATATGTTTGGAAAATCATGGAAGGTCACCATTCCTAATGTGGTGTGTGAAAATGGTTGTGAAGGGAATAATTGTCCTGACTGCAGTCCAGCTCAAAAGGCTGTATTTTTAAAAACCACTTACTGTGGTATCCTTACAGCACCCAAAGGTCCATTTGCAGTCTGTCATAGCAAACTGGACCCACAGCTATACTTTGACAACTGTGTGTTTGATGTATGTGCCTCCAACGGCGATGGAAATGTGCTTTGTGACAGCGCAGCAGCCTATGCCTATAACTGTCACATGGCAGGAGTGGATGTCAAAAATTGGCGAACTCCTTCTTTCTGTCGTAAGTGACCGAAGTGATATTTATGTATCATATCAATGCTTGTTACATGTAAGAATAATATATTTTCCTTTTCTTGTCATGCTTTATTATAGCGATGAAATGCCCTGCCAACAGTCACTATGAGGTGTGTGCAGAAGCCTGCTCTGATTCTTGCCCAGGCCTCACAGATATTGTTGAGTGCCCCACCGGCTGTACAGAAGGATGTGAATGTGACACTGGCTTCTTATTCAATGGACAGATGTGCGTCAAAGAGTCTGATTGTGGCTGCTACGAAAATGGCAAAACTTTCAAGGTACAATTCAGGGTCATTCCGTATGCAATAATGAGCTACTTTATAGTATCAAAGTGACCTCAACAAAAATGCATTTGTTTTCTTTTTTTCCCACAGTGATAGATTTTGATTTTAGATAGTAGCATTAAGGATTTTTTTTTAAATGTTACCCTAAAATTACCCAAATTTGTAAAATAAACTGAGCTCTTTCTAGCTTACTTTAATATCTTCATGAACTTATTCTCTGTCATCAGCCTGGTGAAGTTGTGTATGATGAGAACTGTAACACAAAGTGCACCTGTAATCCACTCAAAGGCCTTGTTTGTGAAAAGCACTCCTGTCTTCCTAACACCAAATGCATGATCAAGAAAGGAGTCAGGGCATGTTACAACACAGGTAAGACAAAAATTCTACGTACTTGCATATTGAAACTCATTCATTAACTAATTGCGTGAATAATCCAAAATGACTATNNNTATTTTTTTTAAAAAATTTTTTAAGGCAAGCTTAACTTTTCCTTGTTTATCCTTTGCAGATCCCTGCAAAGATGCTAAATGTCGTATCCAGGAAAAATGTCATATTGAGAAGGGCGAGGCTATGTGCATCCCCAAATACACAGGCACCTGCTGGGCCTGGGGTGACCCGCACTACCACACGTTTGATGGTTACAACTTTGACTTTCAGGGAACTTGCAAGTATGTCATCTCCAAGACCTGTGGGAACCTAGATGGTCTAGTTCCATTTTCTGTCACTGAGAGGAATGATAACAGAGGAAACACAGCAGTTTCTTATGTCAGAGAGGTAGATGTGCTTGTGTATGGGTACACCATCACCATCCAAAAGAGCCAAGTCGGTCGAGTCATGGTGAGATTTTTAGTCTCTTGTCTGTTGGACCTGTTGTATTTCAGTGTGTGCAGTATATATATTGATCTGATGCATCTAATACAGGTGGACGGGGAGCTGCTGAATCTTCCTGTGCAGCTGGGTGATGGTGAGGTATCGGTTTTTCAAAGGGGGCCATCTGCAGTGGTGGAAACTAAATTCGGTCTGTTCGTCTCCTATGACTGGAACTGGCATCTTGTCATCAAGCTTCCCAGCAGCTATTATGGCAGTGTCTGTGGTCTGTGTGGCAACTTTAATGGTAATAGAAAAGATGAGCTCCAGAATCCAGCTGGTAAGCCTGTCTCCTCAGTGATAGACTGGGGAAAGAGCTGGCAAACACCTGATCAGGACAAAGATCATCCCTGCTGGGACACATGTGAGAAAAACTGTCCTACCTGTGGCGATAACGAGCGGAAACTCTATAAGACTCAAGCTTTATGTGGGGCCCTCACAGCCAAGACCAATGGTGTTTTCAAGAAATGTACTGGAAAATTGGACCCCCAAGCCTTCATGAACAGCTGTGTGTACGACATGTGCTTCAATAAGGGGGATAAAAAGATGCTGTGCCAGGCACTAGCCTCCTATAATGCACAGTGTCGTGAGGCAGGAATAATAATAAAGGACTGGAGGAAAAAGTTTGGCTGTCGTAAGTATTTAAGAAAGTCATTCACTCAAGATTGCAATCAAATATTAAGGTTTTTCTTTTTTGGCTAATATCTGTCTGAAATTAATTTATATCCAGCAATGAACTGTCAGCGTCACAGCCACTATGAATACTGCGCCAGCCCTTGCCAGCCAACATGCCCGTTCCCTGAGGAAAATCAGAAGTGCAACGGTGCTTGTGTGGAGGCATGTGTGTGTGATAAGGGTTATGTCCTCAGTGCTGGTGTCTGTGTGCCTGCTAAAACATGTGGTTGCTCTTACGAGGGTCGCTACTACAAGCCAGGCCAGCAGTTCTGGGCTGATGAGGCCTGTGGTCGTCTGTGCGTATGTGACACCACTCTGGGCATGGTGACATGTCGCGAGGCTTCTTGCTCCTCCCAAGAGAAATGCACGGTGGTGGATGGAAAGCGTGCCTGCAAACCCATCAGTTATGGCACATGCACAGCCTCGGGTGATCCACACTACCGCACTTTTGATGGGCGTAGGTACGACTTCCAAGGGACATGTGAATATCAGCTGGTCGGACTGTGCTCTCAGCAGCCTGGGCTGGAGACATTCAAAGTGAATGTGCAGAATGACAACCGAGGAAGCAAGGCCGTGTCCTTCACAAGGATTGTCAAATTTTCTATCTATGGTGCCACTCTCATCATTAGCAGAGAATACCCCTACAAGGTCTTGGTAAGTGTGGATGCAGAGGTATGGATAATGACATGAATGGTTGATGTAATAAAAGATTAAAGAGTTATCTGCTTTCATGAGCATTTTTGAAGAGAAGAGAAATAGGACACAGCATGTAGTCGCATTATTGAAAATAACAGCACAGATCCTCTCAGCCTCATTGAAATAAGTGGAAGATAATTCCTTTTGTCGCTGTGCTAATTCCGACATCCCTCATGCTCTCCTGCATATATATTTAATTGCATATTAAAATTTTGATCCAGGGATTCTTAATTAAACTAAGATTTAGATGCACATTAGAATGGATTAACGAGGTCCACAGAATTATTAAATCTATAATCTCCTAAAAATATTCCTCCCTCTTTCCCTCCATGTCTACTCTTCAGCTCAATGGGCAGCTTGCTTCACTGCCTCTGGATCACAATAATGAGCTGGTTGTGTTTCTGAGTGGTCGAACAGCTGTAGTGGAGACAGTTGCTGGAATCACTGTGAGTTTTGACTGGCGAAGCAAGGTGAGCGTCACTCTGCCAAGCAGCTACCAGGGCTCTGTGTGCGGTCTGTGTGGCAACTACAATGGGAAAGCACAGGATGACCTAACCATGCAGAATGGCAAGACTGCCTCTGATGGAACTAAGCTGGGGGAGAGCTGGCAAGTGGCCCTCACACCTGGTTGTTCATCAGCCTGCCAAGGGGCGAGTTGCCAGGCCTGCTCAGACTCCCAGAAGAAAGTGTACCAGGCCACCAATTATTGTGGCATCATTGTTGACAAGGCAGGGCCTTTCAGAGAGTGTCATAGCCGTGTGGACCCTGCTCCTTACATGGAGGACTGTGTGTATGATGTTTGTCAATATCACGGGCACCAAGGGTCATTGTGTGTTGCTGTTGAAGTGTATGTGTCTGCCTGTCAGAGCCAAGGAATTACCATCCACTCCTGGAGAACAGATTCATTTTGCCGTGAGTTAGAATTTGTGTTTTCATTTTTGTTGAATTTTTGTCTTAACTGTGTTTCAAGTGTCTCTATCATGTTTAATCTGGTCTTATCCTATCCCACAGCAATGGAGTGTCCTGCCAACAGCCATTACACCCTTTGTGCCTCAGGTTGCCCAGCCACCTGTGCTAGTTTAACCTCCCTCTCCACCTGCCACCGGCATTGTACTGAAGCCTGTGAGTGTGACCAAGGCCACTTACTGAGTGGAGGTGCCTGTGTGCCTTTGAAAGACTGTGGATGCTCCTATGATGGTCAATACTACAAGAAAGGGGATGTTTTCTACCCTGAAGACAAGTGTATGGAGCAGTGCATCTGTGGAGAGAACGGGGCTGTGTCATGTCAAAAGGCCAAGTCTCGTCCAGGAGAAGTCTGTAAGCTTGTAAATGGAGTGAAAGGCTACCACCCAGAGGGGCAAGGAAAGTGTGTGGCTTCAGGTGACCCACATTACATATCCTTTGATGGACAGAGGTTTGATTTCCAGGGTACCTGTGTCTATGTACTGGCCAAGGTTTGCAATGATGACAAAGGCCAGCTTATGCCATTCAATGTCACTCAGGGCAATGAAAAATATGGAAATGGAAAAGTGGCTGTAACCAAGTCGGTTGCAGTGACGGTCTATGGTTATGTCATCTACATCCAGCAGCGAGTGCCATGGAAAGTTATTGTGAGTTCAACATTATATCCAGAGCACTTGTGTATGTTTTTGAATTCCTCACTAAAGTTCCCACAATGATTATACACCCCGATCTTCTTGTTCCAGGTGAATGAAGAACTTCTCAACCTCCCTCTCTCCCTGGATGAGGGGCGTCTCACAGTCAGCCAGGAAGGTCGTAATATAGTAGTCAAAACAGACTTTGGGCTGAAAGTCCTTTATGACACTGTGTACTATGTTGAGGTGATCATTCCCTCTACATACCAGGGTAAGATGTGTGGTCTTTGTGGCAACTACAATAAGAAAGGTAATGATGATTTCAGACTTCCTGGTGGTAAACAAACAAACAATGTGGATGAATTTGGAAAGGCGTGGGTGGTTGATCTGCCTGAGCATGTGTGTGGAGGCTGTGGAGCTCAGTGTCCAGTATGTGATCACGCCAAAGTTACTTTGTATGGAAAACCCGACTCTTGCGGCATCATGAGTGCACCTAATGGCCCTTTCAAAGCTTGCCACGCTAAAATCGACCCAGCAGCATATGTGTCTAATTGTGTGTTTGATGTCTGCGCTGTGGGTGGCAGTAAAGAAATTCTGTGCGACAGTGTGCAGGCCTACACTCTGGCCTGCCAGAATGCAGGGGTTCAAATCCAGTCATGGAGGAGCAGCTCCTTCTGCCGTAAGTTGCACACCCTATCATTTTAAAAGAACATGTGTCAATGTTTTCCGTCCGTGAATAATTCCATTTATATATTTGTTGCAGCTGTCTCCTGCCCACTGCACAGCCACTACGAGGTGTGTGCTGACACCTGTGGTAGGACGTGTGCCAGCTTTATTCACCCAGTTTCTTGCCATGAAAGCTGTTTTGAAGGATGCGAATGTGATGCTGGCTTTGTTTTTGATGGCAGTCAGTGTGTTTCCCTAGACAAATGTGGGTGCATGTACAACGGCAGATATCTGACGGTAAAACTTCACTTACATTATGTTGACATGCATAACTGAGTCACATAAAGTATAGCCATAAAAATTACAAATAACTTACATTAATTTCACAGAAATTTGATATAAAAATATTTTTTTCACTAACCTTGGAATAAGCAATGACAACAAACTTTGTTTCAGGTGGGCCAAACAGTGGTGGACAAAGATTGTAAGTCCAAGTGTGTGTGCCAGGCATCTGGGCTGGTAAAGTGTGAAAAGCTGTCCTGTGCCAATGGGGAGGTGTGTGATGTAAGAGATGGGGTCAAAGGTTGTCAGATCAAACAGCATCATTGCACTGTCAGCCAAGCTGGCAAACTGAGCTCCTTTGATGGCATGTCTGGAGAGATTGGAGTACAAGGGGCATTCGAGGTGGCATCGCTGTGTGATGAGGCCGCTGAGCAATGGTTCCGTGTGGTCGTGGATGTCAGGAGCTGCAGAAAGCGGGCACCTCCCACTGCTGCTACTGTGTATGTGTTCTTCAAGGACACTGCTGTCACAGTGAACAGCCAACATGAAACTTGGGTGAGGAATTTTAAATATGAGCTTTATGATGCAGAAACTTTTTTTTTTGTCTGAATTAATTTAGTTTTCCCTCTTACTTTCCCATCTTTGAATCCTCTAGGTAAATGGAAGGAAAGTGACTCTTCCCAGCAAAGTGACAAATGAGCTTTCGGTCCAAATCTCTGACAGGAGTGTAGTCATTGAGAGAGCATCAGCTGTACGGGTCACCTATGCAATTTCACAGGAGGTCACTGTCATTGTTGACAATCACCTGTCTGGTAAAATGTGCGGCGCCTGTGGCAACTACAATGACAACTCCAAAGATGATCTAAAGACAGCAGATGGGAAAATCAGCACAGATGTGTCAGAAGTTGTTGGCTCATGGAGAGCTGGAGACTTCTCTACATGGTAAGTATTTGAAGGATATATAACAACAATAATTTCACGGCAAAGATTTATTGCTGTATTCAGTGAGATGACAAGGATAGTCATTTGCAGTGCTGCATACTCACATCACAGCTCTCCTTATGTTAACTTGAAGTGTTTTAATAAAATAACTTTGCCCAACTGTCTATTCTTTATAAGCTTGCAGTTAAAGGAGAAGCCTTTATTGTTCTTTTTCATTATGCAAACTGCATTCTTGATTTGACCACTAAAAAAATCAGGTCCAGATCAGCAAAAGATGGGGACAGTGCTACAAGCATTCAACCGCTTATTCTGTTAACAGCAAGAACTAAACAAGGACTCCGCAGAGCCCTTTTAAAGGAATTAGAGTGTGGTTTTTAATTGCATTTGGCTCAATTTAATTAAGAAATGCTGAAGAATCCCCTATGGTAATTACTGATTAAAAAGCAGGTGAGGCTGACAGGCATGGCCATCAAAAGCTACCAAGCTTGCAATCCAATCACTGCTTGTCATCCAAGGACACTTAATACTCATCTGGGTACAATAATAATTTGGGGGCCCTTGTCTTTAAGTTTAACATCTTAGCCTCAAGTCAATCCTTCTGAGAGTTTTGGACATCCGTCCTATTTTTGTTCAAATTTCTCCAACTTTAAAGAACACAAGAAATAATATGACTCAGTGCTTGCTCTTGCATTTGAATTTAAGAATACAATTTTCTGAAGCATTGCTTCTGAAGCATCTGTGTTGTGCTAGAGTAATACATTGACTAAAATCAAAATTTTTGTTGCAGTGGCCTGTAGAAGTGCACGATCTGTACTGATTAACACATCTGGTACACAGGTAAAAAAAATTATGATGTTTCTTTTTTTTTTAAACGGTATCATTTGTGTCCTCATGAATGAAGCAGCTACAAAGTGTGGTTTACATTTCTGATTTTTCCATCTGTTCAACAGGATGAAGAACGCTGCTTGTTTACAATCCTGCTCATCAAAGTTTGCCGCTTCCTCTTGATTCATACAGTAGCTTTCATTGTTTCTTGCCAATCTGGTCCTTCACTGTTCTCTCTTAATTTGTAGAAGCATGTGGTTCACTCTTGTCCAACATCTCCATCTAGTGGAGAGAAATATAAAGCATGTTTTCTCTTTTCCACAGAACCCCATGTAAGGATAAGAAACAGTTTGGAGAAACCTAACTATACTTTAAGAATATGTTTGCTTAGTAAAAGTGTCCTCTTTACCGTTCTGACCAATAAATGAACTTGTTTCCATGACAGCATGTGCCCTAGTTATTTGTTATCCCCAGAAAATTACTTCTTTGTTACTATAAACTTCCAGAACAGTTGGCATCTTGTATTTGACCTCTGCTGCAGATTATACGGGTGGTGAAAGAAATCTCATGCCCACCTGACTGATTAGAAAAGCAAAGTCCTTGGAGTAAGAGGGAATAGTACAATAACAAAATTCCATAATGTCCAGCTAACCAACTACAATACTATACTGAGACAGGACCTCCTTCAGCTTGGTCCAGCTGTGTATTTGGTCACAGAGGGGAGAATATGTCAGTTTGCTGTGGGAGTGACATTATGAAAACCGTTACATAGCTGTGAGAAAACTACCTCTGTGGCCCTGAAAGCACTCTAGTGTTTATGATTTCCCTTCACAGTTCTGAGCCTCCCTCTACAGCCTGTAAATTACACCACAGCCCAACAAGCTCACTGTTAGATGCTGCTTATATCCCTTAAATTAGCCTGTGGAGAGCCATTAGCATGATTTACAACTTATTATGAAATCACATTTAACTGTCAGTGCTGGCAGCAAAACACATGGCAATAATAACAGTGTATTCAGTGCTGTGTAGCTCTCCTTGTGTTAAGTGTACTAGGGCAGCTCATGGCAATTTTTGGGAGTAACTTCAGTGACTCCCCGCCCACTTCTGCCTCGTTTCTGAGACAAGACCAGAGGGAACATAGCTTGGAGAAGTTGTAAAGCAGAGCATAGATGTTTCTGCACATGCATTATAATTATTTTTCTTTTTATGTGAGATTTTCATCTTCTGATATTCATTACAAAGTCGTGCAAGATTTTAATTCTTTTGGCTTAAGTTATATTTAAGTGCGAAACTTCTTTTTGTTGTTTTGGGGTTGTTGGTTTTTTTTTTTTTTTTTCAAAGTTTGAGTCGCTCAGGCTGGTCGACGGTAAGTTTATTTATACTCCTGTTAAATTTATTTCGTGGCATTTATCATGTCACTGACACTAGACGAAATAGCTTAAAATGTAACTGCAGGCAGTAAATTCCATTATACAGTTCGTGTGCTCTGGCTTTTCTTTGAGTTTGCTTCCTATATTGCTATTTCTCGACAGTTAACTTCCACTCTCCATCTGCACGTCTGCTGCGCTTTAACACGTGATAGTCTCATTTGCTCAGAATTACACCACTCTTGTAAATTTATGCATTTACGGATAAATTGAGTTTTAAAGGGAATTTAAAAAAATTTGCGCAGTGCTTCATTAAGCCTAAAACTGGATTGAGTTTGGTGTCACACTTCTGCATTGGAGCTTGCCACCAAGTTTGTGCTAGCTTAGAAAATTCCTCCATTTGTATCGCGTTAATAAGCGAGAACAACAACCATAGCTGGAAAAGGGGTCACCTGTTTAGTCCAAAACATGAGAATGAATTAAACTTATGAATGTCTGAACTAAAAAAACACAAAAAGTCTACTTCTTCCATTAATGTACACCTATATGAAGGCTGCATTGGGTTTTTGTTTGTTTGTTACTAGGGGTTTTCTTAATTGCAAACTATGTACAAATACCATTTTAAAATCATCCGTGGTGAGCCAATATTTCTTTTGGGCTTCATGGCCTTCTTCAATTCTTTCATTATTCTTCTACATCACTCACAAGCAAGATTATTGGATTGCTTAATGTTAGAATATTTGATTGTATTTTTTTTTTATCAAATCTGACAGGCAGGCTTTTGTTGTTAATCCTGCTCCCAAGACACGAGTGTACATTTCTCTCCACTTCAGACCCATGTTCACACCCCAACTCTAGTCATGCATGAATCCTCAGCAGTGTTCTGGGCCAGAGAGGTAACCTTTGGCTCTGATAAACACAGGCTTTGATCTTTACAATGCAAGACATTTAATTTCACGGCATAGATTTTCTTCAAGTGTAGAACAAACTTAGATGTTCCTCCGCTACATTCATGTTGTCACGACTTGGAATTGTGTTGGAATAATTTGGTCTGTGAAGTGAGCAAAATCGCACTCAGTGTGCTGTCTGAACTGAAGACACTCTTCAGTTCCTGTGTCTAGCTATGAAAAATGGGCTAGTTGTGGATCCTCACCCTGTAACAGAATCCCAAAGGAATGACCTGGATAATATATAGATAGAAAAACAGCCCTGTGAGGCTCATGCTCCATGTTGATGACCAAATAAAACCAAAAGCAAATCCCACTGACCAAATATCAAGTGCAACTCAACACCGGCCTTGCTTCGCAGCCCTCTACTACCAAGCTTCTTCTTTTGGGGTGCTGAGCTTAAAATAAATCCCCCTCTTTAACCCAGAGCCAAGAGACCAAATTATTAGGACATATCCTGTTAACATTTGTGATCCTGTTATGTTGTGTCTAACCGAAGTGGAGCATTATGTTCCTACCAGGCATGGGTCATTTGAGGGCTTAATTTTCCACTTGGAATTCACTTCAGTTTAGTAGTCATGAGAACTTAGTACTTAGCCTTTGAAAAAAAAATTTAGCTCCTTGGTTGAACCCTGAAAATGTGTTTGGGATGTTATACAACTGTATTAAGCTACATTACTGTTTTGGGTTTGGCTATTATTTCTTGAGAGAGAAAAAAACGTACTCAACTCATTTAAACTTTATCTGACTGGTTGGCTTTGCCCTAACTCCTCTTAACAGGTACAATGGATCTCGTTGTGTTGGTGGCATTCAGCTCCTGGCTGGCTCCTGCACTCGGTGAGTATCATTTTCACCATATGTTGGACGGCTTTGGAACGAATGAGTCTGTGCAAACTTAATATTCTTCAATTACTTCTCGTAGCTGTGCTATGAGTTCCTCCGAGCTAAATGAGCTGATGTTTCTGTATAACAGGATCAGCGTTTGGCAGGGAGATGTTTGGTAAGTTTTTTTGCACCAGAGTGGTCAGTGAAAGTGCATGACCTCTAGATTTCTTAAGGTTTATGTGCACTGGCTTTTTGCATGGCTTTTTGCCGTGTGTCCTTTTTGGTCAAATGTGTATAAGATGCCACTTTTTTTGTTGGCAGTACTGCGATGCAGTTGTCAGCATCATTTTTTTATTTTATTTTATGTTTTTTATTTTGTCTGGAATGTTTTGCTCAGAAAAAGGTCATGTCTTTTTTATGCAGTTTGAATAACCACTTGTTTGGACTGCAGCCAAGTTTTCATTTTAACACAGGTCCTTGTTTCTGACTTGTATCTCTGTGTTTCCTGCATGCCATCAGTTGAGCTTGATGTTAAGCAGATTTGCCCACATGAAAGTTTGGGGAGGGGTTTATTGTTTTTTTCCTCCTCAGCTCTTCCACGTGACTCCAAATTAGACTTCATCTTTTAAGACTTATCAAAAGCAATATGCCAGAAATGGGTTTTTGCCTCACAGAGAAAAAGATAAACTTTGATTTACAGCCCTAGGAATGAGGTCAGAGGTAACTCTAGCCCTCTCACTCTCACTCTTCAATGAACAGGCTGCAACTGTCTGTATAAAATATTATGTTTCTGGTTTTCAATAAAATGCATTCACCTCCTACACTTAAATTTATGATTAATAGCATCACTTATGTTAAGGATATGAGTCGTTCGGCAGCTGTTAGATAACATTTAAACAGAGCAGTGACGAGCTGCTAGTGGCTGTCGTTTACAAAGCTGCACACAGTCAAAGGAATATTTTGATAACAGCTGAAAAAAAACATTAATTATACAAAATGTTGGCTGGCATTAGCATTTATGTAACTCCCGATGTGCCCACTGCAGGGTTACATTGTTATCCATCCAAACATTGATGCTAGTATAAAAACTGTCTCCTTTGTGTCTGAAGTTGGTTGCTTAATTGTTCTGCAAGACTGATTCTGATTTGAGACTGATCAAAGAGGTCTGTACTTTCCCACATTACCCCATTAGCATGTACGTGGGGAAATAAAACCAAATATGCTCTGGGTAAACAAAGGTGAGTTGATCTGACAGTTGTCGTTTTGAGTTGAACACTCAGTTGTGTTTGCTTGTGTGAAACTGGAGGAGCTGATTGTTTTGCACCGATTTAGAAATGGAGAGTAAATAGTCACGTGAAAAATAAGCTCATTCTTAGAAAATATTTGGCTTTTCTTTCACATATTTAGGCATGCTAATATTTAATCCTCCTTAGTAATGGGGCTCCGTCTATTTGACCTACAACAACTGGTTTTGATTTTATTTTGACTCTGTCGTGTTTATTAATTAGGCAGTGTTTTTAAAATAGGAATAAAAAAATAGGATCAAAAGTTAATTCCTATGGGATTTTCACATCATAGTAATGTTTTTCATAAAATGTGACAAAACTAAGATTAATTTAAGATGCTTCAGCTGAATTCATAATATATTACTTATTACTTTCTTTGCTCTTATACACCAGTGTCTATATACCTTTACACTGATACAAATTTGGACTGTGTATTGTGTGTATTGGTCTTTTCATATCACTTTTATCCTTTGCTGTCATGCACTTGCGCCACCAGCTGAATTTCGTGTAAAGACTGATTGTTTTTCATTCTTCTTCCACAGCTTCATCGGCAAATGATGAGAAAGGTGGGTATTATTGAGCCAAAGTTTTGAAAAGTTTAACTATTAGTGAAATGAGTACAATGGAAATTGTTTTACTGGGCAAATAAATTGGTACTGGCACCAAACTGAGTAACATCCAGATGAATGACTGGTGATATAATGAAGACTCTCTGAAGTGTGTCAGTGGATTGTTCTGCCTCTCATTTGTTTCCTCTCTTTCTCTCTGTCCTCCCAGACTCCGACAGTCCTTTTCATTACGGTGAGTGCTGAGCACACAGAGGTGTCCCTTTATTGGTCGACCCTCTTTGCAGGAAACATCTGGGGGGTTGAAATGAGTTAGCATTTTTTTTACTTATTTTTCCTTGAGGTAATGGAAAACTTCTAGAGAAATCCCAAAACAAATACTTCACATCCTGTCCACTGTGATGATTTTTAGTGCATGCACAAGATGCATTAACATTTTTTTTCACTTGTTTACTCGCTTTTGGTTATTTTTGGTGTTGTGTTTGTGCTGATGATAAACCTACTCACTCAGGGCCTTTTCCTCATTAGACCACCACTTCTTCAGTGAGCCAAGTAATTCCCACTGGGGATGTGTTTTCCTTTTCACTTTTTTACATTTCATGTTTTCTTATTAGTTAATGATTTTACCAGAAAGGTTGGAGTAAGAACTAAGCTAATGAAAAAGTAAAAAAAAAAAAACAACACACACACATTGATGTATAACTGTATTCACAGTGCAAAGTACACTTTTCAGCAAGCTTTGATAATTTAAGAGGATGAGCCATCAGGATGTCCCGCATTGTGTTTCTTATCTGCTCACTATGCACTTGTTTGCTTAATGTGGCTGTTTTTCTGGAGTAAGGCAGGCTCTGTTTCTCTCTTTGGAAAAAAAAAGTCTTTCCCACCTTTATATTAAACATGAATACCCCGAGTCTCCAGCTTTATCCTGCTTTTTTGAGCTGATATGTGGATATCTGTTTTTTTGTTTTGGGAGTTTTTTTAAAATATTTTATTTAAGCTTTTTTAAACTTTTTGTTACAAAAGAAGGAAAACAATAACACATAATTTCAGTATACAAAACCTGACAGTATTACAGTATAGCATAAAATAATTAAAGTAATAAAAGGAGAGACAGGGACTATATAAGAATGTATGCACTAGCCAAAATAATCTAGTATTCTATGTCCCATGGCACCATCAGGAAAGAGAGCAACGGAAGCAAAAACAAAACAAACAAAAACAAAAAAAAGAAAACATCTGAGATAAAACAATAAATATTTTTAAAAAAGATAAGTAAAAAAAATTAAAAAAGACCTTGAGAGGAGAATCAACACCCATAATAAGTACAGGAAAAATACAAAAACAACCCACAAATACTACGCTTCCGCTTTAACATTAAACCATGTGCAATAAAAAGATTTTTAAGTACTTTTAGAAATTTGTACAAGACGCTTTTTAGAATCAAAAGCGATCAGAGATAAAGTTAAAATCTTTACATGAAATGTTGACATTTTTCAGATCATGGTGTGTGGATTTACAAAAGTCACTTTAAATCTGCGCAGTGCTTATTGTGAAACTTACAAATTAGCCGATCTTTGCTTTTTTCATAAAGCAGATGTTTTTTGTCACCATTTTAAAGTTAATTAATGTCTTCCTTTTGAAGCAGGACGAGATGAGCCTAAAGTTGTTGTGTTTTGTTTATTTTATAAACAAATAAAATGACATTCTTATGTTTTAGAACTCATGATGGCAAGCACCTTTAATTTAGTGTTTGCAACTTTGTGAAGTTTGTAGAATTCTCTATATGTACATAAATATGAACTAAAACATCATCAAAAATCCTAAGTTAGATAAAGAGACGGCAATAAAATAAATATGGCAAAATAATATATTTATTGAGTACAATAGTTCAATATTGCATATGTATAACTGATAGTGTGTGAGCCTTTACTCATTGTATCTCCTGTGACCTCCCTGTGCAGCAATAACTCCTAAAGGTTAAACTGTTGATCAGTAATTTAAGACAAAATTTAATATTAAGGATGACCTTACATTTTCCTGAGTTTGGAAACTGTTCAATCCATGATTATACCACCAACAGGTTACACTTTTGAGGTTGTTTTTGTTGTCCTTTTTTTCCAAACATAATGTTTTACATTTCAGCCAATTTGTTTTCTTCTTCCAAAATCATCTTCTTTCTCTTTTTACTGCCTGGCTTGTCTACATGATTATTAGTGAACTGCACACAGACACTAATTTCACCCTGAGATTTTTTGCTGATTCTGTCATGTATCAAGGTACCAGGGAATTAGGAAGTGGGACCCAGATGCAGGACTGACAATACTCAGAGGCAGATGAGGGTAGTGAAGATATGAGACGCAACTGACAACTAACAAACACACACAATAAAGGAAAACTTGGAGCATATGTACAGAGGGACTGATGACAAAAAAAGAAGCAGGTGTGACAATTAAGGACTGGAAGCAGGAAACAGGAAGTAAAGCAGACAGAACACACAAAGGGATAATACCCTTCAAAATAAAACAGGAAACAGAACTCAAAAAAGACTAGAAAACTAAATAGATAGCAACAGAACAAGAACAAAAAACCCCACAGATCATGACAGATGCACCGTTACACACCTTAGAGTGATCTTTGTTGACTACCACCCTTGGGGAGAGTAAAAGTAAGCTTAAGTTGTCTCACTTTACTCGCACCAGACTGTAGATTCAAAGAGATTGCGCCATCCCCCATGGCCTCTGTCTCATAGCTGTAGTTACTTGTTGCATGTGAGATGAGAGTTTTTCATAGATCATTGAAGAATAAACACTTCTCCTCTTCTGGCACAATAAATGTTCAATATATTTTTAAATGATCCAACATCTCAAAAACCAAAGCCCAGAGAAAAACTCAAAGGCCTTATGATACTGTATACTTTATTTTTGTGCAAGTACCTTACCATAAGACACTAATGCAAAAGTCACTCATAGTGGAGCATATTTGCATTGCAGCATTTGTACATTTATCTCAGTAAAGGATATCAGTATTATGCAATATTGGATCATTGTCCTCATTAAATAACTATTAAACAGCTCTTACAGCAATATATTCTAGTCTGAGTTCTCTCAGCCTTGATTTAGGCCTGTTCTGTTTTACTGTTTTAATGAGAAATCCAGACAATTCATAAAGTTCCACGAATATTCAATTACAGTCATACATCAGTTATTCATTTCTTTTTTAAATTATCATCATTATAACCTTCTTATTAAATTATTGTCATACTCATCCATTTCATACAGCAAACCTGGATCATTTTACAGCCTGACATTTCTGAATCCCTTAGAGACTCCTAGAGGAAAAAACAAGAGATATTTACAGCTTATCTGTGTCTTTTCTTCTTTATCTTGGGACATACTGGGGATTTTATCTCCTTTCCCGAACTAAGCAAGATTAATAAGCTGTAGTCTCAAATAGACAATACTTCCTTATCAGTGGCTGCGAGCCAAAAAAGTTGCAGATGAGGCGCTTCCCTGTATGTTTGTAAAACAGTTTGCTGATGCATTTTTCTCTACTAGCCTCAGAGTTTTTGTTGCGTTTCTTCTTCATTTGTTTGTGGTTCATGGAAAAATATCTTTCTTTCTTGTTTTCTTGGTTGTGCATTTGTTTTATGTACAAAAAAAGCTTTTCTGAAACAGTTTGTCAGTCCTCAAAGAGAAAGCCAACTATGGAGCTGAAGTTAACCGTGGTGTTTACAGTCCTTGTGACTGCAGATTACAGGAATGTGTGGTGTCCCAACGTAACCATTTTGGGACAGCAGAACAGTTCTACAGAGCTGGCCTTCAATTAAAATGCAGTTGAAATACCTCAGAAAATTCCACAAAATATTTCTTTTTGACTGACTGAAGACTTGAACACTTTAAATCTTTTACATTTCAGATTATGAATCTCTGCGAATCGGTGGGCTGGTTTTTGCTGTGGTGCTGTTTCTCCTGGGCATTGCCCTCATCGTCAGTAAGTACTCAAGTACACAGCTCATGTGGAATGTTGAGCGTGAGTGTCACTACACAGTGATCCTTCTACAATCTACTGAGTTCAAATGGTGCTGCAAGGCATGCAGGCTCCAGTTGCTCTCAGAGGTCTAGTAAAGGCGCACAGATGCTACTTGCACAGTGTCAGCACACTTCCCACAAGTTGGCCTTTATATCTCATTCGTTTTCTCACACAGTGTCCTTCCAAGATTCTTCCTCCGAACTGCCAGCTCATGCTGCTGCTTCTGCCAGTTGTAGTCCTGAAACCTAAACCAGCCAATAAATAATTCAGTGGTACTCGCACACCCTGCCACAGTGGGTTTCTGCACTCTAATAATGTTCGTGTGAAAGACTTTGTTAGGAAATAACAATTTTTTAAATACACTGGTGTTTTGAAATTGTGACATGAAATTAAATCGTTGCTACTTTTATTCAACAGAGGAACCATTAATTTCTATATGTATATTATTATTTTCAGAAATTCAAATCATGTCTTTTGATTTCTGAAACTAGTTATATTTGTTTTATCAACTTCAGCCTACAAGATACAACCCTCACTGTGTGGCAAAGATATTTTTTTCTCTTAAGCCATCAGCCTTTAGTCAACTTGCAGAGCAGAAACTCAATACAAGAGACTCTGTTCTGCAAATCTGCATGATTTTTTTTGCTACACTTTGCTTAGACATTTAGAAAGAAACTTGAGGAAGTCATGATGCTTTCTCTTACAGAAGTAGTAATAATTAGTTATGCATCTGAATTTTAGAGTTATTTACTGACATGAAAACAGTCTTGGGCTCAGTAAACTAGAAGTTTGTAAGGTGTCCTGAGACTTGCAGCCCAATTGGGCTAAAGAACACATGTTGGAGTGTTGTAGTAACAAATCCATCCAGGCTTGGAGCAGCTGCCTCGTTTTTTATCAAAAAGCAATGAAAGAAGTGTTTGTTTTGTAACTTCAAAAATGTTATAAATCTCTTTTGTTTTACAGTGTAGATACAATGACGTGAGAGCCCTTTGTCATTGTTTTTCTTGTTTCTACCCTGAAATAGGTCGAAAGTGTACCTGTTCAAAGAGTGATAAGTCAAGGTATTTTTCATATTTTAAAATCCATTCAAAGTATTTGAAATATTTTAAAATCTCATATGAAATTATATTTTTATTCTTTGTATCTTTCAAGTTCAGTTTCGCTCTGTGAGGCACTTTTTGTGCACGGCTGTTTGATAGAGTTGTCAAAATAAAGCTGAGTTTAGATAAATCTGCAGCTTTTTTCTAATTGTCATTATCTTACTATTTATTTTCCTCAGATCCAGGGGTCCTGGTGTGGACCCAGGAGTCCAGAGGGGTAAATGTTCTTCTTGAATTTTATAATAATAATAATTCTAAATGTTACCTATTTTGTGGAATTCATCCAAACCCTCTTTTTACAGCTTAACAGACACTGCAGACAAACTGGTAAGTATATGACAAACAGCCATGTATATATAAGGAGCTGAAAGAAATGCAGATCAAACTCAGCATTTTTACCTCTTTTCACAGTTTGAAAGTTGCCATTAGGTGGCAGCAAACACCACGATCACAGCAGAGGATGATCTTTCCACGAGCACAACATGAAGCTTTCTTGAATTTTGAAATGTTCCTGTTCTCCTGTTTTCCTTTTTTTATGTTTATGTCATCAGTAACTGTCACTAGTTAATGTTTCAACTTTATAAAGTAGCTATAGTGTGATTATCATTTATATTTTTGTGACTTTCAAATTGATACAAAATAATAAAGAAAATGTTTTAGAAAAAATATCTACTTTTCTTTCTTTTTTGTTTTGATTCATATAACTGTAGTAGACCAGTGAATGTAGCCTTCTGTTATGCAGCACTCCAGTTCCTGCTGACACTGCAGACACTTCAGTTACACATGCAGTAGTAACTATCAGCAGTGAGTGTGGACCCGATAATGTTCTGCATTGAGCAGCTTTTGAAAAGACAATACACCTAATTGTACCCATCTCTTTTTTCTATGCTGTTAATTCTCAGATTTTCTACCGTAGTGATTCTAGCAGCCTCTGCAAGGATAAAAGCTGCATATACAGACTGTATTTTCCCTGGAGTTACAGGAACAGGCTGACTGCACTGCACAAAAGAACACGAGAGAAATGGGTGCACTTCCATTATGGAAGTCAATATTTCTGCTTTGAAACAAACAGCAATATTTGTAGAAAACATGCAGGGATGTTGGTGTGAAAGCTGTAATGATTCGATCAGCCATCTTATTTTTTCATGTTGTAATAAGCCAAAACTAAACAAATCATAAAAGGCTGTATGGTGGTCTGTAAATTGTTGAAGAGAACTCATTTGCTATAAGACATTTATTCTACTATTTATTTCAACTTTGAGCTATGGTGACCTAATATCCCCAGGAAACAGGGGCTTTGCTGATTTTTTTAGCACTGGGATTGCCCGTGGATTGCACCAGTAGCTCAACGATCAGTGTAATATTTCATCATCACCACTAGAGGGTTGACACTGAAGGCACACTGAAGCTGCTTTCCCTGCTGTGCAGTCCAGCTCTTCCATTCATATCCAGGCTTTAACTGCAACCAAGTAAGCTGCTGTATTTCCAGGAGAAAGAGCTCTTCTGCATATCTGCACTGCAGCCATGGACACAACAGGTTTGTTTGGTTTTTTTTCCTCTTAGGGGATCTTAAGGGGTGTTGCATTCAGTACATAAAGAATTTTATAGAAAATAGAGGAAAAATACTTAATTTTTTCTTTTAAACAAGTGTGATTGTTTAGTGATACAAATTAAATTGGACAAAGTGAAAAAAGCGTCATTTTCATGCCTGTTCTGATTTAATTAATTTGTACTTTATTGTGCTACATTCAAGGGAGCTCATAAGTACTGATGCATGTTTCAGTCTCACAATAAGGGAAATTCTCATGTAAACTTCCCACTATAAGGACTGATATTTAGCACTTCTCTGAAACTGATTAGTTTTTGTAGAAGAGGGAAACGGTAAGGCAAAATAAAAACTGCTAGCTCAGCCCCTTGGGACAGGATTCAGTAACATGCAAGCTGTGTTATTGACTTCCGAATGACCAACTAAACTGGCACAGCCTGAAGCCCACGACTCCTTCATGTATGCAAAATTGCTTATTGCATTGCTAAAATACCTATCTTTTCAAATGGCCCCTCAACTCTATCACTTTTCTCTATTCAAGCCCCCACCCTCCTTTTTTCTGCTGTGATGCTGCTGCTGGCTTGTAACCCATTTTTTCTGCTGAGCGAAGATGCTGCATAGAGCGCCTCTGAGTGGAAAAAAAAATTCCCCTGAAGAGTGTTGAAGCCAGACCTGCAGATCTAGGAAAGCAGCCCTGCCCAACTACAAACCCACACAGAAAGCTTATTATTGTCAATTGTGTTGAAATTAATGCCTTTGTTTGAGTTGATGTGTACTGATGAGACTCTTTATTTCCAGAATCAATCTTTCCAGACCAAAGCGACTTTGATTATGGTAAGATTTATACAATTTACAGTACTAGTTTTAAAAACATAAGGACACTTTGTTTTACATATTGAGTTCTGTGACTGCAGTATATGATGAACTCTAATAGGTGTGTTTGGTGAAGTCCCACTTGGTTTTGTCCCTTGTAGATTATGAGACATTGCGGACCACAGGCGTTATCCTTGCTGTCATTATGTTTGTCTCTGGCATTTTAATAGCCCTGAGTAAGTTTAGACTTTTTTTTAAAAAGAAATATAACCAAAATTTAGAGGCTTTAATAGATGCAAATGATATTAACTGTGTAACTTATCTATCATTCCTCGAACAGGTAAAAAGTTCACAAAATGTTTTAAATCCTCATCCAAGTAAGATTTGTGCAAGATTTTGTGGATGATTTGCCCGTGCATGTTGTATGAATTTGGATTGATAACCACTGTGAGCTGGAGAAAATAAAATAAAAAACACCTTCTACTAAAAATAATAATAATGATTTCCCAATTTTTTCCATCTCCCTGCCCTGGATGCCACTTCTCTAAATACTCGCTCCCTGTTCTGCATACACAGCCTAAAATACACCTCCAACACATTAAGCAGTTTACACAGGTCTGTGTGTGCATTTAACACACTCTTCATGTGTTGGCTGTGAATGGGCAGTGTCCACACCCAGCTGATCGCATGCTGCTTGAATGGCAAAACAAGAAGATGAGCTTCTGTTTGAACAGCACAAAAAGCTGCACAGGGGTTTTATAGATAAACGGGGCTGAATGTTTGAAGGTTTGTGAGCTCTGTAAGTTTGAATATTTCTGCCTAAATGCAACATCAAACATAATCATATTTACAAACAAGAACTAAAGAATTTTCTTTTTTTTTTAAAGAACCCAATATTTAAAAAAAAAAAAAAGAAAAAAGAATGAGGGGAAAAAAATCATACTTGGTCATTTGTTTGTTGAGGAAAATGATCCAATATCATTATTATATCATAAATGCATCTGTAACAGATCTGTTAGTCTGATATCTTGTCTACAAGTATAGGAAATAAACAACCAAAATTTCTGCAGGAAAAATCAACCAACAAAGATTTTTCCAAGAGGAAAACTTGTGTGAGGTTGAAAAGAAAGAGAAATGTTACAGCATATGTTTGCAGAAAGGAAAACACTTCATTTCAGTATTAGAAAGCCGTCTGAGCAGCATGGGGGTGGTGGTCTCATGGTTTGAACTTGTTTTTCATATCTGCGCTTGCTGTACTTAATGGGACATTGCTATTGAGTTATATCAGTAAATTCTAAAGGTGAATGTCAGGACATTTGTGTGTTTAGTGACTCTCAGCAGATTTGACTAAGCATACAAGTCATTCTTCTAAGAATTGTTCATAAAGAATAACTCAATGTTTCACAATGACCAAGTCAAATTCCTGACCTTGACACAAAGGTCAAGAAATATAAATGTTGCAGAGAAACAAATGTGAGAGAAACCCACCAATACCCCAGAGCTGAGTTGTTCTGCATGGGTTAAAATTCCTCAGAGCTGATGTGGAGGACTCACAGATGCAGTTTTTACTGCATAAAACAATTGTTTTCTCTCTTTTTTTTTATATTTAGTCTAATCATTTTTGACAGTAAACAGAATAAGTATAAAAGTATTAATTGTGTATTCCTTTTCCTAAAGAAGCTTCCATTTATCTACATGTAGGACCTGTGTTATAATCTGTTGATATTTTGCATCATGTTTATGTTGTCGTATCTAAAATTTTAAAGCGTTCACAAATTTTCAAGCACCAGTAATCAAAACTCTGTGGCTTCAACTGATTTTAAGCTCATTAGCCCTGATAATACAAATAATTTGTCAAGTGCAATTTTAGCTGTTAGTTGTTGCCACAGATCTGCAATTGAACACTTGTTTCATTTGGAATTTTGACTATATGCTTGACTATATATATGCTTTTATATACTCATTTTCATTCTTGTTCCTAAATACAGCTCAAGTTCTTCTGGTACCCAAATTCCAAAGACAGAGAGTGAGTAAATTTTACTGATTTTAACTAATTTGAGCCACAATTGCATTCATCCTCTCATTTGTCACTTATTCTGATGTGTTTCTTTTTCAGTTCCTCCTCCAGCCGTATAGAAAATGTAGCATGTAAGAACGTCATCGAATGATCAACGCAAGCAAACCCGCACCAGCTATTTTGTAGAAATTCTTCTTGGGCTAAAATACCTCTGCCAGTTGGATGGATGGTTGGTGGTTGTTTAACAGGGTTTCCCAATGTATCCCATCATGATCACTACCATTCCACTGAATTCTGATAAATAAAGATATTCCCATCAATAAGACTCCATAAGGTGCACTTAAACAAATATAACAAATGTGATTTCTCATTCGTATACTTTATTCCTGTTCAACAATAAAATTGAAAGCATGATTACACAATCATAAATTTGTCAATTTTGTATTGATGCAACTGCATGTACTGATCATAATTGACATAGGCTATTTCCTGTGGTTTGATTGAAAGTAATTTACTGTTTTGTATCAACTTATCTGGGTCTTTCACAGAAAAAGAAAATAAAGGTGGAAAAAAAGGAAAGAATAGCTTAATGACACAATAAATAGATCCAATAAAAAACGATAAAATAAAACATTTAACACAATGATGAATATTAAACATTATGTAATGCCTTGGATGTTTAAACATCCTTATGTTCCTTAACAGTTTGCTTACTATTTTCAAATGAAAATTAAGTTAGCTCAATGCTCATGTTAATTTACAAGTTTCTGTAAAAAAAAAATTACAATTATTTTAAAGAAATGAAATCTGAATTAGGAATTGCAAAAAATAGACAAAGGAGAGAAAGGAATGACAGTATCCAAACAAACAATACATTGTTTACTCGTGAGATTGATCTTGTTTGGGGGGTTTTACAGGAATTTACCACAAGTCTAAAGTCAAAGATGACACACAAGTGAGAAACATGAAATGACTTGTGTCAGTAAAGGTAGGAGGAAAGGGGCTTGAAGAATAAATGCTCCTTCATTGAAAGACTAAATTGCTACTAAACAAAGCTTTCTTGGAGGGTGGTGTAGTTTCCATACTTCTAATTTATGCCTACCTCAAGTGTAAATGTGACTGTTCAAAGACTACACCCTCAACATCAAAACAATCTGATGGAACTGGGTTAAATTTACTCATGACTCATGAGTAAAATGTACAGTGAATCAGACAATATGTTATTCGCATGTTGTGTAATGTGTCTCTGAAAAGAAGGAACATTCTTTGTCATGAGCAAAAAAACAAGCTTTACACAGTTTCTTTTTCCACAAAGAAAATTGCACTAGCTGTTAATAACAAATATGTATGATGCATACAGAAAGACAGTAAAAAATTACATTAAAGATTAATATTGAGAACATAATTTCTTAACATAAAATTAAGATACACATGCTGATAGAAATCAAAACCATCACTCAGAGTATCACTATGATACCTTATCGATGGGGTTTTTTTAATTGGAGACCCAGAGGGGTTTCAGGGACATAGTCCTGGAGTTCTTGTGCATGATTTCACAGAAATCAACGTTAAATTGGGAAATTAGCCTATTAGGTGAATGAAAATCATTCCATACTCCTTAACAACATAATGATTTTCCTTTTATCTCTACTTTTTTGTAACTAATATTCTCCATTTCTGTCAAAAAAGTATTTCTCAAGGACTTTCTGTATGTCAAAATGTTTAACACATAGCTTTTTGTAGGTAGGAATAACGAGCTCCTTTTGCTAGCAATCATTAATCCATTCTGTTTAGAACCATAAATATAGCACTATAGCTTTGTAAAAACCTAATGTAACAAAGCTAATTGAATTATTAAAGCTTAATTTGTCTACAAAAGTGTAAATATTAGTAAATGTAGAGATAAATACACCAAATATATAGGCCAGAGATTCCCAAAATCTTATAACAGTAAAAGCAGCATCCCCTTCTCAACAGAGGAACCAACTTAAGTACTTGTTTCCTCTAAATGGGAATTACAACTGATTTCAATCATTCCTGGTCCTGCAAGGACACGATACGTCGTCGAGAAGAAGCACTTCGTTTCTTCAACATGAGTTTGAGCTACGAATGAAAAAATAAAGCAAATACAGTAAATTACCCTCAAAACACAGTAAAACAGCAAGACTTAACATTGTGAGATCATGGGCTGTGTACCTGCTCTCCCTGCCCATCACTCTGCAGCAGGTGAGCCGGCTGGTCATTCTCCAGGTTACGGATACTGGGATCAGCTCCTCTGCTCAGCAGCAGCTGGAGGATCTCCTTCTGGTGGGGGTTACCATGGAGGCCAGCCGCCATGTGTAAAGCTGTGTGGCCATGAGCCTGTGACAAAAATGCAAATGCAGCATGACTCACAGTGTTTACAGTCAGTCTAGTTATATAGTGCAACTGTATATGCAAACACACAAACAGATCTGAGTTTCATGTCAGTGTGGGACTCACTTTCATATTGACAAAGTCTTTCATGTTTGGCAGGGGAATCCTCAGCAGATAGCGCACCAGGTCAATATTCCCCTCCTTTACAGCCAAGTGCAGGACTGTCTTGTTACTTTTGATTTCCTGGAATTGGAGAATTGGAAGCGATGGAAAAACCATATTGAAACCACAAGTCAAACTTTGACCTTTAAGAGACAAAGATGATAGAGAAAACAAAAGAGAGAGGACAAGGGGAAATGGCTGGTACTATGACTATCATATTGGTTAAATGAAACATGGGCACTTCCCCTATGAACTCTACATTTTTGCTGCCACTTCAGACTTACACTTAAATTAATACCTTTCTTTTTAACAAGCAAGTGAGCCACTGTACCTGGCTGAGAAGGAAAGCCCCAGTATTCAGTAGCATCTGCACACATGAGAGCTTCTCAGCAGCTTTAGCCTGAAGATTAACATCCGCTGGCCCGATGGTGGACAGAGCCTTCACGGTGACACTGTGAGAAATGGCTGCACAGTGCAGTGGAGTCATACCTGAGGCAAAGAAAGAAGACACGTGTAACTTTGAATTGAAATTATGATGTAAGGATTTGTTAACACAGATTTTACATCCTGTAATCATTGGCATTATAATGATAAGAACTAAAGCATGAAAGTACCTTCAAAATTGCGGGCTTCCAGGTTGACAGATGGTCTGCTAGACAGAATTGCCTTAAGGAAAAAATACAATCACCATTGAGGCCTTCACAGTAAACGTGTTTCTGTGTAACTTCTTAAATATTAATGCCAAAGTAATTAAGCAGTGATGTTTATTTACCTGCAGAACCCCAGGGAATCCATAGTGAGCAGCCAGATGAAGTGCAGTTTGTCCTTTAACATCACAAGCAGTGATGTCTGCCCCTAATGACAACAGATCTTGTACAATCTCTGGATGGTTTGCCGTCACTGCCACCAGTAAAGCTGTCTGCACAAACATGTATTATACAAATTACAATCACTGTATGTTTGCCGAAGGAATTTTTCAAATAAAACGAGTAATTTACATTCTTTAAAAGATGTGCAGGTTTCTTGGTCTTACCTTTCCTTTGTGTTCTTTGGCATCGAGTCTCCCCACATCCCTCAGCTTTTCTGCAGCAGCAAAGGCACACTCCCTAAGTCCCTTGGCAGTGTAGATGTGCAGGATGCTAAAGATGGCAGGGCAAAAGATGAATTACATATAAATTAGGCTGGATAATCATCGTGGTCCACATAACATAACTGACCCATTTCACTATCAAACCTTTTTTTCATTTTACTGGACTTTCTAATCATTGAGCACTATTGTCTGACTCATTGGCTTTTTTTTTCTTAATCATTTTCTAAATTTACCAAACTGCCTGTGCGGTTCTCGCTTTCAGCTCTCGACTGAAAACGAAACTCTGCGGAAGTAAATAATGTGTGTATTCACTTTAAACCAATTCATTAATGTCAAAGAGGGACGTCCGTGTTTGAGAGGGACCAGAAAGACTGAATGCATTGTTTCATAAATTTTGTTCCTAAATATGCTGAATAGCTAACAGTTCAGACTATTTTTTCATTTATACATGTAGCCTACACTGTTCGTGTAATTTTTCAGGTTCAGCTCTAAACTTTCCACGTTCATAATTTTATTTTAAGGGTAAACAAGAAAATTTTCCCAATGCTTTAATGAAAAAAAAAATCTCCAAAATATATAATATGATATATTTAAAGACACTCACGTGTCTCCATCTTCATCCTGACAGGTAGCTCTGCAGTAGTCCATCCCACTGAGCAGCATCCTGGCCTCTTCCAACTTGGTGGCATCCATTGGTGGACCAAATATCTGCTGTGTGGTCTGACTGGTACCTGGAAGCGACCAAGACGAAACCCCAGTGGGATCCGTAACTGCCATTTGGTAGTCCTGCTGGTAATAATTAGATTTAAGCCAACAACATTGAGGCAAGTGAAAGAATGTGGATGAAAAATACAGCATATAATCAGCAAGTCTTACATATGAATGAGGCATTGTATCTAGAAATCCTTGGACTTGCTGCTGTGTGCTGTATTCTGGTGTCATTGGGAAGTTGTAGGCTGCAGCATAGCTGGGTCCTGGATGGTTGGTGAAGTAACTGAGTGTAGAGTCAGCAGGTGTGGCCCATGGTTCATAGCTCACTGCCATGTCTGAGTAGCTGCTTGCTGCACCTAGAAATGAACGAGCATTAACTTTTACATTAATTTGTTCAGAAAAAGAAACAAAGTTTTTCCCTGAATTCATCCTTTAGATGTCGTGTAGATGTCCAGCACTCACCTGTACAGGTAAATGGTTCTGATGAAGACAAGTCCTGGAACAGGCAGCAGAAAATAGGAGATCATTAGCAGACGTAATCATTAGCAAATATAGTTAACAAAAATTATTTATGATAATATTTGGTGAGATGCTGATTGGCTTACTGTCACAGTGGTTGGAGGAACAGGATTTGTGCTGGCAGTAGAGCAGGGGGGTAGTACGGCCGACGACCCACGTCTTCTCTTCTGCTCCAAGAGTTTTTTCACTGTGGGCAGGGTGCAACACGGCTTCTCTTTTGACGCTAAAAAGGAAAAATAATGCCAAAGGGAATGACCATTTGGTCAAGTTTATGACCTACTGACTTTTGTTGACATATTCAAACAAGCACTTACTTCACTTTCCAACAAAGCAAAGAAATAAAGATTACACACTTTACCTCCAAAACATTTGATCACCTTACTTTCATAGTTTCTTTAGTTGCAAGATGTTAAAAGGATTCCATGCATTCATTGTCTGTTTTCAAGTCATCCCACAACATTTTGGGATTCTACTCTGTGCTTAACTGGGCTATTCCAAAACCCTTTGTCTCTTTTCTGAGCAGCTCCTAGGTGGTTTTGCTGGTGTGCTTAGGATCTTGGTGTTGTTCAACTTGACCTTTCTTCAATCACTTTTTGATGAGAACCAAACCATAATATTTCCACCACCATGCTACACGGTATCCTGAGAAGCTGTCTATGGTATGCACTAAACATGACTGTTGCATCTGTGGCCAAAACAGCTTTGATTCATCTGTCCAGAATATGTCATTTCAAAAGGTCTGGTCCGCATGTTCACTGATAACTTGCGGTGTACCCTAATGTTTTTTGGTTGTTTTGTTTCTTGGTTTTTTGACAAAACTTTTCCTGGCATTCCTCTGACACAGGTCAAATTTGTGAAACCTTTTACCGATTCAGAAACATGTGCTTTGACACCAGCTGTTTCAAAAGCTACCTGTAGATTCTGTGGAGATATTTAGGGGGTTATTTTCTTAATGCCACTATTCAAAGGTTTTTGTGACAGATTTTGTCGTTATTTTATTTCCCTTTTTAGACTCAGAGAAGTCCTCAACTTTTTTTTCAAGGAACACAAAGAGCTTAAAAGATCTCAGGGTACCACAACCATCACCACAGCAAAGAGAACAGAAACATGTCCTAGACATAAAAGTTTGTATAAGACAAATTGAACATTATAAAATTTGAAACTCTTAATTTTAATGTCATGAACTGAATAGTGTAATTAATGGATGAGGATACCTACTTTTATCCTTTTTAAACATATATTTAAATTGCTAAATTGACTACAAGACTTCAGTTTTAGCTGTCATCTCTGAGTATATCAACTTTATCTGTAGGTACTGTTTTAAAAAGAAATAAGGTTTTTTGGCATATATGTGCCAAAACATGCTTATTTTTACATTTATGTATCCTGCTCATGAGATGAATATCCCAAACAACATTTGACCATTTCATAGTTTGTTTATTTTTATAAAAATAAAACAACATTTTTAAAAATTCCCATCATCAGAGCCCACATTGCTCTTTTCAGAATTTGTTTAAAAATTGTAAAAGTTCGACATTAACCATGAAATTTGTCTAATGATGCTTATGTTTAAAACCAAAATAGCAAGAGCCAGAAAAATTATTACATGTAAATTGTCTATATAATGCTTCTTCTTTGTATTAACTAATAAATGAATGCAGTAAAAAAACAAAAAAACAATATATATATCTCATTGACAAAATAAGTGTATATGCCAACCATCACTCCAAACCAATTCTATCAAAAGACCCGTCCACTGGTATGATTTTTTTTTTGTATTTAGAAATCAAAATGTGTCAAAAAGAGAGTAAAATGAGTAAAACAGATAATTGAGATTTTGGATCTGTGTCTACATATGTACGTTTTTAAATTTGCTCCCACTAGTTTGGCTTTAGTGAGAGTAAATGGTCAATTATCCCAAAGATGCAAACTCTGGAAATGTGTGGGACCAGAAATATGAGGCAAATCATGTACTGGGCTTACATAATGCATTTTTTTGAGACAAGTCTGATAAAGCCTTACAGCAGTATGCTTGTTATCATTTGGATGATGCTGCCTCTGCTCAGTTTCTCCATGAAGATATTTTTCTACTCATCTTGTCACACATATAAAAGAAAAAAATAATGCTATGATTACGTTTTCCCCTTCTCATAGTATCATTTCCATTGAATAGGTAAGGAAAAAGAGAAAAACAGGAAAAAATATTACAAAACAGAATTCTGATGTTTCCAACAGACAGTCTGTGACCACACAAGCTGTTTCCTCAAGAACACCCCACACATGAAAGATAAAGCACTGGGTCTATTTCCACACTCTCCGTGGAACCAAAGAACAAAGTTAAATCTTTGAGAAACCTCCTCCATTAGGAGAAACCTGCTCCATTATGTGGCCATGCAAACCAGAGATTCATCAGAAAACCTTCAGCATGGGATTGCCACCGCTTATTTTCTATGACAGCTTCCGTCCCGCTCCATTACGCTACAGAAACAAACCACATCTTCCTGCCTTTGTTACAGGCGTGTCACCTGACACACGTAAATGCTTTTTTTCTTCTTATTTTTTCTTCTCTCTGTTAACCTACATGTCTATGAGGTAGAGCAGCAGAGGAGTTATTTTGTTTTCAGTTTTTTGCTCTTTGAATATATTAAGGACAAGACAGCCCTGTTCTCTAAAACAACCCACACACAAAGAGAGAGAGGGAGAGAGAGTATTTCCGGAAGAAAAAAATGCAAATCCAACCGAGACAACATATGAGACCATTGGTTTGCCAATTTAGATTTCTGTGAGGCAAATGTTTCTTCATAAAATGGCTTTCACTTCCACTTGTAAAGCTATTCTGTCATACAGCATAGCCCCAAAACCTGATAACAGGTTACTTGAGCAGCATTCACACATCAGTCAGGACATTTAAATGCTGATATGTTTCATTTTTTCACTTCAAGAGGTGTTACTACAGTCTTACTCAGTCCTGACTCATTTCATCTTTACCACAATATTTTACCTTTGACCTTTTACTTTTGTCTGATCATGCAATTCTCCAACATAACCACACAGCCTATTTAAAGGAATTTTACCAAATGCAGAAGTTGCTCGACTCTATGCATTTTTGGTCCGACACATTGCATAAGAGAAGCAGGAAGCACGGGGGATGGCTTTTAATAGTTTGTCCAAGAGTAAGAAGATGCAGGCACATTTTGGGTTAACCCCAACTGTCTGCAACAGCTAGGCTGTGCTTCATTGAAACAGAGGTGGTGGAAACCCCTGGACATTGAGTCACGCGCGTGGGAGGCTGGGGATTCCGACGACCTTTCTTTTTTGGCTCCATCCACAGAAAAGAAAGAAGCAGTGCGTAACCAGTTTCCTCATTTTGTGGTTTAGCAGATTCAGGGCAGCAAAAATACATGTATGTGATCACCCAGGCATGTTCAGCAGAGAGCAAGTACAACAACAGCTAAGAGAAGCGTGTCACACTGTCACATCACATAAGTTGCTTGTCTGGCATTTATCAAAAGGGGAAATGAAAACATGCTACTAAGGGTGGAGATCCATCAGGGATTCCCCAATAGAGATCTGACTGCTGGATTCACCCAAATTATGATGTCATACATATATCACTGAAATGACTTAATTAGTAGTTCATGTAGAATGTTTGTTGAGCAGTAGCTTATTTATCCAACAATATTCACGACAAGCAACTGGAAATACTGTTGAAGTCTAAACACTTTTTAAGATTTATCATCCAACAGAACACAGTACGAACAGAATCCATCAAAAGTGCTCAAAACTATGAAATGAGGTAGCCTAGTTGTGTGATTTACAAACTTATAAATACAATCGAAGTTTAAAATAGTCTCATAATCCATCTGACACAATACTCAGCTGACAGTTGTAAACAAGTTCAGCTGTATCAACATAAAAACGAAGCAAAACTTGTCATCATTCTGGCTAAAACATTCAACTCCGTCAATTATGAAGCTGCAATAACCCAAAATAAGAACATCTCACGTCAGAATGTTTGTATTGTTACCATGACGACGTATCAAGGGCAATTATACTCACATTTATCAAAGTGCATGTCAGAAACGGTTTTTTCCTCTGATGTCTTTAGCCGATCGTCCACTCAGTCACTAGTCTGTTGAAAACGGGATTCACGGCGCTGGAGGAAGCTGTTGTGTTCAGGTGGGCAGAAGCGTGTCTGGCTCCTTAAAGCAGCTGCTGCCTGTAGGTCCACGCTGTCTCCGCCTGCAGCTGCAGCCCCGCCTTCTGAAAGACTGCAGCTGGGGGAGTTGCTCACCAAGAATTCAGTGGAGAATTACCCAAAGAAAGCTGTGATCAATAACTTTGACCAAACCAATTGAAATGATCGCGCTGAAAAAGTAAATCATATAAACAGCTGATCAAAAGTGATGTGTTTTTGTTTTGTTTGTTTTGTTCTGCTTTTTTTTTTTTTTTTAATCAGCAAAGTGATCTCAAGCAACCAGATCAGTGTGTTAGCGCAATTTTTATTCATCTGAATTGATTGGTTGCTACTTCATATTTGACACGCTGGTTTGAAAGTAAAAGGGAAAAAGTAACTTAAGCTGTCATTGTGAAACAAGATAAAGCACGAGTAACATCCAGTAAAATTTCTGAAGAAGTGAAATAGGTTAGATGAGGGACTATATTTTAATTGATGACTATAGGGCATTATTAAAGGGAGTAATGATGATAATGGTAATGACTATTTATTGTTGTATTATTATTATTATCATCAGTATTATTATTTCTCTCTTTAATAATACCTGCTAGTGTTGTATTATACATCGCTGGAAAGCCTGATTAATCACCTTTACAAGGAGGTATAACTTGTAAGGGTCGTGCTTCAGTGGAATGACCAACACAGCAAAATGTGTTGGTAGTGCCCCAAAACACTGTGGCAAATTCCCCTGCAATATTCTCCAGTTGGTATTAACTCTTGTTTTGAGTTACCTGGTGGATTGGATGATTGCACTTTCATACCATAATAAGTGAAAAACAACACATCTTTCCATTTTAGTCATTTTACACTGTCAGGGACCTCAGTAATGTGTGGAAGATCCATGTGTAGCAACAACAGATTGGTGCCTGATTATATTTTACTGAGGGATGGCATCCCATTCCTCAATCAGGAGTTGTTGGAAGTGAACCAGTTTGGGTGTCAGTGGGGTTGAGGTCTGGACTCTGGCAGACCATTCCATCCTCTCCACTCCCAAATTCTGGAGGTAGGCTACTCTGTGATGATCCTGGCTCTGTAGTGGAGAGTGTTGTCATCTTGGAGGATGACAACGCTCTCCACCACAAAATCCTAGATATTCTGGGTTTGCCACTGGCTCCAGGATCTCATTCCAACATGTCTGTCAATCAAGTACCAGTCTGGTTTCATTCATACATCTGTGATTGACACACACCTGGCAGCACCTGAATATGAAAACAAGAGTGAATAGCAACAGGAGAATATTGCAGGGGATTTTGGCACATTTTTAGGGGGCACTACCCACATGTTCAGCTGTATTGTTCATTCCTAAGAACCATAGTCCTTACAAGTTATGCCTCATTGGAAAGGTGACTAATCAGGCTTACCAACATTGCTTGATAGCACAGTTAGTTTTGTTGAAAGGGAGAAACAATTGACCAAAGACTAATTTCCTTGCTTTTTGTGTGAAGTTTTAAATAAAAATGTAGGGATATTCTGCTTTTTGTATGTCTGAACACACTGTAGTATAACCTTTACAGGTGAACTTAATTTGACCTTCTCTAAACCTTTGAATGCACATGAATAACTGTTCAATGTGTACTTATTCTATGACAAAGGGATTAACCACACACACACACACACACACACACACACAAAACCCCCCCAAAAAACTAAAGAAGTGTCTGAACCATACATTGACCACTAAATGGTCTGGTTCAATGACAACTTGTATTCAAACAGTCATCTTTAATCATACTATTCACATTTTGACATCATCATACCAAGATAACATCTAAAACATGACAAGTTATTGAGACATTGATTTTTTTTAGGTTGTGGTATACCCAGCCACTGTTGTCAATAGTTTGAGATGAAGGAAATTACCATTACATGATTCTACTTACGTATCCTACATTGATGATGTAATATCAATGTAACATGAATTTTTTACATTTTACATGAATATCTCTCCAACTTTTTGTGAGTAGTTAATTGTATTTAAGATATGTGACAGATTTAAACAGACAGTAATTTGACTGTTGTTTACTAATAGTAGAGAATAGATGGGATTAGATAAGCTTGTGAGGGGAAAAAACTTGACTGTTTCTTTTGGTGGGTTTTTTTGGTCTACTGTTGATGTTTTAGTTGTTGTTTTGTCTAAAAATGATTATCCACAGTAAGGGACTCTTCTCTTCAATAATAACAACTTTGACTTAGGAAAAAAGTGTTTTCTTTAAATTTTCTGTGTACAACGTCTTACACAGGAAAATTGGTGTCAACTTAAACAACGTCTGTGGTTTCCAGCGCTCTTTTTCATGCTGTGGTGTGCTGTGGAGGAAGCACCACGAAGAGAGACACCAACAGACTGGACAGAGTGATCAGGTGTGCTGGCTCTGTGGTGGGGATGGAGCTGGAGTCTGTGG
>JBBBVU010000006.1:16678324-16689095 GCA_037177055.1 Atherinosoma microstoma | reverse complement strand
GTTCATAACGAACCAGAAGTTCCTGAATGTATTTTGGTCCTAAACCATTCAGTGCTTTGTAAACTAACAGCAGGATTATGAAGTCAATTCTTTGACAAACAGGAAGCCAGTGTAAAGATCTGAGATGGGGCAAGAATATCTCCACTAATGATCCTTGGTGTAAGTGTACTATCAGCCTAGGCTAATCCATGTCCAAAGTGTAGAAGTGTCCAATAACAGTGAAAAAGGTGCAAGATGGTAACATGTTATTTAGTGCCAAGCAACGCCTACAACTATTGATATTTAAGTATTACCATGTTTTGTTTTGTTTTAGTTTTTTTTCTATCCCAATCCCTAACCATGTTTTCATTCAAATATAACTAACTGTGTATTTTTCATACTTAACTTTTAATAAATGTGACTAAATGAGGGAGAAAGGTAAAAGGGTCAGATGGGAGCTCCAACTTAGTTTCAACATGAGACATGACTAGAGACAAGGAAGAAAGGACCCAAATTCAGGACCAAGACACAGGAGACAGGCAGATGTAAGAACCAAGATTTACTCAACAAGAAGCACCGCCAAGGCAGGATGTTTCATAAACTAACAAAAAGCAGCAAACAATAATCTTGCTTCAAACAAAGGAAAACCTGAAGTTAAAATACTGACAGGACTAACTAATAATGAAAAGCAGGTGGGGCAGAGGATCAGGAAATGAAAGCTGACAGGAAAAAAGACAAGGCTCAAAACAAAACTATAACTAGATCAAAACCAGAACTAAAACCCAAAGATTGTGACGGGCATGTTACAATTTTAATAGGCAGATGTAGAATGCAGCAATTTTGGAGCCCAAAAACTGTCGTAGATTCTAACATTTTGAAGGCCTCGTTGTAAAACTGCTATGTTTTGTAACGGGGACCAATATAGCGGTTACTCTAGTGTTCTGGGATTTTTTTTAGGAGTTAGGAACAAATTCCATTACTGAACAAATTGGCTTGTTTAAATTAGTGTTTTTTCAAGTATGTACTGAATAAAATATGCAGGTTTGCTGTTGATGGTGGCTGGAGTTGCATCACATTGGTGACATTTCAACAGCCCCCACACTTGTTTGCCTCTCTGTCTGGTGGATCGACACGCAGTCAAAGACCATGAAGATGGTCCAGTTCGTGTTCTTACAGTTTTAACTTAGCCTCCATAAGAGGATATCAATTTAGTTTATACAGAGAAATGTGGCATTTAAAAGATGCTGCTTGGGGGTTGCAAGACAGCAACACACTGCACAGCTACTATAAATCATATTGTGTTTAATAATGTTTTATATTTGTCACTATTCAACTTTGACCGATTTCTAGCCTACTCTATAATCTATACTTCCTATTTCAGAGTTAAATCATCAGGGGGAGTTTCAGCCTAACAGAGGAAGTTATGAATGTGACGTCGCCACTCAAAAGTGAAAATCAGATGCATCATCAGTTGGACTGCAGAAGGCAGATGAACCCAAGCAGAACAGGTAAGAGGATTAATTCATAATTACTTTTTTCTTCCTACAGTCCCCGTTTGTAAAACTTTCATATTTATGTTAAAACTCACCTGAATGATCTTGAATGTTGCATCAGATTATTAATGTTCAGCTAGATTATAAATCAGTCATATCATTAACTCATTACAACTGTTAATACAGAATCTGATACATGTCATATAGTTACTTGGTGGATGATTTTATTCATTTAAAAAGTAATCATTTCAATTTTCCACATCCCCCATCTCTCTCTTTCTGTTTTTTCTAAATGCCCACGCAGCAGCTTATGATTATGGTAGCGGAGTTGTTTGTTCAAATGAGAGCAGGCCAAGACTACAGTCTCTCGAACACTATAGGTGATTCATCTTTAATCCTGACATCAAATACAATAAAGTTCAAAGGACATAAACCCAACAGAGAACTAATAACTGAATAGATCTATAGTACATGTCTAAGAACTGTATACAAGGCTCTGTTTTGTCAAATTTTTTGGTCTTTCAGATAAAGTATAACAGTGCTCACTTCAAAAGCAATGGCGTATAAAAAATTCTTTATCGTTGCCATCATCTACCTTTGCAGTAAGTATTATTTCACGTCTCAGCTTTTTAAACACACCATGCACTCAAGGTGGTCTTTTACAGGAAGATGAAACCACAGTCTGCATAACGGAAATTTAACAAGCAAGGCCTCTGTGTTACAAAATCTGAAAAAACTCACATAGATGTGTTCTTATTTCTTTTCTTTTTCTTTTTCTTAGATCTGTCTGTGGTACTAACAGGTATGTAGCCCACAACTAATAGTGTACTCTTCTTTCTTTTTTTCTATAATAAAAAGAAAAAGTAAGATAAAATAAAACTACAACATCCAAAAGCAGTTAACCTCAGACCTAATGAGTCATTTTTTCCAGAAATGTTTTTGTCTCTTTAGCATCCCACTGCATTTTTCTCACTTTGGTTTTGTCATTTGGTTTCTGTCTATGTTTGTCAGACAGCACTGTGTCTTGCTACAGAATTGAACCTGGAACAATAGCAGGCATCGTCTGTGCAGATTTGGCACTGACTCTCATCATCGTTGTTCTCACTTACCGATGTGCAAGGCTTCGGCGTCAGAAAATAGATAATGGTAAGTTGTCAGTAGGGGTTAAATCTATAATCATCTCTCTTGCAACCTTTCTTTAAGTAATGGATGTTTAAACATTGTATTTACAACCATATTTTCCAAATAACAATACAAACTTAAATCTGTTCATTTGTTTTAACCATTTTTCAGACAACAGACACAAATACAAACAACTTTCCTTTTGTCTTGAAAATAGGATTTATATATAATTTTATATGGCAGCAACACACTTATCATTGAAGAGAGCAATATTTACGGTTATGTTAGATCACCCTTGCTTTTAATGAGACTTTCCAATCATTTGATTCTAGTTGCAGTTTTACGAGAAGAATTTGTGGCCTTTCTTGCAGAATACAAGGTTTTAGCTGTTCAACACGCTCTATGGTTGTTGTTGTCTGGTTCTCCTCTTAATGATGTTCCACACCTATTTCAGTTGGAAGCAGCTCTAGACTGCAGGTCAATCACACAAACTGTGGTTGCAAAGCCATACTGTTGTGAGTTGTGCAGAATGAAACTTGGCATTGTCTTGCTGAAACAGGAAAAGATGTCACCTTGAAGGTAGCACTTCAAAGATATTCCAAAATATGCATCAGCATACTGTGCCCCCAAACCACCAACTTACCAGTCTATTGACCTTTTTGCAAATTTTTGCACTAGGTGATCCAGATTATTCTTGTAAAGATGTTATATTTAACTTGTACTCTCTAATGTGACCACAGTCATCCCAGCAGTGTATGTCAGTGTGTCAGAGAGAGGTACACAATAATTTCTTTTCTTAGTATATTCCACCCTGATAAAGTCTTGCCAATTCTCTGTATAAAGGTTTAGTTCTGCCACTGCCAAATGGTTTTGAACATTTTTTCCCCCTGCTATTTGTTTCATGCAATTATCATGTTGTATTATTGCACCCATTTTATATACAGCACTTTGGGATTTTTATATCTTAAAAGTGCTTTATGAATTAATTTTACTTACTTACTTTTACTTACTTTTCTATTTAGAACCAGACGCTTATTGTTCCAAAAGCACCCTATATGGGGACTCATCTGACCACAGAACACATGTTCACTGTCTTTCTGTTTGATATCTGAAATGGGGACTTACTCAGAGAACACAGCAGTGTTTCTCTTTCCTCCTTGTGTAACACAGTTTCAGGATATATTTCTGAGGGTTTTAATGTTAAAGCATCCATTACTTGTTTTCATTTTAGGTTTTCACATGGGGAAATTTACTCAGACACATTAAATCTTAAATGCATATATAATGCATTAGGAATATTGAAGGACCACAGTTCTTTGCAATTTAACCTTTTTTTCCAACTGGTCAGAGATAAAAAAAAAAAAATCTTTTTAAGTTTTGAGTGTTGTCTTGACACCCTCACCTGAAACTAAAATGTCTGCTGGTTATTAAATCTCTCACAACAATGTTGCTTACATTTCATGCATTTTTCTGTCTTTGTTTGCATCTGACCCAATTAATTAATATTTTTTTTCTTTTTGAGCATGTTGTGGCCTTGATTCTGTATTTGTTTATATTTTTACATACAAAGAAGCTGGTTAGTGAAGACACACTGAAAGTAATTTTCTTTTAGTTGTGTCTGTCAACAAATTTACAAATTACAGAAAAAAAATTTGCGTTGCTTTTAATAATAATTTTCATTTTGTATATAATTATCCCCGTTTTCTGGCCAATATTATCTCTTTAGATAACCATTTCACTATATTCTTTACACTTAACACAAACCATTATGATATTGGTGCATTCTGTAAAATGCACACCTGTTTTTAACTAATAGGTTCTTTTTAATCTCTTCACAGCTCACAAGGTGTATATGAATGTCCGAGCCAACTGCAAGGGCTCATGAAATTGCACGCTGCTTTTTCACATGGTGGTCTCTTTCTACAAAAACTAAATGTTAGATAAGATTAGGTTTAAGTTTGTTCACTGTGCTTACTTCCTAAATGCTAGCCAGCATTCCAGTACAGTCACTTTTTTGTCTCATCTGTATTAATAGCTTAATTTGTTTCCAGGGAGACTTGCTTTTTTCTGAACAGAACAGTCTGCTCTGACTGGTCTGCTCCATTGGCTTGAGCATGTATAGCCTATCATGTTGTATTAGCTTTGCTAAAATAAAAAAAAAAAGAAGAAGATGAAAAAAAAAGTTAACTACCACCAAACTAACTTTTTTCTTTGTCATTGCTGGATTTTATACTACTTTATTGGTTGCAAATACATTGAGCCATACTATATAAAAAAATGTAAGCAATAAATTTGATTTTAAATGTTACACATATTCATAATATTTTGGGTGTAGCTACACTAAACAGCATCATCTGCAATTAGCTTCTGGTAACATAATGTTCACACATTTTTACAGGTTCTGAAAATTATGTGAAAAGGACAGATGATGAATTTTAATTTTCAGTTTTGGTACATTAATAAATCATGTTTAAATCCTTTCTGTCTCTGATCTTTTTTTTTCTTTTTGTGGATTTCTTCTGTACAACACTTTTCAATTAAATGTCTTTTAATCAATCATAATCAAAAAAAAAAAGTTGTGCTGGGAATTAAAACAACTGGAGATTCAAATGAAAAATTAAAACAAAATATTTACAGAATGAAACAGACAAATACTAAAAAGAAAAAAAAATTCATGAAAAGATGTGTTAAGAAGTATCTGATTCTGGGGACTTCTGATCCTCTGGTAGAAAGTTACACAGCTGTGGATACCTGACTGCAAAAGTCCCATCATCTGTCCTTTTTGAGTTGGAAACAACCAGCAGAAGGCTGCCTGAGGTTCTGGAGCTCTGGCTTGTTGGGGAGCTGCAATGCAGCTCAGAGCGGAACCATTATATGCTTCAATTTCAGTCTGAAAAATCTTAAAAATCAGCTCTGAAACATTCAGGTGAAGATGTGCTAAAAACAGGGTAAACACTTTGGTTACTAGATTTTTGGAGGGGTTCAGTTCTTGTTTTCTGTGATTTTTTCCCCCCTCTTCTTTTTATCTGATTCATCATGGAGTTCAAAAGGGGCATTTCAACAATGTGTGTAGCACTGGAGACAAGATTAGATATGGTGCTAAGTCCTATGTAAGTCCTGTTGCGTGTTGATGAGACTCTGTGGTTGTGCCAATTTCAAACAAAAAAAAAACCATGCTGAGCTTTTTGAGTCACCTTTGTTTTATCTGTCTGGTCTGACTTCTGTTTGTGTTCACTGTGTTGCTGCAACTGTCTACTCTGTTTAGTTTACTCTGGACATTTGTCTTCCACCCATTATTAATTTCTTTTTTGCTCTAATTTTCTTTCACTGTATCAGTCAGGGTACAACATTAAACAATCACACCTTTGCTGTTTGTTTTCTAAATTAAAACAATGTTTTCCCTTAACGGGACTCTCGTCTGGGGTTCCGGTAGGATTTAAGGAATTTAAGTTGATTTAAGGAATTTATTTCATTCTTATAAGTTTTAAAGTTAATTGAAATGACTTACTGCTGTATGAATTAAGATTAGTCCTATCCTACTATGGCATCTGTGTATAAAGCAGCTCAGCACACATATGCAACATTTGAATAATAAACCTTATGAAACATAACTGACCCTTAAGGAGAAAGAAAGCGTGCTTTCATTTCACTGAAAGAGCGGCTTGATTTTAGATCAGCTTGTGGTTACAGGCCTATAACATAAACAGCAGTGACTGTGGCCTACACAAAACCACAGGTCATGAGGAAATGTGTACTCTGAGATATGATTGCTTTGTATTTCAGCAGAAAGTGCAGATGTAAGGAAACTGACCTTAAACATCTCCTTGTCTTAGCCAGATTTGGATGATTAAAAAAAAGAAAAAAAGACTATGAAACTTTACACAAGCAGAGTGCAAAGTGAGAGATTTTCTTTTCAGATTAGGCCAACGATCATCACTAGCAGAGCACAAAACAGACACACCAACTTCCTCTTTTATCAGTGGACTCTTTCCTTTAGCTCCTCCTCTCATCACAGTCATACTGTTTGCTAAAAAAGACCTCCACACCATTGAGAATATTGCCTGTGGACGCTTATCAAACCTTTTGGCTTTTAGCAACAACATAGCCGTCAAAAAGAGAACAGAAGGACTGGTGGCCCTCAGCTTCTCTCTTGCATTTCCTCCCCAACGTGAAATCAACTTTAATATGTCCGACGCACTCTGTGTTGTGGGTTCATTGTTCGGTGAGTTTTATATGTGTTTTGACAGTGAACCTTTTTAGCAATGGCGCAGCAGTAGATGTACACTGATGTTTTTCTCAACTTTTTGTCTTCCAGGCTCAGAAGGACAGCAAGGTATCTAGATTGACTTAAACTATTACTTCTGAAGATTACTGGGATATGTCTTTGAATCCAGTGTTTTCATTTTTCCCACAGATTGTAGCTCCTGTTATTTGATAGGCATGGGTTCTGTCATGGGCATTATCGCCTCTGATATTCTCTTGACCATCTTCATCATTATTGCTGTGTTCTGCTTTGCAACCCACCACCAGAGAAGAAGAGAACGAAGTTCACATGATGGTGAGAATGTGTAATTATGATCATTTGTCACTGTGTTGGGTGGTGAGATCTGGCAAGTGGCCAATTATTTGACCATTTTTAAACTGTTTACAGGTAAAAGAAATTTACCTTTATCGGTTTCAAAGAAAATGTCAACAGAAGTCACGGAGTCTCCCTACCAGGTAAAATATTACAACTTTTAAGTCTGAAAAGATGTTAGATAGATTGAAAAAAGATTTATGCTATTTGTGCTGAAATGATCAACTGTTTGTTTTGGGGTTTTTTTAGGAGTTACATGGAGTCCAGTCGGATGTGTACAGTGAGCTTCGGCACTTTAGGAAATGATATTCTCGTAAAGAACCTTGAAAGAACCTGAAATAATCAAATCCAAACTTTATATCTGTCATTACTTTCTCGTTGACATTATATCAAGTAAGCTAATTTATAATCTTCACTCATACAGCATTGCTTTGCAACTTAAAGTCCAGCAGATTTGTACATAATAATATGTAATTGTGAACGTTTAGTATATAATGAATGTTCTATTTAGGGAATGTGTTGTGCTGAACGTGACATTCACTAGATCATATTCATGTTTTTGTAAATCTTAAACTGTCCTCAATGTAAAGTTAATCAATTATGTATTAAACAAGATTTTAAAACCACTTTTCAGGCTCAAACAAATTCTGGTCAAAGTTATCAAAAGCAATCACTGATTTATTTCTGAATGTTTTCAGAAATTTTGACCCAAACATTCACACTCTTTGAAAGATTTTTTTCTGTCAGACAAAACACAAAATTCTTTGACCCTTTATTTCTTATAGTTCCTCACATGATCAGATTAGAAAAACATGCATATCAAATTCTAAACCTGGAAGAAAAAAGTCCCGGAAAGCAACTGTATTAGGAAGCAGCCTGTCTGCATACCATGAGTCAACAGATGGAGGCTCCTGACTCATTATGAGGAAGAAATAAAATCTGGAAGAAAAAAAAAGGAAAAAGAACAGTTAAATATACGATAAGATCTGGTAGTTGAAAGGCAAGACACAGACAGCGTTTGGGTCTTATATTCAGATTAAATCTGAGAATTCTAAATAAGCCTCGCCTCATAACATGAGATGGCTTGTGGTTATGGGCAGAAAATACTTGAGTGATTCAAATGCAGAGGGAACAGACCTCTTGTATGATCGTCAGGCAGCTCGGCTCTTGCCTGGAACAGACAAGCTGCTGGGCTCTAGAGGTGTTAAAGCACACAAAAAAAGATAACAAGAAATGACAGATCTTTCTTGAGAGCTGTATGCATCTATGATCTATGTATTTTAATTATTCACTTAAAGAAAGAGAAATCTGTTCTTAATGGATGAATATGTTTCAGAACTGATATATTCTCTGGTTTCTGTTGGAACATTTAAGATTTATTATACAACCTTTGACTGATCACTGTATACAGTTGTTGTGATTCATGTAGTGTAAAATTCAGTCTTACCGTCAAAGTTTCCATCTTTACTGCTGCCTCCTGCAGCCAGTCTGCCATTGTTGTCTTCCAAACTATCCCAATCCAGCATCTCTCTGCTTTGGTCTGGGGGCATCTTATCATTAATCCCTTTAACTATTCCTGGTGTTTCCCGTCTTTGGAGATTGGCGCTTTCATAAGCACCATAAGCTTTCACCTCCATTCCCTCCTCACTGTCCTGATCAGTTGGCTCTCTGCTTGCTTGCTGCTCCTCCTGAATTCCGTTTAGTTTTTGGCTATTGTCCGAGATCAGTCTTCTGGTCATACCCATCAGCAGCATATTATCTTTGCCATCTCCTGTCGTCCTCCTCAATGGAGCCTGCTGTTTTGCCACAGCTTCACGACTCAAGGCTTCATCGCTGTCAAGATCTTTGAATGTATCTGGGAAGAGTAACAGTATGATATCGGCATAAATGTGCACTTTCACAACTAACATTTCTGGTTCAGCATCTTTGCTTAAACTTTCATCTTTGTTGATACTGCATATTCTAAAATATTAAGCTTAGAATATAAATTAGATATACCTGGAAATCCATTATTGTCCACATTTTCCATAGATTTGGAGTCAGACATGTCTGTAAAGGAATTATGTGTTGTAATTTAATTGTTTTATATTCCATGGGCAAAATTGAGATACCAGACTAAACAAAAATTCATAGATCAAAGACAAGCCTTAGTTAGTAATATATTTTGATTATAAATGCATTTAGATATTTATATAATGCTCATTTTTCATTAGGAAAAAGTAAAGTGTACCTTCAGAATTTGGCACATTCACTTGTTTTGGAGGTTTGTTGTATGCTGCAGACATGAGAAAATGTAAGGTAATAAATACTTGGGTGGTTTAGATAATATCACACATGTATATTAAGGTTTTCTCTGTGAACGATAAACAACCATTTCAACAAAGGCATGTTTCTGTTCTCTTTTGTGATCATGTGTTTATGATATCAGGGAACCAAAAGTCCTATGAGGACCTGGTGTGGAAAGTAATGTGTATGAGGCATCATTTCCCTTTGTGGTTATAAAACAAAATCTCTTTGAGTGCATTTTGAATCACAAACCTGTGATTTTTGCAGTCACAGCCTTTTCGGTAGTTGTGCAAAATGCATCTGTATCAACAGAGATTAAAAAAGCATGCTATCGTTTCAAACAGCACTATTTTGCAAACATTAAATGACAAGAATTATTACAAATCTCACCATTTAGAAAGCTTAACACATTTAGTCTTTTGGCTCGAAAAGAAAGAAAAATACAAAATGTTATACCCTCTGCCCAGTTTAGTATACAAAAATAAATTATACAAAATTATAAAAACAAGATGAGTGGCTTACCTCTGACTGGGGGTGTCTCCACTGCAGCTGCAAATGCAGGCAGGAGTAGATAAAACATTAAGCTGAAACAAATAATAAATTGTATCAAAGGTGATTGTAATATTTCAATACAACAAATACTTCAGCATTGAACAAAGAGAAAAAAAACATATGAAACTTACAACTTCATCACTGACTACCGTCTCCAGCTGTGTCCACTGTCAGCAAGAGGGTTGAGCTTTTTATATGCTGCAACATCAGCACATAAAAGCAGAGATCTTGTCAATTATAGTTCCTAACAAGACATATCAGATTGACTTTTAGTCAAAGATCATACCTGTGTGTTGAACAGTGTGTGACTTGTGTGCTGAGGAGCAACAGATATGGTAGTTCTGGTAAGTTTACAAAGACCTTATTTCAGTTCAGTATTAAGACAATCATTCTTAACATTCAAAGTCATGAAGGTAAGTGGTCTTACCCTCTATTTTGTGCTGATTACAGGTAGCAGGTTACTTTGAAAGATAGCCCCAGCTTTTTCTATGGCTAAAGTAGCCTTTCAATTAATGCAACGGACCATGTGTCGGTATTTGTCATTATTTCAGCATTGTCCACTCGTCAAATGCGGCCCTGTTTTTTTGCCTGACAAAGGCTCTTTGAAAAACACCCCCTTTTTTCTTCACAAACATAGGATCTGTGTGAAAAAGTATAAACATAATGCAGTGATTTCAAGATAATGGAAATCCAATCTTCAACTCAAAATGGTAAAAAGACAACATATCAAATCATGAAACTAAACTCTCTCTATCTCTATCTG
>JBBBVU010000006.1:16592853-16656337 GCA_037177055.1 Atherinosoma microstoma | reverse complement strand
ACACACACACACACACACACACACACACACACACACACACACACACACACACACACACACACATATATATATATATAGCCTATATGGTTCTTTTCTACACTTGGAAAAAAAAAACATTTTATATGATTAAAACTTGTCACCGATAAATAGAAGTGAATTAAGCATGGAGGTTTGCATAATTTCAGAAATGAAAACAAAGCAGCTCTATAAAATAAAAATGTTTAAAGTGAAATAACTAAATTTAATCAACAACAACCACGTAAAGTGATGAATGAGAAAAATACAAAACAAATACTACATTTCCAATCCTGCTATTGGCTTTGTTATGATGAGTCACAGATCATTTTCACTTGATTCTTTGCTTCATTTTCAGTTTCCACAGGACCAAAGTTATTCTGTTGATGGTGTTTTTTTTTTAAATATATTTTTCTAATTTCCATTGCACAGTGGAGAGGAAAGATTATAGCTCCAAGAAAGTATTAAACTGTACATAAGAATACAAAGCCTAATGCAAACACCAAAGCTCTTGTTTCAAAGCTGTTTATTGTTATTATTATTATTATTTGCTATTATTATTATTATTTGCTATTATCATTATCATTATTATTGTTCTCAAGAAGTTTCACAGACAAACAGATTTTAATGATGCTACAGGATGAGAGTGTAGGGACTCTGTGGCTGTAGGCTGGTGTGTATTACTGGGTGTCAGGAAGACTTGGAGCAATCTGAAATGTTTCAGCCCACAGCATGCTGCACATTGAACCAAGCAGGGCTCTGATGGAGATCAAGGGGGACACTACTACTGAAAACAGGCACAACAGAGCAAGAGTAAATCTTGCAAATCTTGTAAATCTTCATACATGAGCCACATTCTTTCTGGGATAATCTTATACAAAGGAAACCAGTTCAGAGCTCTAGGAATGCAGTGCACTACTTTTTTTTAGTAACAAATGAAGCAGATAAAAGAAACCATAGTTTCATTAAAACATGGAGGTGGTTGTTTCATGTTATGGGGAAGATTTGTTGCTTCTGAGGAAGGAAGAGTCTAACATATGAGGAATGATGAAATCAGTAATTTAGGGCAAAATGCACAACCCAGGAGCTGAACCTGATTTGAGGCAAAGGTCTTTTAGCAGGACAATAACATGAAGCACACATCAAAAACCATCAACAACAACAACAACAAATAATAGTCATGTTTTAAAGAGTAAAGAAGGATAGAAAAGATGAAAGGCTCGTGCTGAAACTAATCTAAATACCTGCAGTTATGGAAATATCCAACAGGGGGGTGATATTTCTTTGGCACGAGTGTGTCTGAAGTATGCGTTGGACCCTGACAGTTAATATCTTCATGTACGAATACCCAGAAGACTGGAGTGTGTACAGTTAATCACACTGGGTGGATCCTGGCTGCTGTGTGTGATAATGGGCAGAGGCGTTGTCCCATCGAGGCTACTGCATTTGAACGCTGAATGGAAGTTTATTGTTCCTAAAGCTTATAACCAATCTATGTATTGATTAAAGTTAAAGATAGCATTAAAAAAGGTTAATATTACACTGGGTTTATGTTGAACTGAGACAGATGTTCCAGAGGTTTACACCTTGTGGGATTTCAACTGTGAGCTGGAGCTTGGATTTGTTTGTGCACCTTATGCTCTCAATACACTAGCTTACATGAGGGGACATAAACCAGTGTAAGCACATATGATGATTTCACTGTTTGTTTCATGTCTTGTGTACATGTAAACTTATGTGTATCATAGTATATCTGTATATCATTGCAAAAATGCTGTGTCTATATTTTTGCTATTGTTGCTGCTCTGAGCTGCTACCCACCTTGGACAGGACTCTCTTGAAAACAAGATTTTAAATTGCAAGTTTTCTCTCCAAGTTAAATAATGGTTTAAATAAGTGAAAGCTTTGTGCCCTTGTCTCATAAGGTAAAACTGTCATCTACCAATCAGAACTTTGCAGGTCAGATCTCCAGCCCTTATATATGCTGAAGTGTCTGTGGGCAAAACACTGAATCCCCAGAAGACTTGTATGTGAATGTGTGTGTGTAAAAAGAGAGCAGTAGCCTAATATATAAAAAACGATGATATGTAAGAGTGGTTGATTTGAAAAAAATCTATTTTAGCACCTTAGGACATTTTCTTTGGTTAGTTCTGTTGTTATTCAATGTACTTGAGTTGAGACTCAGGTTGTCCATTTCATATCCTCAGATTGACCACTCAATCCCGAGTGTCCTCAGGCAAGACACTTATTCACCAAAGTGATCATTGGTGCCCGAGAGCGTATAATGAAGAAATAGTGTTCAATTTAAACAAGTGTTCACAAAGGCTAGACTATATTACAGTGAAACATTTACCTTTTATATCTGCTGGATTTGGGCTGTTATGAGGCCAAACAATTTAGACTTCCCATTGGATAAATGATCATTAAGAAATTGGCTTATGCCTTACTTAGATTACACCACTTGAGTTAGAATAATTCAGAAATATAAAGTAAAAGGTCACCAAAATGGTTTGGCTCAGCAGAGGTTCAAATGCAGTGAGCAAGACAAAATAATAATAAGCGATGAATTATGTTTCCAACTGGTCCAAGAAGATAAGCCATATAAGATAGGCTACTTTATGCTCAATTTAAAATGAAACAACAAAATTTTATTTGGTGATTCTTCATCAACAATGGATACAAAGTAACTTCAATACAAAGAGGACCTATAAGCAAGTACACTGGATCAAACGCATCCAAAGTGTTCCATTTGAACCACCCCTGTATCTTGTGCAATGTTAGGTCCATAGCAGGCTACACAGAAAAAACTATAATCAAACCTTCACCGGTTCAGATCTGGGTCACTTTTTGATAGTGCAGTGATGTTTGACAGCATCTCTAACAGCCTGCATCAGCTGGCTCTCTGGGCAGATAATCATAAGCAAAGGAGATTTTATTAGCATTGCTTCATATTTAGAATATTCTTACAAATTTTGAGAATGTGTTTTCATTTTATTAATTGCTGAATTAATTGCTAAATGGGGTTTATACAAGTAGCTTACCTCCACCACACACACCACAGCGCCCCCGTGTGGAACCCCCAACTAATCCTAGCAAATATAATATACTGCTGTTACTTATTCACATCAGAGTTCTTGCTGGCGAGAAACGACAGAAAACAGACAAACTCGACCAAACTTTAATATTTGACCCATTTCCTCTGATGCTGAAGCACTGGTACCGTCAAACATAGACGCATCCCTGCAGGATCACAATCACCTGGAAAGGTAAATCAAATCGCCTTGGATACGTTTATGAATGAGTGTGTTGAAATTGTGTTTTTTTTTTTGGCGCATATCCTTTTTTAAACTACCCAGAAAGCCTATGCATGGGCTTTTGAGCAAAGCTGTCATCCCTGATCTCCACCCATCACTAATTATAGTGCTTCGTCATTGTAGCTGCGTCACCGCCTCTCTGTGGAAACCTGATCGATAGTTTCCAACTTGACCTGAAGGCAAACAGCGAAATTATAGCATCGACCTAAAGTTGGGGGAAAGTACCCAGAGGAGCCAACTATCATCTCAGGTATGACTCGCTTCGTCAGACGCTACGGCTTGTGTTATTACAGCACACATTTTCCCTAGCAAGGCATTTATTTTTCTCCTTTCTGTCTTCCTCACGGCAGCAGTTCGTGTGGAGTTCACTGCAACGTATTTAGGAGGATTAAGTCTAACACAACGAGGTCACAGATATTTGTGGTGCTAGCCGATATAGAAAATAAAGAAGCAGGATTCTTAACTCAGTGCAGCCCTTTACTTACTTGGTAAAACAAGCAACCAAAAAAAAAAAAAAAAAAAAGAAAGACCTGAGATGCCTGTGAAGGATTGTTGTTAAGTTGCTACCAGCCCAAAGATTCAGCGCCTTAAACGCACTAGAAACCACAGATAGCAGCCAAAGATGGAGCAATAGTTAAAGGAGAATCATGTAAAATGTTTTATTAGTCTGCTAACAGACGTACAAATTCAGAGAGAAACGTTTAGATGAAATGAAAGCGAGTTATAGTGCAATTACTACCAGGATTACATAGATTTTTGCTTGTTTGTCTTGCTTTGAGGGTTTATTTTGTATGTGTTGATACGTATTTAAGACTGTCACTCTAAATATGTTTCAGTTAAGTTATTCCTCTCCATTCATTTAATTGCATGAACCTTGCATAATGTATCCCGGCAAACAGATTCATATTTACTCTGAGCTGACACATTGTTTTTCTGTCTCTCCCGCTTTTTGATCCTGTGTCACCATCTGGGGCTGTCCGTGCGTTGCGCAACCGCCCTCTACATGAAAATCATGTGAGTATCAAATATGATTTAATTGGAATGAAAGGGTTTTCTCAAACATGAATGAAATTGATATCAATTGCAGATCCAAATATTTACTTTTATTTATTTCTGCTTGAGGTGCCATCCCCCTCTGGACTCCCTCAGTCATAACTGATTTGAAAACCGACCCATTATCATTCAGTTTTGGTGGGGAAAGAAGCCTCTACTTTCTAACCTTGACAGTTCCCTAGAATATTCATGGTTGATCTGAACAAGATAGTTGCAAAAATAAAAAAATAAATGAAATAATAAAAATCCTGGTCAGAGCTTGCAGCTAAAATGACAGAGCAGGGTTGTTGTCAGCCAGCTGGTCCCCTCAGCAAAGTCATTTTGGGAGGGGTATTGAGACTGTGTCTCCCTGAGGCCTCAAACGCAAACACATCTTTATCTGTCATGAACATATGCTGCTACGTCTGCGATAGAGCAGAGTAGAGTTAATGGGGGTTTCCTCTCACAACATCAATTAACCTTAAACTATTTTATGAACTTGGAATTTGAGCTTTGACTGAGCAGTTTTACATGACAAGACTCATAATAGACTCATAATACGCATTTATAGAACATTTATACACTGTGTATTGAAAAGTTGTAGAATGAACAGGAGAGAAAAGGGCAACTTTTATGTTTATTATGTTAATTATGTTATATAGAAAATAATAGGAAAGTGGATATTTAGTCAGCTTTGTCCATCACACAGAGCATCAGCACAAATATTGACAGCATGTCTGCATGTTGCATTTACTTTCTCCACCAGGTGGCGATGTAAACCAACACAACCTGGTCATTTCCAGAGACATACCGTGATCAAACACAATGCAGCACGAACTTAGTTGGCCTAGAATTTCTGCCACAATTTGTTTATTGCACTGTGAGCCTCAAGGCATGGTATTGTGTATCTGAAAGAGCATTTTAAATCCCAGATGACATCCTGGCATGTAGCAGTATTTATATTCCGTTTGGACTCATAGTTTTGCAACATCAGTGGATGCAGACAGCAGTTTTATTGGCTACACAAAATTCATGTGTTATCCTGATTTCTGTAGTAAGTTTTAGCATAATTTAAACTTTAAATTGGAATGCACTGATTCTTTACAGTATCATTTTTTAGGAGTGAGATAATTCAAACTTGAGATTAAAAGAAGGGGCATCATGTCTGCTTGCAGAAAAGGGTGGGAACATGGGCCACTCCCGGTTCATTAATTCTTCATAACATAATGGTGCACTATGAATATTGATGCACGGTTACCATTCATCCCGTTAGTGCTCCTGAGAGCTCAGCACAAATAAAACCCACGGCAACCCCTGCCTCTTTCTCACATGCAATCCAATTTCATATTTAAAGCAATTTTAAAGCTGCACATGTTGTTTTACATATGATTCGGAAGAAAGGCGACGCAGTGTGCCATTCCCACCCAGATGCAGCATTTAAAATCTAAAAGAGATGAACTGGGTGGATGGGATGGGATGTTATGTAATCACAGAGTGATGGTGCCAGAGAGGGATAAAGATGTTCCAAACAAACATAACCCCCGAGCACTCAGCTGGAGTAATGCACTGCAGCATCATATGTGCGTGTTTGCCTTTTAAACAAATGAGGAAGAGTGGCAGGAGAAGCAGCATATTTGCGTCAGTGTTTTGGGTGTGTCTACTGTGTGAGTGCGAGGAGTGGGTTGTCTCAGTGTCTGTGGTTCCACGCTGTCACTCTCTCAAGGGACTGTGGGTCTGTAAGTGCTGCTGCTCCTCTCCTCCCCTCTGTGCTCTGTCTCTCTCTACCCTCTCCTGGGCCCAGCTTCACACCTGCTCCTTGCAGTGGGCATGGGTTGGGCAGGGGTTTCTAAGCAACTAAATGCTTCCTCCTCATATTCCTCACAAACATGCTCTAAAGGTGCAAAACGAAAGCAATATTCTGCATAAATAATCTACATTCAGTCAGTATTTTACGTTTAGTTTGTATGTACCCTGCTTCCTGTTAATGCCCCATGCTTTAGTAAATGTTTAACACCACCAGTTAGTGGGCTGCTCCACTGCAGCTTTGGTCACTTTGCTCTTTGATCAAAGTCTAAGCAAGTGGATGCAACTCAGATGAGATATTTTGTCTTTCTTCACACAATTTGGCTTCTCTAACTTTAGAGTTTGTTGCCTTCAAAGTCTTTGGATTTATGGAATAACTAAAACTGGTAAGATTTCCTCTTCAATGAAAAGCGAGTGAATAGCTTAGAAATGACCTGGCACTGGCTGACATGCCACATGATGGTGCCTTATCCTGTGTTGTAAAGAGAATAATGAACCCCTTTACTCCAACTCCCCCCCTCTCCACCTCCCTCTGCCTATAAGCCGTATGTCCCTAATGGGGTCAGGCAGATGGGTGGGGACCATGCCGGGCTTCATAAAGACAGCTAGTGTGTATGCGTGTGCGCGTGATAGGACGCATATGTTTGTTTTTTGAATTTGGGAGTGTTTGGCATCACATTTTCAGCTCCTTTGCTCATTAAGCTGCATATATTTCAGTATCTGACTAATTGGGTAAAGGACCCGTTGGGGCCAAAAAAGCGCAGAGGAAGGAATATGGCTGTCTCCTTACGTGCTTCCCTCCTGTTTCTGGACATTGCACTCTGTTAATGATTGCTCTCCAGCCATGCTCTTTGAGAATTTTGTGGTGCTAGTCAGGGTACTGTACAAATAAACTGATTATCTGTAAGAGAAAAACGCTAATCGAGGAACTTTAGGAATATCCACCGTTTTTGAGACTTCAGATTACTTAAGATTTTCATATTTCTTTATTATTACATCTGCATTCCTGATTAAAACTGGGTGACATGGGACCAAAGTAGTTCCTATCAGTATTGTTTGAAAGTTGTGCACGTCTCCATCCTTCCATGCAGTTGGGAGACATACCGGTTGGTGCTCAGTTGCAACTCCAGCCTCACTGCCAGACTCCACCCCTTTACGAGCATCGGACACCTTCAGCACAACAAAGCATGTGTCGCTCGGATACATTGTATCTGTTCTGAACGTGCGGAATATCGGAGTTTTTGACGGATTTTGCGCTGTTTTCTTTCCCCTTGATGCTAAACCTAGAGTAGGTAAGCCGAATTTAAAGATATATGTTCGCGGGGCGGCGGAGGCGAATCGGTGTTTGTTTTGTTGTGCATTCGGCGCCATTTTCATACACAGATTATTTAAATACCCTGGCACGTTGGTCCGATACAGCACCCAACTGTTTAGCTGCTATATTTAGAAAAAAAAAAGGCTTGGGAATTTAAGATGTTTTAGGTGCTATTATCACGCCACACTTTTTCCCCCTAGCAGTTTTAATGATATATCCTTTTTATATGATCGTGTTGATAGAGAAAAGAAGTCCCATTGAGACTTGAAGCATCTTATTGCATGAAAAGTAGTCCCAACTTGCGGAGGCACCGATGTTTCTACATGGATTATGTGTTATTTGTGTGAAAAAGAAAAAAAGTATTGGACATATCAGAGACACTCTAATAAATAAGACTCATTACGATATTTTTTATTAAAAGCCTTTACTTTTCAAGTTTATTTTGCTATTTTTCTCCATGAAAGCTTTTAAACCTGGGATCTTATTATAAATCATAATATAGAAGTAGTATGAGAACATTCACTATGATCTATCTATTTGTTCCTCTCAGAAAAAAAAAGTAAATGTTGCTGATGATGCACCTGTGTCTTCGTGATTAGCTGTTTACGGTCCTCTTTGTGAGGGGTGTCACAGCTATTTCCAAGAATGTGAGCTCAGATAACCTATTCAGATGTTATTTTTCCCCCCCATGCTGCTCTGCTTTGCATTAAATTTTCTGCTTGACATCTCTTGCTTTTGCACCCTTGAGGATTGTATGAGTTAAAAATACCCATCTTTGCTGAAGGGGAGGCATATGTGAACGTGTTTGTTCCGGTGCACACACACAGTCGAGAGAAACTCATCCAATAAGCCTCATCTCCATTGATGATACTGCTGAATATATATAGTCAGATAATCTTTTGTGAAGAGCTGCAGATATGACGTCGGGAGGATGAGGGAGAGACCGAGGCAGCGTTAATGCAGCAGAACTGACTAGTGCTTGCACGAGTGACAGAAGTAAACAAAAAGGTTAAAAAACGACAGAGATGAGACTCAGGTGCTCAAGGGTCTCCCCCCCCCCCTGTGCTGCTGAGGCAGCTGTGTAGTGAAGACACTGAGTTACTGAAGTGATGTTGAAGGATGTTTCTGGCTCCACTCTGTGAGAGTGAGGTCATTGAGGTCCCAGAAGAGCTTCCTGGTGTAATCCTCTTTTGGGAGTTATGATGCATACGTCCAGTTAGACTACTACTCTGTTGTGTGAGCATAATGAAATAGGTGACAGCACACATGCTTCAGAGTCTTCTGCTCTGTTTTTTATGAATGAGAAATGTGGATTGAAACAGCTTTAATACCAAATAAAAGTCAGACTTTACATCATCTTTTCACAGATAATTCTAATATAGAATCATAGCATTACTTTATTTAGATATAGAAAACTTAATATGCATCATATTAACATTTAAAGTACTTAAACTCTTGAAGCCTGCCACGCAGATCTCCCTTTGGTAACATAATGTCATCATGTGTCCTAATGAGCAGACATACTGCTCCTTCATTGGGCTTTTTAGGCTGAGGTGATGCTTGAAATGGATTCAAAATTGCTTTCAGGGCAGCCACAGTAAATCAATCATTCTTTTCCCATGTCGCCTCATGTTACAGCATCAGGTTCAGAGACCATCTGCGCTTATTGATTAGTTTAGAACTGAGTTTGGGATTGGCTTACACAGAGAAAACTAAAGGTGTGTTCCTGCAAGATATATGAAGTGTAAGAGCTTTTGTGGTGCTTTATTTTACTTGTCCCTTAAAGACAAGTAATTCTGTGTACTGAAAGTGTTGCTGGGCAGGTTAGTGTGTTGGCCAAACATACGCACAGTTTAAATGGGCACGTGTTAGCGTGTGTGCGACGTGTGTTTGTGCCTATGTTTACTCAAGAGGGTAATAGTGGTCAAGGTGTGGCCACAGGGCCGATATCTCGGCTTTCATTTAATTTCTGTTGATTTTCAGCCAGGTAGGCGGGGCTCTGCATGAAACCATGAATCAGCACAGCGGATCACCACCAGCGGAGCGGGCTTTCTTTACTAACCACACAAACAGATGCACACACAGACGGACAATCAGAGTGGAGGGAGACAGTGAGATGGATACTGTAGGCAGGTAGATGGAGATAATCTCACTTGGTCACTTGGGGGCTGATTAACTCTAAACTCCTTCTAATTCCTTAAGCCTACTGTCAGTGTCCAGGAAACATGCATTCTACATGTTCTAGTGTTCATAAAACCTTATATAAATCTCTTTTTTTCATTTGGTGAACAGCTTTGATGAAGTGTCAGTGTATGCATTCAAAACAAATAAAAAATGCTTTTTAAAAAAAACAACAACAACGAGGCTATAAATGTCGTCATGTGAGCATTTGTGACTGTGCACACGTTAGCACATGTGCATGAGTGCGTTGTGTGCGGTAAACTGAACAAAAATAGATATGAGCTGGTCTGTAAAGGCCAACTAATGAGTCCCTGAATCTTACGCACATGTAGCTATTTATACACTGTACCTCCTCCTCCTCTCTGCAAGCTCTTCTTCATTCAGCCCTCTCTTCTGATTTTTGTTGAACATATACACACACAGATGCACAGTAGCGGCATCACTGGCAAATAATGTCAAGACTTTTCTATCAAGACCATTTTTAAAATTGGAAGCATGGATAATTAAGGAGTAGTCATTCGGCATTTTCCCCACTTTTTTTCCTTTTTAATTTGAGTAATATCAATGAACAGATGAATGTTTCCCTTAAGTGAAATCCACTGAATTAAATCACATCTTGTCGCCTACCAAATTATCCTCTTACTCGAATCTTAAATTTGATTAAAAGCACTCGGAACTCTAAATAAAACCCATATTGAATGAGTTCTAGTGTTCGCACCTGATCCCACTGCTCCTGGTGTGCTCCATCTTCCTAGAGGGCGGCCTACTTTATCCATAATTTAGCTCATTACCAATGCTGATTGTGTTGTATTTAGAGCAGGACTCAGCATGGCAATATTTCATGTAATTTCCTCAATAACACTAAAGCAGAGGAAATATTTGTCATATTACGAGAGATTGATGGCACGTCGAGACACCCTGCCACGCGGCTGCGACTTTCTCGGTCGGCCACGATTCAGGTTTCCCTGCTCAGCTGGCGGATAGCAGAGATGTTAGACGGGCAACGCAAAATGGAGGAGGCAGCAGACACAAGCTCAGCTGGTCCATTAGGAGCATGTCTGTTTCCTGACAATCAGAATTGAGATGACGGAGCATTAAAACACCCAGAGGAGGCTGTGAGCACTGATGCAGAAAGGTGTGTGCATTTGTGTGTACGTGGTGAACCAGGGAATAGACCTATGGGGGGTCTTGTGGGGGGAAGGGTATGTAGGATTAGTAATAGAGTGCAGCACAGTTATTGGTCACTGGACACAAACAATGGGAGGGCTAAAGAGGATTTGGCCTATTTGCGTACCCCCTCCTCCCCTCCTGCTGTCCTGTAGTGCCAGTGGGAAGTGTATGGTATAGAGATTCTAGATTCTCCCTTTGGGACAGCCCTGTACATCTGGAAGATTGGCCTGTCTGCTTGTCTGGCATTTTCCCCCTCCCCCACCACAGAGGAGGGTGGGACTTGAACTACATATGGAAAAGACAAACACAACCACATTAGTCACCGATTAGACAAGGCCGTACAGGATGCATATCTGTCACACCAAAGAGAACTGATCTCGGTTTGAGGCACTGTGATTGATATCTCATTTGCATAACCCCTACCTTATCAGCCGGCGTTCCATATCTGCCAAATTACTGAATCAAAAATGTAATTCATTAAATCTTAAGGCTCTGAGTTTTGGGGCTGTGAGTCACTTTGCTGCTTGATAACAAGTTGGACAAGTATTATCTGGAGCCTTTATATTTGCATAAATACTTCACAGTCTGATTAAAAGTTGTTACACTCTACATTTGAGCTTGCTGAATATTTGAATAAGAAGCAATTTCAACAAATTATTGAAACAAAAAATGTGCTTCAGACACAGACTTATTGGCCAGTGTGGCTGATTTAGTGTAAACTCTCTGGGAAGTTTGAATATAAACTGGAAATTCCCAGCAGCAAACCAAGAAACATGACCAACTGATGATCTTTTGTATCATACTGTGGTATATCATCATGTTATGTAGTCACTGTGTGTCAGATGACTACATACAGGTGTGTGTGTGTGATATGAAGAGTGAGGCTTGCATGGTGAGGATGACCTGAGCGGTGTTAATGGGTAGATACAGAACAGAATGCCTCCTTTGTGTCGGTGGGATTTAATGAGTCTGTGATTGGCTCTCAGCATTCTTCAACAAGGAAGGCCATTGTGTGATGAAATGGTTTTTGTTTGTGAAAACTGTGCTTGAGCTAGATTATAATCTGTGGGTGGTAGTTTGCTTTATAGAAGTTTGTTATTCCACTGAGAGAAGGCAGCTAATGCTATCTTTAAACACTAATGTAGATTACTGTATAGGACTTGTTTATTGCAAATTCCTCTTGATTATAGCATGAGGGAAAATGAGAATAGTGAAATAAGCCTAGTGTGTGTTTATGGAGTTGTCCCCCCCCCATTCATTGGAAGCTTAAGTCCTAGATTATCTCTTTTTTTTTTCCTTTTTGTTGGTCCAGTTCTGTGTATGTGAACATAAAAATTAACACATCATTTAGCCTGTAAGTATAATCATGCCTAGACATAACATTTTCTTCTAAGTGAAGAGTAAGCCATCCAGTTTTTAAAAACATTTCACACATGTATTGCTTTCCTTTAATGTGGCGGTGTCTGAGCATGTCCATGTCACGTCTGAACCCTCCAACCTCAGATCTTTTCTGGAACATTTTGAGACAGAAGTTTTACTAGTTACGCATACACATCGCTTTCAGCACGGCACAAATATGAACTGCTGCAGTTGCATTAACACACAGACATGCACAATAGAGGTGGATTCATTTGATATATGATCAGCTGTCTGGAGGAATCCAACAGTTAGTTTCAATAATAAATGGATAACCACAATGTTCAAACTCTTCTCCTTTAAGATGTTTTACAGCCTGAGTCAAATGAGCTGTAGCTGGAGTCCGCGCTCTCTAACCATACATCAATGTTTGCAGCTGCTCCTACTAGGGTGGCTCAATATATCGAGAACTTATCACGATATCAACATGTGCATGTTTGTTTGCTTGATATTCAGTTTTATGGCATAACAAGATGTTATTAGAAAAAATAACTGTGACAGAGTTTTGTGGGGTTCACTTCTGCCAAACAGCAGTGGCAGTGTGGAAAAGGTGTCATCAGGTGGCAGAGCGTCGTGCTTGTCTCAAGTTGATAACGATTGCTCTGTTGCTGTGGTGCAAGTAAACCCTGAGGAATATATTACTGACTGTTCATTCACCTTAAACATGTTTAAAAGTTACCTTTTCAGCCGCATCCATCCACTGCTTTCTTACACACAACTGCTTGCTTGGTACTAATGAGATGACGTTTTAAAAAGGCTGTGACTCTTTATTTACTGTCTAATCTTTCCACCACTTCCACAAGGATGTCAACAGACATGAACAGAAAGTGGCAAATGTGTGAATGACCTCATGTCAATGCTTTAACTGACTGATGAAGCGATTTAAGTTTACATATCTCATGTGAAAAGGGCTAAATAATCAAATGTCTTGTTGGTTGTGATCAAAGTGCAGCTATATAGTTCACCATCATGCTCTGTGCAGCACTGTGACCTTTCTCCATCTCTGACTCCCTTCTGTTCTCCTTCCCAGTGGCTACCATGACAACAGAGGCAAGCGCTGTGAGTGAGGCAGACACCGAGGGCAAGCAGAAGACCAGCGGTGCAGCCCCTGAGCCTGAACCAGAGAATAAGCAGAAGCAGGAAGCGGCAACATCTGAGCAGGAGGGGGAGCAGTTGAGCAAGAAGGCCCAGGAGCAGGTTGCTGAACCTGGGCCTGCGGATGGAGCTACCTCCCCTGAGGAGGAGCAGCTGAAGCCTCGTACCAGGACCTCTGCTGGCAAAGGCCTCTCTCGCCTCTTCTCCTCTTTCCTGAAGCGTCGCTCACAGTGTTCCGAGGGTGAGGGGTTCGAGGCAGAGAAAGCCAGGGACGAAAAAGCAGACAAAGAGGAGAAAGCTGACAAGCCAGAAGAGGAGAAGGTGGAAGAAGTGAAAATTGAAGAAAAGGAGACTAAAGTAGTGGAGGAGAAGTCCGATGTCAAAGAAGTTAAAAAGAAAGAAGAAGAGAAAATAGAACAGACAGAAGAGAAAAAGAAAGTGGAAGAAAAAGTTGAGAAGAAGGGCAGTAAAAAGAAAAAGAAAGAAGCAAAGAAAAAAGCTGAGGAAAAGAATGAGGAGAAAATAAAAAAGGACGAGGCAAAAAAAGAGGAAGAAAAGCCAGAAAAGAAAGAAGAGGAGAAAGAGGAAGAGAAGGCAAAGCAGGCTGTAGAAAAGGAGGAGGCAAAACCAGAGACAAAAGAAGAAGAGAAGAAGGAGGCTGCTGAGGTTAAAGAGAAAGCAGCAGAGGCTGGAAAGAAAGAGGAGGAAAAAGTTGACAAGAAGTTGGCGAAGAAAAAAGAGAAGGAGGAAAAGGTAAAGAAGAGGGAAGAGGAAAAAGCAAAAAGGAAAGCAGAGGAGGAAGAAAGGGTAAGAAAGAGAGAAGAAGAGAAAGCAAAGAAGAGAGAAGAAGAGAAAGCCAGAGAGGCTGAAAAGGCGAAAAAGAAAGAAGAAGAAAAAGCTAAAAAGAAGGAGGAGGAGGAGAAGGCAAAAGAGAAGGCTAAAAAGAAAGAAGAGGAGAAAACGAAAGAAGAAAAGGCTAAAAAGGAGGAGGAGAAAGCAAAAGAAGAAAAGGTAAAAAAGAAAGAAGAGGACAAACCAAAAGAGGAGTCGAAGAAAGAGGAGGAGAAGGTGAAGGAAGAGGCAAAAAAGAAGGAAAAAGAAGAAGAGGGAAAGACTGAAGGAGAACAGCAGAAAGGAGAGGAGAAGGAGAAGAAAAAAGAGAAGGGGAAGAACAAAGGAAAGAAGGAGGAGAAGGAGGTGAAAGCAGGAGTTGAGGAGCAGGTGAAAGCGCCGATAGCTGCTCCGGAGCCTGAACTTAAAACTGAGCCGGACACTGAGCAGGCTCCAGATCAGCACTCAGTAAGCAGCGCAGAGACACAGGTGAGTGACTATCAGCTGGATCATACCCCGCTGTGGACTGGCACCCACTTACTGAAGCCACCACAGACACATACTTGCTCTGTTTATGGTAGTAGTTAATGAAAATCAGTCATGGCAGAAGTTCTAAACATTAATGACGGTTATTTCGCCGATTCATTCCCGACTGTAGGAAACAAAAAATAGCATTTTAAAAAGAGGAAAGATGCTGAGAATCCATCACTGAGGTGATGGGCAACAGCCGGATGTCTTGTGAAAACAAGCAAACATCATTTTTTCATTAATTGTCTTGGTAAGGTCATCATAATTATTGGAAGCAAAAACTGCAAACGGGTGCTATAACTCAAGTCTGCACAGCCGGTAAATTGACAGTTGTGGAGATGTCTTCATAAAAACCTCCATGTTCACCTGTTTTTGGCTCTTTGGGATGTGCAATTGATAAAACCCATGTTACCAGTGGGTCATTTTGAGTGTTTTTTTTGTCTGTATTGCCAAAAATTTGACGGGTGGATTAATATAATCTCTGCATCTGAAAGTTAACATGCCTTAGCATAAGGATGAGCAATGGACAACAGCAGTCAGCCTGAACTTGTCCAGATGTTAAGAAATTCACCTAAAAGGATCTTGAAAGTGCATGAATAAAAAAGAATATGCATAATAGCTGAATGACTTAGGATTTATGTGGAGGACTTTTTTGTTTCTATCTCTTTAGATAGAAAGAGTGGCTTTCTCCGTGCTAAACTTGCTTGATACTTGTCTCATATTTAATGGACGATGCAATGCAAGAATGTCATCAATCTACATAAAAAGCAAGTAAAACAAAGCTGTACTGTATATAAATTCATGCTGCATGTCAGGTTATAGTAGAGGAACTTATGCTTTTTTTCTCTCCAATGAATTTTTCATGATGTGGGTAGCTGGTTCAGCACAAGTAACTGTGAGGATTTCAGCTAAGAGCTTGGTTTGAAAAGGAAAAAAATAAATAAAAATACCCCTGCTGCTCTGAACAACAACCTCTATTAACAGCTTGATATTGGATTTTTACTATCATCTGTAGTGTTATCTCCATTGCTGTCACCTTTCTGCTTTTAATGCATTGTATCCTCCCATCTTCCTGTACTGAGTGTTTGACACACTTTGCAATTGTCCCGTGTGAACTCCATTAGCCTGCTCCAGAGGAACAGAAGGAAGAATCTGAGATAGAGAAAGAGCCTGAAGTAGCGGAAGAAGTGAAAAAGGAGGACACAAAGAAGAAGGAGGGGGAAGCAACAGAAAAGGTGGAGGAGACCAAAGGAGAGGAAAAGGCAACAGAGCAGCAGGCAAAGAAAGAGAAACCGGCAAAAGAAAAGAAGACCGAAAAAAAGGCAGAGGAGGCTAAAGCCCCCAAACGTCCGAAAATCATGCAGTGCAAAGTCACCTTACTGGACGACACTCAGTTTGAGTGTGAACTGGATGTAAGAAACTCACCAAATTTACCTGCTAATGTTTGCTTAATGTTCTGTTGTTTGATTAATATAGTTATGGAGACTAAAGAATCTCTGTCCTTATGTGTTATTCAGAAACATGCTAAAGGCCAAGAGCTTTTAACAAAAGTGTGTGACCATGTCAACCTGCTGGAGAAGGATTACTTTGGCCTTGCTAACTGGGAAACGCCAACCAGCAAGGTGGGCTGGCTCTTCTTGTAATGTTTTAGCTAGTCTTTACTAGCAAAGTCACATAAGGAAGAAATTTGTGCTGAATTTCTTTTTCCCCGCGTTTTTCCTGCAGACGTGGCTGGAACCCACCAAAGAGATCCGGAAGCAGGTTTCAGGTGCCGTCTATGAGTTTATATTCAGCGTGAAGTTCTATCCTCCGGATCCAGCACAGCTCACCGAAGATCTCACCAGGTAAGCGTTAACTACGGACAAAGCTAAGTTAGCTGTTGAGCTTTCATGAAAGGATTCATATTTTGCAAGCGTACGTTTTTTTTTCCAGTAGAAGCAAATCTTTTTCTGTTTTCATTTTCACTAATCCATAACTTTGTTTCTTTTATCCATGCATATTTTCTCCAGGTACTTCCTGTGTCTCCAGCTGAGGAAGGACATTATGCGGGGAATTCTTCCTTGTTCCTTTGTCACACTGTCCCTGCTGGGCTCCTACACAGCCCAGTCAGAGCTGGGAGAATATGACCCGGAGGTTCACGGGTCAGACTATCTTAAAGATCTGAGCCTGGCTCCTGGACAGAGCAAAGAGCTGGAAGAGAAAGTGATGGAACTACACCGTAATTACAGGTTAGTGAAGGTGATGGAAACTGATTGGATCAATTGAGAGGTGGCAGATTTCTACAAGCAAAGCTCAGCTGGGCCATGCTGATAACTTGTTGTTTGTTTGTTTGTTTACTTATCAATCCGGACCTACTTGCAGACAATTCAGCCCTTATGTGACGATGAACCATGTCTTTGAAAATAACTCTTTATTTCCTGTCTCCAGGTCAATGAGTCCAGCCCAAGCAGACATGATGTTTCTGGAAAATGCCAAGAAACTTGCCATGTATGGAGTTGACCTCCACCAAGCCAAGGTAGACATTTCTATTTTCATTTTTTTTTTCAGTGTTTTTTTTTTTTACCTGTTTGGATTACTGTTTTGCAGGTTAATTGATGGCTTTTCATGGAAATCCTGAGAGTTATATTATGCCCTGACTTCCTGGTGTTTTTTAAACGCTTGTCATTATTTTACAATAGCATGCTTGTAATGCAGCAGTAGCAGATTTAATTACAAAATTGATGTCATCCCCCTTACAGGAAAAAAAAAAAGAAAGATTAATAACAAACCCCATGACCCTAAACTGTATTGTTTGATTGTGTGAGAAAGCCTGCCTCCCAGTGGCTGTGACTGTAAGTGCAGGGAGATGGCAATGGTGTGACGCCTTGGTTCTGTTTTTACATGCAGGATCTCGACGGTGTCGACATCACGCTAGGCGTTTGCTCCAGCGGCCTGATGGTTTACAAGGACAAACTTCGAATCAACCGTTTCCCCTGGCCTAAAGTGCTCAAGATCTCTTACAAACGGAGCAGCTTCTTTATTAAGATCAGGCCATCAGAGGTAAATCTCAAGCATTCATTCTGGTTGAGTTTTTCTACCAGTTCCCAACCCCAAGTGTAGTCCATAAAAATACTCTTAATCTTACTCAAAATACCTGCTATCCTGGCTTTGAAATAGTATAGATTTTTATCAATACAGTTAAAAACTTGAGTAATTACTTGGTAATGACATTTTGTGAGTATCATTGTCTGAAAAAAGTTAAGTGTTTCAGAACGTATCAGATTTTCATTTGCTCCATGTTGTGTTGCAGAATAATGTTATTGACATAAAATGATTAAATTCAACTGATTTTCATCTGTTTCCTCACATCTAGCAAGAGCAGTATGAGAGCACCATCGGCTTCAAACTGCCCAACTACAAAGCCTCAAAGAAGTTGTGGAAAGTTTGCGTTGAACATCATACCTTCTTCAGGTAAAACCTGGTGGTTCCTCTGTAATTCAGAATGACACTTTCATGCTTGGCAACAGGAGGTCATCCTCAGGTTGTCCTCAATACATCTTAATCCCTACATTGGCTCTGCAATTGAAAAGCTGCACACTCATGGTCCCAACCTTACAACCAAACCTTTTAAGTTTTTGTCTGCTTATTAGGATGAATTTCAAAGTGTTTTTTTACTTTTTTAGATAAGAATGAAATGATAATGTTGAATCCCTGGCCTTGATGAGATTAAATGGTTTTATTGATTCAGTGATGTACTTCTTTCTTAGGGTATCAACAGTGGAGCCTCCTTCATCCCGTCGCTTCCTCCTATTGGGCTCTAAGTTTCGGTACAGTGGTCGCACTCAGGCTCAGACCCGCCAGGCGAGCTCCATGATCGACCGTCCAGCCCCTCGCTTCGCCCGCTCTGCAAGCAAGAGGCTGTCACGTAACCTAGACGGAGGTACGTGCGAGTTTGTGTTCTAAAATCCTGTTTTGTGCAATGAGCCTCGGGTGTGATGAGCTTCTTTCTGGCATGTTTTACTCTTGCAGCTGGAGAGGAGACTCTCCAGTTTTTGCAGGAACTGTCAGCATCAGCCAGGTCAGAGGTTGATGATTGGTCGTTAATGATGGCACTTGACAAACCTCGGCTGCCTTCAGAATTCCCAGGTACCAGGAAACGTGTGGAACAGTTTGCAATGCCTTTTGGCATATTTCTAACTCGCTGGTCGCTTGCTAATCCCTATCAGCCTGTTTGTATTCAACATCCTCATCCGTTCTCATTCATTCGCTTTCATGCCCTGAAAATCTTTGAAAATGTTGTTTTGCATTATGCTCAACATGTCAGGAAGATGACATGTATCGCCACAGGTGTCGTGACACTTAGTTCTTCCCTTGACATGACTCAAGGGTAGTTTTCTTACTGCAAACTCCACAAGGAACAAGCTTCATCTTACACTGAACCATTCTTGAACATTTTCTGACTTGAGGTGGCTATTCCTCAGAAGTTGTGCTAAATATGTAAAGCACACACATTTTCATTCCCTTTTAGCCTGCAGCATGTTTAATCTCTTAACCGACTGACTCACACATCACTGCTGCAGCAGCTTTCATTAAAACAGGTTATAGAATGAACTATAACCTGCAGTCAGATCCTGGTCATCCACTCTTGTTCCGGACTGTAAGATGCATATTCCATGTTTTTCCACTAACCCCATCCTAAAGGACTCACAATAGACCAGTGCAAACGCTTGGCATCCGACGCTTGGGTTACAAATGTGCTTGGATGCATTCGCAGCGGTCGTCATCTGCCCAGTTGAAGCATTGCATAACTGCCATCACCTTGCCATCTCTTCACAGCTAGAGGGGAATCAGAGCAGACTTCCAGTCAGTTCTGGGAAGAGGGACAGTCTGTTCAGACCTTGCAGGGCACAACTGTGACCCGGTCTGTCAGTCAGCCATGGCAGGAGCTGGCAGTGGATGAGCAGCAGCAGAGGAGACAGGAAGACAATTGGTCTGTCCTTCTGTACCATGATCGTCCTCTTCCCGTGGTCTCAACTTTTGATGTTGTAGAACACCCAGGTATCAGCGCTGACAAAGCCTACAGATGCTTTCCTCCATTTTTATGGTTTTCATTTATTTATTATAAAGCAGTTTAAGCTGGAGAGTTATTTCTTTAGCTTTTCACCCACCGTTGGGTAAACCAAACATGTCGCTCTCTGTTTTCAACTGTTTGAGATTTGTGGGATTTTGTTTATCTGGTCCAGAAAATGTTGTATGTTTTTCTGATGTTGTCAGCCAAACCCAGCTTGGCAGAAATGACCTCTGTGGCCCAGCTATTCCAACCAGTATTCTTCCAAGGAGATGATTGGTTCATGTTATTTTCCCCTGAACATGTACAAAAGCCTCTGTGTGAGTTTCTTTGCGTGGAAAAAATGATATAAACCTTTTTGGTTTTTTATAAGTTAAAAAAAAACTTGTGAACAGACTTACAATATGGATCAAATTGTGTTTCACCGCTCAGTGTATCATTTTTCTTGCAACTCCTCTCAGCTTCTTCCCAAGTCCAGTTCCAGCTCCGAGTGGAGGAGCGGAGTACAGAAGTGGCCAAACAAGAAGTGACCACTAAGGAAGTGATTCAGAGGCTGCAAGAAACAGTCACCTTAGTAGACAAGATGACAGAGGTGGAAGTTTTGGAAGGGAAGCTAAGGGAAGTGAGGGGTTTAGAGGAAAGGCTGCAGGAAGTAGATGAAATGGCAGAGAGACTACAGAAGGTAATAGAAGAGGAGTTAGGGAAGGAGGAAGTTGAAAAGTTAAGAAAAGAAGAGGAGGTGTGGGAGCAAGCTAAAGATATTACAAAGGTGGTGGTTAGGAAATCTGTGAGGAAGATGGAGAGTGCAGACGAAGATGGGGATGAATTAGAAGATGAAATAAAACGGGTGTTCTTTAAAGGTTTGTTACCTGAAGAAGAAGAAGAAGAACAGAGTGAAACTGAAGTGACGCAAGAGAGTCTTTTAGATGAGAGTCTGAGAGAGAAGCTACGCCAGATGGAAAAAGAATGGCAAGACGAGGTGGTGGAGAAGTTTGGTTCTCCAGATGTTGCTGGTACCACATCTGTAGTTGCATATCAGAGGGTGGAGCGTACAGCTACTAAGAGGATGACAGTATTAGAAGATGGACAGTCTGGTGGGACAATGTTAGACAAATGGGAGATAGTGGAGGAGAGGACACAGAAGGAGGTTACAGAGAGGCGTCAGGCTGAGGATCAAGTTCAGATGGAAGGTAGAGGTGACTGGTTTGAACTTTTTCATCGCTCTCCATACAAACCAGTTTATAAACCAGCAGGTACAGTATGTCATTGTGCAAACAGCTGTGGACCTCTACTAATCCATTTAACGTTCTAATGGTGTTAAAATAAAGTGGCAAACATTAACATATTAACCAACTAGTTATATTAGCGTTATACCTCTGCTGGTAGCTTCAATGAGACTCCTGTTTATTGACCATTTTGGCAAAGTTATATTACTTTGTTTGCTAATTTTATTTACTATCCTTTTTATGGTTTTCCCAATTAAAACATTAAAATTTAGAAAAGGGGGAAAAATACAAGACAGCAAACCCCAACACACCCTACCATAACTTATTTGAGAAAGGAGGTAAAAGAAAAACAAGTCTGGCATTACGCATACAGTGGTTACACAACTGTACGAACAAAGATCTACTAACCTAACATGCACATATGAATGTACACAGTTCATAAATGTACATTATGTCAAAAAATACCAACTTTAATACATGCACACATGCGTGGACGTTGGCAAACATAAAATCAGTGTGTTGTAGGTATTTAGGAAATCAAGAAAAAAAAATCAATAATATGAATGATATATTGAGCATGGTAAACACTTTAAATGAAAAGAGCAGAAGTACATACATTCAAAGTTAAAACAAAAATTTGTAAATACACATGCAAATATCCAATAATCTGCAAATGTATGTAGTTTCTTGCAAGCGAAAACAACCTCTCCTGTCCTGCTTTGCCTCTTTTACAATAAGCTGTTGGAACTGCAGTGTATTTGCTCCTGTGGTCTTATACTATCTCATCTTTACTCTCCTGATTAGTTACTGCTGTGGAAAGAGATGAAGGTGAATATTTCAGCTCCAAGTCTGAGGTTGCAACATTTGTGCTGAAAACAGAGGTTAAAGTTGAGGAGCGGCAAGTAAGACAAGAGGAAGTGTGGAGAGTGCCTGAGATCTTACCGCAACCAACTATCATAGAAAGAGTTGATGACTGGTTTGTGCTGCTGGAAGTTCCTCCCAGAAAAACATCCTTTGTACCACCAGGTACCGCTTAAACATCCTGCACTTTTTTCTTTTCCCAAAACAACCTTTCCTTGTGCTTTTATGTTTTACTTGCATGTAAAGGAAGTTGTGTGACTGCTTGTGGTAAAAGACTTTCTCCTGACTTTATCAGTCACATTAAGGGAGAGAGCCCAGACAGATGACCAAGGTTCTGTCTCTGTGGCTGGAGATGCAGAAGAGAAAAAGGTAGTAATTGAAGAGAGACAGATAATACAAGAAGCACCAAGATATCCAGAAGAAATCCCACAACAGCAGGTGACGGAGCGAGACGATGACTGGTTTGTGTTGCTGGACGTTCTTTCCAGAAAAACGACATATGTGGCACCAGGTATAGGTGAAGTTTCCCTGCTCTGCTTCACAGTTTTATAAGAGGAAGCAGTTTGCCTTTGCTTTTCTTTACTCCACAGTGTTTGAAGTTTTTATTTTTATTTCCTTTGTTGTTGAAGTGACCCCAGAAGAAAGTGTCTCTGTGATTGAAGTAAAAGCTGTCGAGCAAAGAGAACAAAGCAGAGAGCTTTTAGTCAAGGACACAGAAATAAAACTTATTCCAAGTGAGAGGGAAGACGACTGGTTTGTGCTGCTGGACGTTGCTATTAGACAAACATCTTTTGTGCCTCCAGGTACTGCAGATTTCTCCTCTTGCATCTTTTCTCAAGTTTTTTTTTTTTTTCCTGTTTTGCTCAAGTGTCTTATGTCGCTCTTTCATTTTGTTTTCCGTAGTCTCCATGACTGAGTACACTCAGGTTTATCACAGAGAAAGTTTCTCCAGTGTGACTAAGGTTCTGACTGTAGAGTCCAGGGTGGACATTGTAGTTGAGGAAATTGTGATGCAGAAAGAAGACAAGAAGCTTCCAGAGCAGAACATATTGCTACCAGTGAGGGAGAGAGAGGATGATTGGTTTCTGCTGCTGGATGTCGTTTCCAAAGAGACTTCTTATGTGCCTCCAGGTACCTACAGCCCTGAAACGTCTGCTTTTACAAGTTCTCGTGTCAGAGAAGATTATCTGGAATTTAAAAGCTGTCAAAGTTGAAGATCACATTATTTTTTCTTTCAGTTTATGTGCCGCCACCGACTAAAATCTATCCAGATGTTCCAACTGCAGCAGAAAGTGTGCAGCAAAAGTTTTATCTTGACCAGATTAGCCCTCGGCCTTTTCAGCCGCTGCCAAACAGAGACGATGACTGGTTTATTCTGTTTGCTGCTGTTCGCGAAAAGGCAGTTACAGTGCCAACAGGTATACAGTTCATTCATGTTTGCACCCCAGACGAGATGTTTGCTTTATTTCAGTGGATCTGCTACAGTCACGCAGCTTCTTTCACACTCTGTCTGTCCCAGTTGCTCCAGTCCAGGTTGTCCAGGATATGAAGAGAACTTTTGAGGCTGAGGTGAAAACCACAGAGACTAGAACATATAAGAAGGTGGTAATTGGTGTGGACATGAGGCAAGATGGGACACGCGTTTCTGAAATCAGACCGAGCCAAATTACACCACTTTCAGAGAGAGGAGGAGAAGATGATTGGTTTACGCTGTTTGATGTCATACGAGAAAAACCTGTAGTCACGCCCCCAGGTACCGCTCATTGCCAGTTGGCCCAGGTATATACTGCACTAAGATGTCGGCATCCGATTGATTCATTTTGTGTTTGTGTGTCAGTTGCTGTGGTTCGGCGTGTCGCAACACCGGCTGAACCAAAACCAGAATATGTCACAGAAGCTGTGAGGCCACCTGTGATGTTGGTTAACCAGCCACAACCAACAAAAGTGGATGACTGGTTTATGCTGCTAGATGTTGCAGAAAAAGTATCAGGTATTCTCCTACTTTGCGTGCCTGTTGCTATGGGACAAAAACAACCTGAAAAGCAGTTTTCTCTGAATTTATGTCATGTCTATTACATATATCAGTGTACAAACTGTTCCTTAGAACATTATGCTAGCTAAATAGCTGGACAGCGTAGCTTAAGGGGGGAATTCTGGCTACTTTTTGTTCATTTTAGAGCTTTTTGAGATACAAATAAGACTAACATGTGCATCTAAATTAATTAAATGTAAGCAACAAGAGAGAAAAATGAAGATTTATGACTTTAATCTTAGTTTTACATTGTGTTTATTCAGTGCCAGTGGCTGTGGACGAACGTGTCAGTGTCCGTCCTGAGGTGAGAAGAGCCAAAGAGTTTGCAATCACAGAGCAGAGAACACAGAAAAGTATTACTATAGTGGAGGAGAAGTGGCAGAAGAAAGATGTGGTGCAGCCACAACCAGCAGTGAGACAGGTGGAGGATGATTGGTCTGTACTTCTGGATTTGGCACCAAAGAAATCAGGTATTTTTGAAAAGAAGTTTATCCTGTTACACAAGAAACACACTTTTGATGTGGCAGGCTTTTGATTCTTATTGCTTTGGGGGTTTTTCCCCACCACAATAATACCTGGTTGTGTATTTGTATTAGTTGCCGCTCCTGAGCGCATCCAGTTCCCGGCAAAGGTCAAACTTCCAGGTGCTGTGGTCACAAGAAGGGTTGATATTTCAGAGATGAGACCACAGTTTGAGAAGCGGATTCTGGAAGAAAGGCTTCCACTCGTACAATCACGAGCCGATGATGATTGGTTTGTTCTGCTAGATGTTGACCTCAAGGAGTCAGGTATTTTTTTGCTTGTTTGGGTTTTTTTTTCCCGGCAGATAAAATGCTCACACGTGCCTTTATTTGCTACAGAAAACGCTTACTAACATTTGCATCCTGTGTACGCGACACACCAGCTTCTCTTCTGAAGAGAAGATGTCCATAGATGGCAAACCATGCTCGCCTGTTAAAGGACCTCCAACTGCACAGTTTGCAGTTATAAGAAATAACGCTTTCTTAATCCTAACATTTCATCAGTTCAACCTCATTCAGCTTGATGTGCAGCCTAATATCTGCTGCTGGATCCACCGGTGGATTGTAACGAGAACTAAAACGCGCTTCATTTCACATTTTGGGGACATCTGCTTCTCACTCGCCTCATGTTCTCACATATGCTTTTCTTTCTGAAAGAGGAAAACAATGAAGGTACAGTATGCCGTTGCTGCATTTGCATTTTTCTCCTCACAGCAAAACAGAGTACAGTAAGTATAAAACTGCGGATTGCACACATAATCATGTGCCGCGTTTGAATTCTCATCGCTGTTTTGATGTGACCGCTTATTTAATCACGCCCGTGCTAACCTTTCTCCTCCAAAATAGCTTGTGCCTAAATGAATTTCCTTCTATTCATTCCCATCCTCTCTGCATTCTGTCTAGTGAGCATACAGAGAGGCATGCGTCCCGTCAGCGCTCCAGTTTTCTCCCAGGCTGCTCTTGTGGAGGCAGGGATCCCCATGGCCCCTCTCGAGCACCCACAGACCTCGACTCCCATCAAGACCAGCCGCCAGGAAGAGAGGAAGCTGGAAGTCACTGTAGAGGCTGTGGAGCCCTCAAAAATCGAAGCCAAGGTATGCAGTTTCTCAGTTTTTCATTGTTTTTTTCGCATTATTGTAAATTGAACAGAAGTGCAGTGGAAACAGTATTGTATTCATCTAGTATGTAAACCAGATAATAGCTGTTGCAGTAAAAGGTGGGCAGATTATTTATTTATGATGTCCTCAAAGTGATTGCATGGACATTGTGATTGATAACAGTGCAGTATTTAATAGATAGCAAGCAGAGATTTCTCTCTGTGTCTGAGTGTGAACTGTGTATCTCTTGCTGCTGTAGCCAGCAGTGTGGAGGGAGCAGAGAGAAGTAGACTCTTCACTGATTTCCACCATCAATGGGGACATTCAGGTTAGTGGCAGACGCTGTCGTCCCTCAGAGGACATGTTTTCACTATGGCTGAGACATGACGCGTCAAAGCCGACAAGCAGAGGATGTTAACGCGTGTCCCTCTCTCCTCCCTGGGGTAGCACGAATCGGAGACCAGCTTGGAGGGGGTGCGAATGCGAAAGGTCAGATTCCCGGCGTCGCACGTGTTTCCATAGACATTTCTTCACCTCCATTCTGATGATACAGAGTTTTTCATCCAAAAGACTAATTTCACCCTCTTCCCATGTTGTGCTTCCATACGACTAGGTCTAAAATGAAATCTACAGCAGGTTCGATGCACATACTGTGTATTCTAAGGGGTAGAAAATACAGTAATGAGTAGAATATGTTAACAGTGAGTAACGAGCCTAAACAAAATACTGCAAATTCAGTATGCTTGCCTCAGAATATATTAGCTATTTAAACGTTTTCAAGGCATTCATTTCTTTTCATTGCTTGCTGTTATAAACACTGGAATGCACACATGCATGATTATAGACTAACTGGTATTCGGTCAGATTTTTGTCACCCCATCACTATTTCTTTTCTTCATTATAGTTTTAGAAATCTCAGTCTTTCAAAGCCGTTTATTCTTTGCTTTGCTAGTATAGTGCAGTTTTGGCCCCTGTGGTCACTTTGCACCAAACGATTGTGCATGCACTTTTCACCAATCTTCTCGTGTATTGTATTAACATAGTAGTGAACTTCATAGTATGCATGTCCAAGGTGTGGCAGAATGATGCCAGCAAACAGGGAAATGGAAACAAACCCACACTTTTTTTGTTCTTTTCATTCTTTACAGAAAAGAGCTAAGAAAATTGAGGGTGACACAATTTATGTCAGACATAGCATTTTAATGCTGGAGGTTTGTATCCCTATTTGGAAATGTCGGTCTTCAGCTGTATTTTGTTGCTCTTTGGCACAATGGCTGCTTTGTTTTAATCTCACGCTTGCATGGGGGCATGATTCACTGTTTTTTTGCACCAGCGGTTACTGATAAATGTTTGTGGCAAAAATAACTAACCCGGTTGATTCAGGAGAGTGCTGCTGAACTTAAAACAAACTCAGGAGTCTTAAACCTGTTAAGGTTATTTCCTACTTATCATCTTTTACTAATGTTCAGTCATACGATGCGGTTAATGAGCTATGGTGTAAGTAAATCTGGGACAAGACAAACTTTTCTGGAATGTTTCAGCTGGTCAAGCTGCTCAGTGTTTATTGTGGATCATCAGTATTCTCCTGTTCTGGCTTTTGCTCTTTATACTTGCATCTTTTTTCTAACTTATCAGTAATGCATTGCTCTTCTGCAGCAATCATTCAAATGTGCCTTTGGCTGTAGAAATGAAAATCAGAATAATTATACATCTCTGCTGTGTGTGTGACCAAAATGAGATCTGGAAAAACACTTATCATGAAGAGTTGCTATTAAGCATCACAGTAGATCTTGATTAGCAGTTGAACAGTCTGCAGTATGTTCATGCCATATGGCTTTCATCACCTTCCAATTATCCATAAAGATCAACTTGGTGCTTACTGCTGCCAAATCAGCGCTTCTCCTATTGGCGTCTGTTCATTTGCTTCAAATGAATGGGTTTTCACGTGTAGCGTGGTTTCATCTTCAACAACCTGTATCATATCGGCTGTCATCACATCTCCTGCTCTTTGATTTGCAGCCTGTTTTTCCTCAACGCGTTTCACTGCAGGCCTAATGCTGTGAAACGAGTTCTAAATGCTGTGCTGTGTAGTTTATAGCTTGCACCCATCCAGGGCTCCAGATGATAATCAGCTTTAATGAATCATGGCACCAATCAGCTGCCAGACTTAATTTGCAGTCTGAAAAGGAGTCTCTGGTAATCCGTCAAGAAACCACAAGCTTTTTGTGCTTCAATCAAGAAGTACAAACATTGAGATTAATGCCTTCTTGTAATTTATGCTCTCGTAGAAAACGCCTGTTAATCCTGCTTCTGCTTATGTTTTTTTTCCAACTAGCAACTCAAATGTACAGAAACTACACTAAAGCAACATCATCTGACTGTTTTCTTTTATATTCTCTCCTATTTCTTAATCTCCCTCTCTCTCAATGTATCCCTCATACCCTCTTTTCCTTGCTTGTCATTCTTTTATCCTCCCCCCTTTTGTTTTTTTCTTGCACCATTTGCCAAATTACTTCCTACCCTTCTTTCGGTACCCTCCCCCACCACCCTTTCTTTCCCCTCTTGGCTTTCCTCCGTGTAGGAGTTCGATAAGCCTCAGGAAGATCTGCTCAAGCACCATGCCAGCATCAGTGAGCTGAAGAGGAACTTCATGGAGGCCGTCCCGGATGCGAAGCCGAGCGAGTGGGACAAGCGCCTGTCCACACACTCTCCGTTCCGCACCCTGGGCATCAATGGCCAGCCTCTACCCAGTGCAGATGGGGTAAGTCTCCCACAGAAACCAGCTCACATCTGTCAGGTCTAGAATTAGAGGTAATTGTAAAGATATTCAATTTAAAGAGGAATGAATACATTTGAATGAGCGATTCCTGAACTGATATAGTCGATCACTACATTGTGAACAGCAAGATTTATTACAGAACACATTCAGCTGAAATATACATAATACTCCAGTTATTTTAGTAACTCTTGACAAAAGTTGTCATTTTGATGGTTGAAGATAGTTTTCTAAATGTTCCATATGAGTTTTTTCTTCTTTGTTGAAGTAAATGAGATAAAAGAGATGGATAAAGGAGTACTTCACCCTGTTCCAGCTGCCACTCTTGATTCTCTGACAGTTTGAGCATCGTGTGTGCATGTACAGTCTTATTCCAGGCAGCGGCATGTGGTATGCAGCACATGCATGCGTGTGAAGAATGCAACAGAACTCGCTGAATAAGGCCCGCGCTTTCCTTCTTTCACTGAAAAGACGGATGTGGGTGAGGCATCTTTGGGACAGGTTGTCCACTCTCTGAGAGAGCACTTTGTGCAGATCCTTCCATTGGATGCCTCTGAACCGCAGATATGTTTGTGTTGCATGACTGACAGACCCGACCGCATGACTCAAAGATGACAATGTTCATAAAGATTTGCACGTTCCCACAGCGAGCAGTGTTTCTATTTTCCCCTCTCATCATTGCTGTCTTTCTGCTCCTTTTGCTCTTTCTTTGCTCACTTTCTTTTCACGCTGCTTTCACTTTTGGTTCGGCTGCTGCTTTCTCCAAGTCGTTGGTTGTCTTTCTAGACAAGGCCTCATTCACAGTTGCATCACAAATTATACCAGTACAGTAAAAACAACCCAGATAAAACAAGATTTTAATAATTAACTAAAATCATATTGTTTGTGTTAGTAGTTATTAGTGGTTTTAAATGGAAGGTATTGCCTGAAATCTTTCAGTGGAGTAGAAACATTATTCCAGTGTAGTTGCGCTGATAACACATTAATAAATAAGTGTTTTACATCAAGTGTTTCATGACTGCATAAATCTTTCAACTTGGACTCTAATGCTTGGAAATGCATCTTTTTGTTAACATGCATTAGATTTGTGTTGAAATGAAAGTACAACAAACTGACAGCTTCCAGTCTAAAGTGAGGAATTTAAACAGCAAGTGTAGAAAGTGCTTTGTATAAATGGTCCACAGTATGACCCTGGTCCATGTCCATTTATCAGAATGGACACTTATTGTTTAATATCACGTTTACAAACTTGATAAAAAGCTGATTTATCATTCTGTTAAATTTTGGCGTTTTTAATAAACGTCCTATGTGAGAAATGACTTCTCTGTGTGACAAGCAGCCATCATATTGATTCTGCTTGTGCTGATAAAGTGAAAATGTTGGGGTTATTATAGGAATAAGCCACGATTAGTTGTCCATATACCAACTACAGACTCAGAGCAGCTGACATTTATCACAGTCAAGTTGTTAAGATAGATAGTTTTCTGAGCTTTGATGAAATTCCTTTCGCTTTGCAAACATAAAATTATACTTCTGTACATTTGTTGCAATGAAACGTTAGTCTACAGTTCTCAGCTCATTTTCTTTGTGTTGAGTCAGTTTGAGTTAACTTGCAACTATTTTTTCAAATCAAATTTCTCACAAAAATAGCAAGTGTGGATGACTTCCTGTCTTTAAAAAAAAAAGAAAGTTGGACATGGAAAATACAGAATGCACATAAAAATGCACGTAGTAACATTTCCATGCTCTCAACAACAAAAATGGCAATAATGATGTCATTTAAGCCCTTAACATTGAAATATTGTAGAACTTCACCTCTGATAGAATCAGTTTACTTTAGGTCATCGGAGGCAGATCTAAATCCCTTCCTCTCATGTCTTCCCTCCTCCTCCTCCCCCCCTCTCAGTTTGTCATCCGCCTCCCGCGCGGCCCCCTGCTAGACTTCTACTCCAAACGCAGCTGAGGGGCCGTCTGAACCCTGCGGAAACCCCACACAGGTGTGAATGTGAGCCACGGAGAGCGCACCTAGTCCATCTACCCATCAACCTCTAGCTTTCTCTTCTCCTTCTCTCCTACTTTCGCCTCCTCTGCAACATCACTCCAGCATTCCTCATCCCTCATCCTCTGCTCCACTTGAGAAGCTGCCCATTTTTTTTCAGACCTCTGCTCAAAAAAGACTTTGACTCCTTTCCCACTGCTGCACGATCTCCCTGGTTTCTCCAGGCACAAACAGACCTCTCCTTCAAAGACTGAATAGGACTGAAAATAATAACCAACCCACTCCTGTTTTGCATTTTCTGTGATGGACTTCAAGGATATATGAAATATTTCTTAATAACTGGCATTTATGCGAGTTTTTAATGTGTGACCGCATCACTTTGAGCCTGTTTTTATACACGTATTGAGGTGCATTTATATTGTCAGTAGTTTTAGGTTATCTCCATATCAGCTGATCACTGTGACCTTTTTCTTAAACACATTTGAGGTACTCACTACACACAGCAGTCTTGTTACTGGAGGATTCATTAATATTCTCTTTCACTAATGTAGTATTTCCTGTCTTGGGAAACTTTGAGGCAGCTAAGTTGTAATACTTATTTGTCTTTCACAAGTATTTGGAAAAGACATTATGTAGCAGTTGCAAGAGATTCCTTGTTGCATGACTTTTTGACAATCAACTTCGACCAAAGAATAAAAAGCATTCCATATACAGTTCATATTATTGGTTTTTTATTATCATTTATTTATTTATTTTTCCTTTCCAGGATGTGGATTTTGTCATTCAGACATCAGATTTTGGCAATGATGTGCAAATGCATGGCTGTACTGGTTATATGTCACCCTTCTCTTGTCATCCAAAAGGAAAATTCTGACACTATTCAACTCACCCAGTCTTCCTGGGTCATGTTATGAATCTCCCTTAAGAATATAAGTGAAAACTGATAGAATCAGATATAATGCAATGATCTCAGACTGGGAAATTGTGGTTTCGCACCAGTATTATAGGTATTGAATAGAAAGGAAGAAAGCAATGTAAGAGCATATTAGATAACCAATACAACTAGAAAATCAGTCTAGAATAATATAAGGTGCAGTGATGTTTGAAAGAAGAAGAATTAAACTGTAGAGAGTCCAGAGTCTCTGTCTGTAGCTGAGAAGAGCTACTGGCGTTATTGCCTATGGCAGGTATAATTTCGGGTCGCATTTCTTGTGACAGCGGAGCCGGATGAGTCTCCTGGAGAAGGAGCGCCGCTGTCTACCCAGCGTGGTGGTGAGGATGGTCATGGAGACGGCTTTCCTAATCATTTTGAGTCTGTTCTTGTCACTGGCTCCAGTGCTGCTTCCCCAGCAAAGAATGACATGCTGGCAACAACAGTCTGGTAGAACATCTCCAACATTGTTGACAATGTTCTCCGTAAAATAATCCTTCTAGAAAGAATAGACCAAAATAAACCAAAAATAGAAATGAATAGCCTGGAAAAAAAAGCCTGAAATTGATAGAAGTTTTCACATTAGTATTTTTTATTTTTTCAAGAAAGTCTATGATGTGAACTGAGTGTTGGGTGAGTTGACATAAAATATTTATTGTAGCTAAATCTGAAATCCCTGTACCTCTAGATTAGAAACCTACAGTATAGTTTGGGTGGGAAAAGGCTTGATCATGGCCTCCATAGTTAAGCCGAGGCTATGAAATGGTGCCAATTTTGCTAAATGAAACATCTGTCCAACAATAAAATACATTGACAGTGTATATTCACTCTTATGCACTTGCATGGAACATTTGTATAATTTATGTATATTCCGAGTACTCTCCCTGCCCATGATCACACGGTGACTGTTGTTCTGTTTTTTTTTTTTTTAGAGTGTGTGCATTAGTTCCCTAAGCAAGGGTTCAGAAACAAAGGCTGGTCACAAGGAAACCAGCATTAACCTGGGCTTTAGAGACATATCCAGTCCCAACGTAACCCCCAAAAGTGAACTGGCTAGTGTGGAAGCTCTTAGCGCACCTGCTGAGGAACTGTCATGTGATCAGGAGGTGGTTGTAGTTTTTGAGACGCTCTTGGTGCCAGTCGTAGAGGTGGAAACGGCGCAGCTGGCTTCTTCCTTTGAATCCTCCTGTGAAGTTCTAGATGAGATCCAGGAGGGAAAAGGATCATGTCCTGGAGTGGCGGAGCGCTCTGAGAGGATAGTTGGATCGTCCCCAGCTTCCTATTTCTGGAGTGATGGTCCACAGGTCATACGCTGCTTCCAGGTAGTCTCCTGACTTCCCCAGGGTGATGCTGATTCTCTCGCTTCTTGGCCCTTGGATGCCTTAATTGCTCACTCCTTTGCAGCACCATGACACTTCAAACGTAAATCTATAAAAGTTGAATTATCAGCATCGAATTGAAGTCAATATGCTGCAGAGGGGTTGCACAGTGGTGTGCTAAGTTCTGCACTGTGGTGACGGTTTGCTGTAACAATGTTAACACCGACTTCCCTTTCCGCCATCTTTCCGAATCACTTACGGCTTTATAGTTTTCATTTCAGTTTCTTTTGTAATGGCTGCTGGTGGGAAGGAAAATTATGTTGATTGTGTTAAAAAAAAAAATCACTGATTTGGACTACTGGTGAAAATAAATTGCGCTAACTTCAATGCATGGCGTGAAATGAATTTTTTGCTGTGAGGTGAAAAGTGTCTGGTTAAACAGCCACTCATGGGGCTATGCTACCATTCACAGCCCCCTCTGGTGCAGACCCAGACTGTCACCATCACAGCTGTCTCCTTACCCAGTGACATCTCCACCACAGAGGTCCCTATCGTCCCGACCAAGACCTTCACCTATGATTCTTCAAAGGTAGGGGGTCCAGCACCTGCTCAGCCCAGATCTGTCTCGGCTACAGGAAGTCAGGATTACATTAAGGAAATGGCGAGCGGACAGTGAGCAGGTGTGAGTGGAGGGGTGATGTGCGCCATAAGGCTCCATAATGAGCTTGAGGCAGCACTGTGCTTTCCTTAATGGAAGCTGAGGTTTACAGTTGTTTTAAAATGTTTGCTTAGTCTCCTCTTTTTTTGGTGTTTTTTTTCTCAGGTGACTGATGATGGAACAGACGAGGACAAAGACAGTACAACAATGTCCAGTTCCAAGACCATTTCCACAGATTCAACCAGTGGCACCACAGTCACTACCACCACCACTCAAATCTCAAAGGTCAGCAGTACGAATTTCCTTTTTTTCGCCTTTGCAGTTTTTATTCTCTGCAATTGTATTATACACGTCTCTCAAATATGATGTCTTCTCTGTACAGGTAGTGAAAAGCGGATCCTCTGAGACACGTGTGGAGAAGAGGATCGTCATCACTGCAGACTCTGACATTGACCAAGATAAGGTACAACCGCCCGAGCTTAGCACCAACAGTAAACACCATTCTGCAGTACACACCACACAGACCATCAGAATGACACACAGGTGGCTAGATAGCATACACTGGTTATTTTCTGACTACATAAGGCATAAAGTTTGTGAAATAGTCCTACATTTTATCCCTTATAAGCAACAGGATAATGTGGGTACATGTTTCAACAGTATGCATAGTTGTACCATTTAGGCAAGGCAAGTTTGTTTGTATAGCACATTTCATGTACATGACAATTCAAAGTGCTTTACATACAAACATTAGAAACATTTAGTGAAATTTAATCTGAACAAGACATTACTTTTGCTTTACTAAAATCAGTTTGTAAATTAAAGTCTTTATAAATATTTCCGATCAGACCCATTTGTTTAAAATTATGTGAGGATGTCCCCTACTGACAGTACCTTGATTTCTCAGCTGAGGATCCAATCTCCTGAGCAATGCATCACCAGGAAACATGTTTTTTTTTAATGTGGCTAATTCAGCTCAGGATGTTTTCAGCAATTCATTTATTTTTTTGTGTTGAACAAGTACTTTTAATACGAGACAACACATAAGTATGCTGATTAGAAGAACTGTTACCACAGAAGAAGAGCTGCTACTCGATCCATGATGTGCGAGAGGGGAACAAATTTGCTTTAAAAAAAGTATTTTCAGAGCAGAGAAACTTCACAGTGCCGTATTCAATGGTGTGCTCTCCCCTTAATGCAGCAATAAGCAATTATTTGCTCCATAAATAGATAAATACATGAATTAATTAATGTAATAATATGTGATAATCAGAGTCCCTGTTGTGTCCCAAGGACATTTTGAGATTTCCTCATTCCTGTACTGGAGTGCAATTTTCAGTGCAAACGGACAATAAATTATCTTATCTTATAAATAAGCCATTTTATTTTATTTAAAGCCTCCCAGATAAACATTGGTATCACTAGAGTAGACCTTGCTCTGATGAGATCGATGAGCTCTTTAAAGGGTCCCAAGATAGATTTCACTTTTGGTTCTGTTGTGGACTGAGATTCTACTGTTTTAGTGCTACAAGCCAGGGGTTTTCTAATATTTTGCATTGGATCATTAATTAATAGGTCTAATCTAACTATACAAAAGTCAAAACAAGAAAATGTAAATGTATTGTAAGTCGTGTCCTGTTTGTCTGTTGGCATGAAGCTAGCTGTTTCTCCCATTTTCACTTGTGCGAATTTGATCTCATATGTTACTAGCTTCAGTTTTTTACTTAAAGGACAGAAATAAGACCAGTCTGTCTTTTAATTTATCTCCGGGCAAGACACCCTAGCCTTCACAGTAAAGAAGTTTACAGTTTTGACTTTACTGAACCAAACTAATCTAAATGCGTCTATGTTGCAGGAGAAGCACGGTGGAGCATCAGCATTGTAACCAAGTCCATCCTCGTTCCTTTGGCTTGCCACCTCAAACATCCCCATTAGACTGCAGCACCCAACACAGTGACCAACTCTTAATTGCGCACAAAGGGAAGATCTCAGAAATCTGCACCTAAAATGATTAATTACCGAGTAGATTCATCTTTGTAGATACTTTTTGTTGTTTTTCAGATCAGTTCATCATAGTTAGGGGACGCCCATTACAAAACAGCAAGAAGCTTATATCATCTTGGTGTTGTAAAGGCTTAGTGTGAACACCTTTTATTGGTTTACAAAAACAGCATTTTCAGTTGAGTGATCTCTTATGTTTGCTTTTAATGCTTTTTATTTTCCTAGTGGTTTTTACATTGTTTATTTTATACAAAAGCACTGTTTCCGCTCTAGTTCAGAAACTATCAGCATTTATTCCCCTGGTGTTGCTAGGGAAAACGTTAAGACTACATTCAAGGGAATTATTTTTATTGTTTACTTAATTTAATTGAGGAGAGGCTTTCTTTTCTTTCTTTTTTTCTAAAATGAAATGACATACCTCGCATTAATACGTGAACAAAGATAATCTGTGCTCAGATTTGGACAGTTTGTTGGCCTTTGTTCACTGCTCAGGTACAAAAACAACAAAACCTAAATCTTTTGTTTTTTGACCCGCCAAAAACCAGTAGCCTACACATTCTTGTAAAGTTTGAATTTAAAATTGATCTATTTTGACATATTTCTCTATTTTATAGCAGTATGCTTTTTATAGTATTTGTAAAAAAATTTGAGGTTTTTAAGTTATTCATTTTCATCTGCTCTTTAAAGTTGTAGGTTACCATTGCTCTGTGTTGAATTTAAGACCTGTCTCGCCCTGAATCATTCTTACTCGTTTCCTCTTGTAGTCCAGCAAGTTTATTGAACTCTTCACAGTGGAGTGCTTCCCTCTGCCCTGTGTGTTGTACAGTACCATTGTAGTCAAGATTGCTTTGATCATAATTGGTTGATAAAAGTTTTACTAGCTTTGGTCTGTTTATCTCAGGTTTTGATATTCTTTTTAAGACTACAGGCCTCCATATGATTGTATGAGGAATGTCCATATATGTATATTCATCTCTATTGTAAATGTACACTTACATTCAGTCAAGTGAGGTCAATAAAAATAAAAAGCTTGTCTGTCACAGTAACCACATGTAAGAGATGAAGGCAGCTGCCCCAGTATATGTGGCTTTTCCTCTCACAGGAGCACAGGTTGTCTTTTTTTTTTTTACATGTTCTGCTATACAGTAATTTATTTGTAAAGTAGGAACTGTTTCATGTGATTTTGATGTACTGTGATGTTTCAACACAAGCTTCCAAGCTTCAACTAGAGATGTCAAATATTGCATTATCGACCAAGTTTGTAAAGCCTTTTTACCACATAGCTTTGAATAGGTTGCTCTCACTTGCTGTTTTCCTTTTTTTCCATAGAGTATAAAGTATGAATCCCTTTTAGATAACCAGTTTGTTAGCAAACGTTTTTGTCTTTTTTTTAACCCAAACAGAAGCCATGGATATTGTAGCTACGTGGACAAAAAACCCTACAATCTTCTCCAGGACGAAGTAGTATTTCACTTGAAGGAAAAATAGTTTTTAGACGAAGAAGATATTGTTGCTTTGTGACTTCCCTGTCTTTTTATGAAAAAATAAAATATGCATTACTTTGCATTTTGTTGGGCTGTCTGTGATGCATAAACATAAAAAAGATTAGATTTTGATAAATAAAATATTTAATGTCATTCACTAGTTCCATAGAATATTCTCCATAGTAATGCAAACATGACAAATACAGATTTACCTGGAAAACATTGTTTTAGTTCAAACAAATCAAACCCAAAAACTAACAAAATAAGATCAAGCACAGGTCTTTCTTTTTCTCTTTTTTTTTTTGCCTAACATATATTCTCTAGATCTAATTTGGCATTTATTGATTCTTGGAAATAGCACCTGATAAGATACTACCAGCACAAAATCTAAGCATATTCCAACATCTGTTACATAGCGCAACTTAAGAGAGCTTTAATACAAAAATCAACATCAAAAGTCAAAAATCGTATCACTGATAAGGCAAACCTGTTTGGGGCTGGTGGCGTGATTCTCCTGATACATTCAGTCGCCGTTAAAAAGCCAAACAACAAACTGGAGCTTTCAATATCAGAGTCAAAGTTGCCTTCATGTTTTTGAATGTGAAACAATGCACTGACATCTTTTAAGAATGAAAACTGTATCACTGAGCTGCACCCTCACATGTTTAATACAGATAAAAAGCTCACTCCATTTTAACTGAATAAGAGGAAATGGCTGACTGCAGACGTATCACAACAGATGCATTTTGACAACTGTACAGATCTGTATTGGTAACAATATACTGCTTCAATCTAGCCGTAAACATTTGAGTCTTTATCAAAATTGAGTTTTAGCGAATTGTCTTCATCGGGCTTTTGAAACTTGATGCAGCCTGAAGTTGGAGTTGATAAGCCATCGGATGAATTTTGAAACCATATAGCCTGAAAAAGGAAAAGAAAAAACAATTTTTAGTCTAAAATGGTTTCTTTCTTTATGTCAAAGATTTTGCATTGTTCACAATTAAAGATTCTTGTACCAGTGGGCTTTAACACCTAGGGAAAACGTTCTTGGTCAATTTTAAAACAAACCAAAACAGTATGTTGATGCCAATAATAACATTCTAACAAACCTTGGCACAAACTGGTTGGCTGGTCGCTTTGGTCGATACTCTGGATGCACCATGAACAACATGTGAGGGAACCCTGTGCCAAAATAGGCTCCATCTGTGTGGTGGTGTCTGGAGGATTTAGGGGTGTACACATCCATGCACTTTGGACAATAAAGTTTCACCATTGCTTCTCCTGGGATGTCTGACAAACCTACATCAGTCAGGACGGAACAGATCAAAGTGAGTTTTGTAACAATAAACAGAGGAACAAATTTTTTAAGAGTCAGACTTACCAATAGGAAGCATTGGCTGATTCTCACAATACACTCTGGGGCAATAGCCAAAGTCCCCCTGTTGATACTTTTCCAGCTACAGAAAACAACAAATCCAGAGATCAATGCTGGTGATCTAGTCACGCAGCATGTAAGACATCAATATTGCTACTCAGAAGCCTACCATTTGTGCAATGCCTCTGTTTGTCAAGATGTAACGTGCATGTATAAGGCCATAAAGCATCTCCGCTGCCTGCTCTATCAAGTCACTCTGGTTTGGATTATCTTCAAGCTCCTCATCTGTTAAACATTTCAGACAGTTAGTGTTATTCACAGTTATTTTTAGATGAGAACCGCTACTGCTTGATCACCTCACCTGGCTCCAGGTCGAGAATCATATCCAGAGCCTGGCGATAGTGAGGCACCTGCTCATTCAAACCGGTCAGGTTAAACTTGTCCTGTATGTAGTCTTCATCAACCTGTAATACAGCAGCAGAGGATACTCAAAGGCTATTAATGGCATTAATTACTGTTGCTACAGTGGCCCATAACTACTGGACATTGATGTGGAAGCATTACACAAGAGCTCAGCAGGATTAGTTAGCTGCCGCCAGTGAAGAAAGGAGTTAAAATTAGAAACTGGATTGTACGAGTGCCAATGTATTTAACAAATCAGTGTGTAATAGTGTTGTTAGCACTGGCCACACGGTTCTTAGTATGTTTATTTTAGGCATTAGGTGCTTTTCAGGGAAAAAGCCTCGAGTGAAAAAGATTAGTGGCTAACAGTTGAGGGAAATGTGCAAAAGGCAGAGTATAACTACAGTACAACAGCTTTAGAGGAAACTGCTAGAGGAGAAATGAGAACCTATTTAATTTCAGACCAGAAGGTTTTGGTTGGTGAACTAGGATGAGACAAAAGAGCAATCCATGGAAATGAAGTATACAAACCAAAATTTATTTGGATTGAAATATTAAAAGTAAATCATTTGAACGTCTTGATGATTGTTTAAAAAAAAGGGGGGAGGGGCTAACTTAAGCTACAGCAGTTTACAATGTGAATCCAAATGCTGGTATTCAAGATGTGTACAAATAAACATCTAAATAATGACCAAACCATGACAGTGACATTAAATTCACCATCATATAAAACTATAAAATGGAGACAAGATGGACATTCTCCTTGGGGCAGCTTCAACATGTACATAACGTCTGCATATAAGTTTAGGTTATCTTTTAAAGCGTAAAAAGTTTTATGTCATTAGGTGCATGAGCCCAGATGGAAAGAGTACAGCAGTTAGGGAGAAGAAGCCATCGCACGTCAGGGGAGCTCTGAGAGGGCTTGGACGCCTCTAAAAATTGCAGCCCGAATCATTTCATTCCGTTGCAGTTCAAGCGTGAAAACGAAACTTACCTCACAGAAGAACTCATTCCCTCTAAGTCCACAAAACCAGGATATCCAGGAAACCTCTTCTGAACTGCTCATCCTCCTGACAAATCAGCACAGGCTTGCAGTGAACCTCTTAATATTCGCAATGGTCGGATAACAGAGTGAATAACTTGCTAACTAGGTGACTATGCTAGGTAGCTCTACCGTGCAAACACAAATTTAACACTTTATTCCACCATTAGCACACCCAGGGTTTAATTACTGACATGATTTTATTAGAAATAATCTCTGATTAAACTCGAGTTTACCTGCTACCAACGTTAGCTTTATAGTTACACGCTAGCTTGCTAGCATAGTATTTTGTGGCTTTTTTTAGGTGTTGTTGTTGTTATGACACAAGGGTGCGTACTTTTAAAAACATGCTATGTATATAACTTGTATATGAAAATTTATTTTACTCACCCTTACTATATTTATCAACACATCAACTTGCAAGCTTTGCTAGTTTGTCCTCTCTCCAGAGACGTGTAACTTCCGGTTACCCAGTTTTCCTGATGACGTATCTTCCAATCCTGACCATGCGTTGTGGCGGAATTTAGAACGTCATCACCGGTGGCCATCTTGCCACAGTCAAGATTTCTGGTGGGATCCGAGGAAAAGTGAGTGATCTGCTCAAATGCAAATATTCTTAATCCGCTGAAATCTTGAGGGATTTAAAAACGGTTCGGTCTTTCACATATCATATGTTATTAACATGGTTATAATTCTAGATGCTTGAACGTGTTGCAATTGCAGCTGTTCTTAAACGACTTAAACGTGCACCTTAGTTGTGTATCACGGCTCGGCTACCCTACTCACGCAAATGACCAAGGCGTAAAGCTAGGTTTTCCTGGCAACGTTTTTGTTACCAACTAATCTTTTGTGTAAATAATCATTTTTGTGGATGTGGTTGTAGTTATTAGCTGGAGTGTGTTTCCCAAAACCATTGTTGCTAACGTAACGTAGTGCAATTCTCCATTACCAACCAACTAAGTTGCTGACAGTTTAGCAACTATGGTTTCAGGGAACGCGCCCCGGCTAAAGCCTCATTACCCACCCTGTGGTCGGAGCTTTTGTCCGGTCCTCCTTTCCGTCTTTTTTTGTACGGAAAATAAGATTACGGATGAAACCTTTGTGCAAAATCAGGCTTAAGCTGTGAGCGAGATCTTGTAGTAAAGTTTACCCAGTTTTACATTAGTGGGAGAGACAGAATTGTTCTTTCTTTTCAATATAATTTAATTGCACATGATTGCCAATCGGTTTGGTTCGTTGAAAATGTCCTGCATTATGATACAGGACATTGCTGGATTTATTGACGAGTGAAGATGCCAGACGTTTGTGCAGCCAATGGATGCTCTAATCGCCGTGGTCTCAATACGAGAACCCGTGGGATCACCTTTCACCTGTAAGATATGACAATATTCTGATTATATTTTGGATTATCGTTAGTTACTGAGTGGATGTATTTACAATACAGGGCCTGTTACACAGGAACAGTGGGGTTGTGACATCATTGTATTGCAAGATTGTAGCTGACCCTAGGCTTTTTAGAATGTTTGTTTACACAATCACTGAATATACCTACAATTACCCACCATAATTAGGTATTTTAGGTGTGTATTTTTGTCCCTACCTTTACTGTAAAATGAAAGAGTGGTTGAAAATGTTGACATTAATTTATATATGGGTACATTTCTCACGTTTTCAAGGTTTCCCAAAACCAGAGAGAGGAGGAGGATGTGGGAGCTTGCCCTAGGAAGGGATGGTTTTATTGCCTCTGACAGGACGCTGCTCTGCAGTGAGCACTTCAGGAGTGAGGACTTTGACAGGACGGGCCAGACTGTCCGGCTTAAAGATGGAGCTGTGCCAACCATTTTCAACTTGCCAGCTCATCTTCAAAGGGTATGTGTACCATTGACCAACAATAATTTAAGGCAGGGGTGTCCAAAGTCAGTCCTCAAGGGCCGCTGTCCTGCAGATTTCCAATGTATCCCTACTCCAACACACCTGACTCAAATTAAATGGATCCAACAGCCAATGAAGTTCTCCACAATGACTCATGAATTTGATTCAGGTGTGTTGGAGCAGGGAAACAGGGAAAACCTGCAGGATTGTGGCCCTCGAGAACTGGAGCTGGACAGCCCTGATTTAAGGTGTATAAATAACTGATTGAATGTCACACTTTTAGTTTTTGTTTCTGAAAGTTGTATAATGTGTTGTATATTAAAGCACATTTTAGACACTCAAAACTTCTTTATGTTTGTTTTAGTCAGTAGCAACAAGAAGCACAACCATTTCTGAAAGAGTGGACAGCAACCTGCCAATGGACTTGTCTAAACATGCACCTCAACCTGATGTTGTGAGTATTTGAATGTGGAATGTCACAAACAAATGAGAGCATCATAAGGCTGGTCATATTAAATCCTTTATCTCGGTGGTACCCAGAAAGATATATGATGGTGCTCTAGTCTAAGAGCCCAATATTATTTGAGGTGGTACACTGTGTAAAAACTTTGATAAACACTGGCTATCTCGCTTGCTCTGTCACGCATACACTTGAATGTATAAACATGTGGGAACATTGAAACTACACCCAGGGGTACGCAACCTTAACAATTAAAAGAGCAAAACATAATTTTGCCTTATAACAGGACAATTTCTTAAAAATATCCTATTGTGTTTTCTGTTGTAGAGTTTGAGAACCCAAACATGTATTCAGATTCACAGAACTGAAAAGTGAACATTGAATTGTTGAAAAAGTAACATCAATTTCCATGTCACTATTATTTATATATTTGTATTTTTTGCCAAAACAACAGAGAGCCTCTGGAGAGAAGAGAGAGACTTGCAAGGAGCAGGCCACTGACCACTTATATGCATTGCCTACTTGTCCTAAGGCTGTAAAGGCCAAACTTGAATCAGCCTTAGAGAGAGTGAGGAAACTGCAGCGGGAGAAGAGTAATGCCTTGAGGAGAGAAAAGAGGGCCAAGAAAACATGCAGGCCCTACTGGAGGACCTGAAGGAGAAAAAATTGAGAAATGAAGAACTGAAAGACAAGCTTGAATGCTACTCAGGTAAAATAAAATATTGCATTGAATATTTTGTGTATATCATGTTCTTTCTTCACTTCATTGTTACTATTAAAAGGAGACCTACTGAATCACTTTTACTAATTGAATTTCAGATCTTCCAGTTCATCTCCTGTTGAAGCAGGGCGTGGAGTAGACCAAGGCCCAGAGAGATTTTGCTCTTACGCTCCATTTGCATGGTCTAAAGGCATATCACTATCTGAGAGATACTCTACACATTTACCTGCCACATCCCAGTTCATTGTAAAGGTAATCTTCATGATGTTTAATTTTACTCTACAGACAAGTATTATCATGAATGATTAAATTTGCTGATCTAACATGTCATGTCTCATGCTGATACATTTTGATATTATAGCTATTTTTAGTGTGTCCACTAAAGGGATGCTTGAGTTAGTGGTTAAATGGCTATGTGGTTAAATTTCTACCTTTTAATTTTACTAAGGTGGCTGAGCTCTCTTGATGCCAGACCTGGGCTCAATAAAATGATGTTGGACATGCTGGAAAGACGGCATCAGGAAGATGAGGTCAAATACGGACGTGTGAAAGATGCTGGATGCCATCAAAAATGCCATCAAAAATCGCGTCTAATATGATCCTCGGACACAAACAATGTTTGGATATGTGGACGTGGGGGATCAATTGAATGAGACTGACATTGCTTCAGAGGTTCTTTTGTTTGTGGTGGCTGGGCTTCAAGGTTATTGGAAAGCTCCAATTATTTTATTTTTTTACCATGTCCCTCACATCAGAATCACAGAAGGTCACGGTAGAGCATTCATTAGAAGAGCTGCATCATCGTCAGATACAGGTAGTGTTCTTGACTATGGAAGGTCATGCATCCAATGTTGGCATGTGCATCCAACTTGGGTAGGATCCAAAATCAAACCCCTATGAGTCCATGAAAACCCATTTTCCACATCCAGTAACCCACAACAATGTTTCTGTTATGATGGATACTTGCCACATGCTGAAGCTGACAAGCAATATGTTGTAGCTACATGCTGATTATTGCCTCTTTGCTCTGGTTGACTCATTTGCTTTTCATACATTTTGATTCTATTTACATAATTGTGCAGAATGTAGTGCTTTACATTTTGATGTGTGCAGCGGGGGAAAAAAATCAGATTCTTCAGGCATACATCCCAATTAGAAGCATCACTGGCAACATCAATTGGAAGTACATAGTTCACCTGAGCTTTGTCCAAAAGTATAGTGGACTATGTGCTGCCAACAGTCACAGATATGCATGTGAACTTTGCTAATCAGAAGATGAAGGTATGTTTGTATGATGATTTATAAAAGTTTCAAACAGCACTCTACAACAAGAGATTATCTTGACCAAAGTGCTTCACATAAATCACAACTACAGATAAAATTCAGTAATAATAAAACACAGTGACAAAAAAAAAACAGTTAAAAAGACATGTCATGAATTATTAAAAGCTCCCCTGAACAGAAATGTCTTTAGCTTGCTCTAAAAATGCGACTGAATCATACTTGGAGCCAGTGCAGAAAGAAAAGAACTAGTTTGATGTGGTTGTACTTAGGGGTTCCTGTGAGGAGACGAGCTGCATTTGAACCATTTGTAGTCTCGACAGACATTTTTGGGAAATTCCAAAGTACAATGTGCTGCAGCAGTCCAGCCTTGAGCTGATAAAAACTGATTTATGTATAGAGGGCTGCAATAGAAATGGGCTCTGGGTCTTTTTTTTTTTTTTTTGTCTTTCTACTTTTTGATGATGTTTGTATCTCATAGTGCTAATGGGCTCTTCATTTGAACTATCTCAGGATTTCTGCTACATGTAAATGATTGTGGTGCACTGCCACAGCAAAATAAAAGCTGCCTTGCCTTCAGAATAATCTTTTTTTTTTTAGATATTACAGTAAATTACATATGAATGGATCCATATAAATATAAAGTCTATATTTGCACACATTTACAGACCATAAGAGTGTGAAATTGTAATTAGGAAATGTGATTCCGCTCTGCAAATAATTCAATTTGAAAAAACTCTGAGTCTCAATTTCTTGTCTGGTTGTACTGTGGTTCACTCGAGAGTGGCGACCGTAGATATATATAATAAATGCTAGATGACTTGCCTGCGCAGCTTGCCAATGGAATCAACCAATCTGCATTGGGCGGCCATCTTGCCACAGTCAGCTCGCTCACAAGTAACCATTGTGTTTTAATGGGGCATTTAAATAACCATAACTTGCTCAATTTTCTACCGATTTTTAAACGGTTTGTTATAAACGTCAGAGATGTGGTTATAACACTGCCTTAATCATGACCATGGACTTTCATAGATAAACAGGTGCAATGAATATTCACAAGGCGTTTATGTTAATCAGTAATTAAGCATCTAAAATAGTCATTTGAATTATTACATGCTTAAACTAAACATGATAATACAAATTATTCTATAAGTAATATTTATAATTCATTTACAACAAATTACTCTCTTCAATATCTGTTACATGTTGGACATAAAAGGGACATTTATTTGCAGTACAAAATGGGTACAAGATTTCCCTTTACAATACGCAACAAGAAATGCAGCTTGTTGAATGCAGTTGAAATCCCCACCCTGTGCAGAAACTAAACTATTGTAGAGAAATACGCATGGAGGACAGACATAAAACCGAGATGTGTGGTTGAAACAATAGAATTGAAGAAAACACTGAAAAGGCCTTAAGAGTTACGTTGATATACAATTAAAATACCCAACCTAAGATTTCCCAATACAAATACAGAGGCCGAAACAGTGAGAGAGAACTTCAAACTACATCTAAGTGATACAAGTACAAGTGTGATGGGAGCAAAATGAATGGGGTCTGTTATTGCATGGAATTATTTGGAAATTTCAACTGCATTAATAAAAAGAGGGATGAAGATTGTTTTAGTCAAATGAAGGATTAATAACACACTAATCACATTTGCTAATATATATACCCATCCAAAAAGTGATAAAAAATTCTTTAAACTTTTTTTTTACACAATCATTTCGAAAAGAGATGGAATTTTAGTTTTTGGCGGAGACTGGAATACAATTCTGAATCACACCTTGGACACAACCAGTTTAAAAAGACATTTCTTAAGTCTAAAAACCTCAATATGTTCATCAATAGTTTGGTTTATATGATGTTTGGAGTGATTTACATGGAAAAGAAAAAGACTACTTACTACTCTGCTACTTAAAGTATATTCCAAAATGGATTACATTAGGGATAATGCCCTTCGAGGTGTACGGTTCACGACTCCGCATCGTCGCCTCCGCGGATAATCCAGGGCATTATCCCGCTTATACCATGGTCACTCACAAAGGAAATTAATTTTGAATCAATCAATAATATGTTAATGTTTTTTACCAGCAAAATCATACGTTTTTCACAAAAAGAGGTTGAGTTGACTATTTAATGTGTCGTCGTGACGCGTTGCTAAGGTAATCGGCTCTGGCCATTGAACCTGCAGCTCGGTTGGCCACAGCTGTCATATTATTGCAAGAAATGGCTGTCGATGGTGAAATGTGATAGATATACTGGCATGTCCATCATAGTGGCATCTGAAGGATGGAGATTTAACGTATGTGGACCCTGACCACTGCTGGTTGGGACGTTGCGGAACGAGAAAATATTGCTCCATTCTCGTCTCTCCTGGGCTGAGGGAGGCGGACCCCAATAAGCCTGCAGGCTGCTTTCACAGCAATGCCCCGTCACAGCGGCGCGTCTCCACATTCACCAAATAGGTTAAAGGAAACTATAAAATCAGTCATGTTTTGTCTAGACAAACTGTGCAATAATCTCACGACGGTCTAAACCCAGGTCACGTTCCCTATTAGTGGGTGAACAATCCAACTCTTGGTGAACTGAGCTTCAGTTTAATAAGAGCAGACATTGAAGGATCGAAAAGCGATGTTGCTGTATGTTCTGACTTTATGTTGCCGCGGCTACCAACCAGCGTTGGAGTCAGCAAAAATTTTTTGAACAATCAGGCTATTTGACTGAAACTTTTTAAACATGTGTTCTATAACACTTTTTAACGGACACCCTGCAGCCAATCAGAATCGAGTATTTACCCAGACCATGTTATAATACCTGTTAAACACCATAGATAGACATAGAACATCCACTATCTGATCATAATGTGATTTATTTAGCTAAACTTTTGAAAACTCACCTTTTCTCAGATTCCACAGATCCTGCCACAGAGCTCGACTGTGGCAAGATGGCCGTTGGTGATGACGTTCGAAAAGCCGCCATAAAGCATCTAGCCTTTATGTATATCCTGACCGTATATCCTGATCCTGACCGTTGTGACCAGAAATTTGAAGCAATGTTGATGATTGTTAAAAGTGAGGGGAAAAAAACGTGGCACAGTTTTTCTTTTTTTTTTCTTTTTTTTTTTACTTTAAATGAATTTCCATCAAAATTACAACAAAAGAAGATATCTGATGAATATCTCTTAGCCAGTTTAAGCATCTTTCAGCTATTTTGACATTTTGTACTCCCATGTATATTTCAATCTTATGCAATATAAAATACAGGTAATTTCCATTTTATCATTAAGTGTTAAAAAAAAGAGAAGTATTATTGCCTAAGTTCATATTGTTTCAACAGATGGCACAAGGATGAGTTTTTAAAACAACGTAATGGCAGGCATTTTGAGCTGGGATGGAGACATCTTTCAGGGCAGGTCGGAAAAGGTTTTGCGAGAAGGTGGTCCGGCATCTCTCTGCTCCTGTTCTTTTCCCTTGCCTTCAAACATCAAGATCCTTAAATGAAAAATACACTATAAGCAAATTTACAAGACATTTCTGTAACTTTTTGACATTTGTAGACTTTTAAGTGTTTGATTTCAGTAATCAGTAGTTTTCATTTATTTGTTAAAAGTCATTCTATTCTGGTTTCATTCTTTGATGGATACAGAGATCAAGAGACAAGTTATTGTTTCGTTTCCATTCTTGTAATCTGATCAGTTTGGTTTAGGTTTATGGTCATTAACACTCAGATTTTTCAGAATCTACCCACAATCTGGTGCCCTTCAAAAATATGCCAAAATTCCCTGCAACATTCTGTTAGTATTCACTTTTGTTTTGAGATTCAAGTGCTGCCAATCACAGCTGAAAGACTGATAGAGAAACGTACCAGAATGGGATTCTTAAACCAGTGAAATCCCATATTTCCAGAATCTGGGACTTAACTCCCCAAAGTTGACAATAGGCCTACTGTCCCCCAGAGAGCCAGGATCATCAGAGTCCCACTTTAATTTAGGAGTGGTGAGGATAAATTGACCTGCTGTGAGTCCAGACCTTAACCCAACTGAACTTTTCTGGAATCAGCCTTGGCGTGCTATATGTGTGAGAGTGACCCTTCTGGCTGACCTTTAACAATCATCCAGTTCACCAAGCAACTCAAAACAAGAGTGAATACTAACAGGAGAATATAACTGGCTATTTTGACACATTTATGTGGGCCACTTCACACATGTTTAGCTGTGTTGCTTATTTCACAGAAGCACGATCGTTGCAAGTTACGCCTCAACTAATCTGGCTTTCTAGTAACATATAATACAATACCAGCTGATATCATTTAAGAGGAGAAATAATCAAGGTTATTATTTGAATTACACTGCATCTTATACTCACAGCTTCAGAATTGCATTTCTTTTTCCCAGCATCATATTCAGGAAGTCATTATAGCTGATGGAGTCTTTGGATGCACTTCCAGCCACCTCTGACATCATCTTCTTCAGCTCTAAGTGAGTTTTGGCCAACCCAAGTTTTTCCAGCATTCTTTTTAACCCCATCATATCTATAAAATAGGTTGTTCAAACAGAGAAAAGATATATTTTTAAAAGTAGTAGCCTATGTGTCACTTCTGAATACCTCTTGATAATGAGGAAGTTTCCTATACAAAAACATGTTTAATGATATGTCTGGTGCACTTTTACCTATGTCTCCTTTGTCATTAAGATCAAACTCCATGTATTTATCTGAAATGCACATCAATGGAATATTACATCAAAATTTAAGGCTGCACACTAATTCAGTGAAACAATGAACAAAGATTTAATAGTCATTTATAAATACTTACTTTTAAACATTTCTAGCTTTGAGGCCAATTCTTCCTCTTCTGCATATTTTGGATCTGAGAGAAAAGCCTAAGGACAGGACAGATAAAAAACTGAAACATTGCTGCTAGTATCACACAGGATTTGTGGTTTTGTAATGAGCCTCCGCATATAATCAAATGATTCTGTCGAAATGTATGAATTATTGTTCCAGTTAACCTCATTGATGGAGTTCAGTTTTTCCTCCTGTTGAGACTTTAGATGGCCGAATACTTTACCCCCTGTTAGAAACCGGCAATTAGAAACAACAACCCATCAATAAAACAGATATATTATTCATCAAAAGCACAGAATGCAAAGCTTTGTAAATTAGGCTTGTTATATGAACTTAAACACACACACACACACACACACAAACAAAATAAAAATAAACTAACCTTGAACACTTTTGTCCATATCTGTGAGCAGTGCTGGGAAACTGTCAAACTAAAGCTGACAGTGAAAGGTTATGATGCCGTTTCTGTAAACTGAGACAGAAGAGGAAGTGAAGTGACAAAGTAGCTGTTTGTGGAGAGGTTCCTACATTGTATTTAAGGCTGCTGCAAACTGAGGTCAACTATACAACGCAAAAAAACAAAAAGTCAAACTTGGTCTGAATTTCCCCAGAAAGGGCAGAGGAAACTTGTCATTCAGAAGAAGTTTACACATACTTGTAGTGACTTGCTCAGAACAGGGTCACTGAAACTGATATAAGGTCACCAATTAAGGAAGTAAAATAGATACAGCATGGGTTTTTTTCTTTTCTTTTTTTTCTTGTGACAACAGGAGCACTGCTATAACTCACTATACCATGTGTAGACTTGAGCCACGGCCATTCACTGCCTGTCTCACCTCCCTTTTAACACCTACAAAAAAAAATCATTTGTCTAATAAAACACTATGCTTAAAAGCCACAAGATTTTCATAATATAGTATTTTATGCCTGAGAGTGATAAGCCTCAAGATGACATTTATTCTTAATTTCATGTTCGAATATCCCAGCACAACCAGTAGCATCAGCTGACCACTGAGGAGGTTTACTAGAGAAAATGGAAGTTAAAAGCCTTCCTGGAGGATACATCAGTATATGATAGAGAAGATAAGTGTCCCATCACTTCCTCCATGTAAATGCAGTTATGAACTCCATAAATAACTTCACAAACATGCTCCTTTAGACCAGTGGTGAAGCTGATGAACTGCTTTGTTCTTGCCACATGGTGGCAGAGTTGGTCGCATAATCCAGTAAAGAGAAAGAGACAACAAATGTTTGTACAGTTAGTTTCAAGTTGAGGCATTTATGTAACTTCAGGAAGTGAGAATGTATGGAAACAAAAGTACCCTACAGATCTAGAATAGAAGACAGCCTTTGCTTTGAAGTTGCTGCATTACACAGAAAATGGCACATGTTGTATTTCAGGGTCTATTTTTTTTATTTCTGTTGCAAGTCGTACCAGGATGCAGAGGTAAGGTTGCCTTGCAATTATTTCATTTTTAGATAAAATCAGTTAATACTATAAATATGTATAATTAAAATGGATTATCCTTGATTTTATAAAAGTATTTGAAACATGCATGCAGTGTGCGTTTGTTATTCAGATCAGAACAAAAACAAAACAATTTAACAGCCTAAACTTTAAATCTCAGATGATGTACTTTGCTTTTCTTATACTGAATGCTTAAGTGTACAGAATCTAAACATCAAAAGTACATTATATCTTCACACTGGTTGTATTTTATGCTTATTTACTGTGGTTATTCTAAAATGGACTCCACAGGTACTGAGACTGTGTCGGCTGTTAAGGAGGAAAATGTAGCTCTGTTGTGTTTAGATTCAAATGAAATGGATCTAAAGAGTCGCAGAGCCAGATGCCTGAAGTACGCCACTGATACCCACCCAACACAGGTCATCTTTGAGTGGCCAAATAAGTCCAGGGGTTATGGGCGTGTGATGCTGGAAGCGGATGAAAATGGCCATATCTGTCTTTTTTTGAAAACCTTGCAAAAATCCGATGCGGGGTTGTACAGCTGTGAAATCTGGGAAGCATGGGATACTGTTCTGGTCAAAAACATATCTTTGAAAGTAAAAGGTAAAGCTTGTATTCAATTCTTCATTATTTGTTAGACAAATCTTTCTTATTTTACACATGTAAAAAATCTTTCAGACTGCCGAGTCCTCCAAGCGGTGAAGGCTGCACCTCAAACCCCCGTTAAGCTCAACTGCCAAGTGAACATAACATCAGGACTCCAAGAGCCTGTAAAAATCTCCTGGAAAATGCTGAAAGGAAAAGAACCACCTGTTGACCCTGAGAGAGCTGTAGTGAACGGCACTTTCTTGGCTTTCCAGTCTGTGACTACCAGTGATAGTGGTTGGTACAGATGTACCCTTGAACAAACTCAGCGGTGCTCTGAGATCAATCTGCTTGTCACAGGTCTGATTCTAACCATTGCCTTTGATATTATCACTAACAACACTTGATGCTCATAAAGCTTTTGATTTATCCTCATTGCTTTATGTAGAAAGCACTTATGTGGCCACAACAGTTCCAGTTACTGCAGTTCCAACAACTCAGCAAGGTCTACTTTTTCTTTTCTCTACTTTTTCTTGTGTGTTTTTACATATTACGCATTAATCTTTCTTTTACATTTGGAAGGTTGTAATTGCTTACTTTTGCTTGCTGTCTTCCTCAGCACTGACTGTCACCGAGAGTGAGCAGATCAGCACGAAGGAGCCGAGCAGGGAAGCTTCAGTTCCAGTTGTGGCCATAGTTGTTATTGGGATTCTCATACTTGTTGTATCTACAGGGTTCTTCATTTACCGCAGACATAAAACCCAGAAAGAAAGGCAGCAAGAACTGAGACAACCTGCAGGTTGTGCATGAACACTCTTTCACATGTCATATTCAGCCCGTCTAGCGAAGTGTAACCTTAGCTTTCTATTTCCATTTTAACCAGGCTGTCCTGTAGATTCCTTGGATGCTTATGAGAATCTGACTCTTTCACATTTACAAGGTGAGTGTCACGTTGTGTCTTTTTTTTCTTTTCTTTTCTTTTTCTTTTAATTTCAACAACTTTGGAAAAAACATTTACCACAATACCTTTTTTATTTCACTCTACCCTTAATTTAGCTATTTATGAAAAGCACTGTGTACAAATATATTAACTTGCTTTGTGTCAAAGCCACAAAGTTAATTCAGTTTAGTTTCTGTCTCATAGCCTCAGTATTTATATTAAGCAGGGAGGCAACATAAAGGCCAAATATAAACCTTTAAGATCTACAAAGTTCCGGAGACTGACATGTCAATTCAAACCGGCCTAATGGCAAAACGGGAAAATAGTTACGTAGTTGAATCAATTGATTATAAAGAATAAGGCACATCTGGAACATGCCATGTTTTCTAGACCGCCCCCTAAAACATAGGGAAGAAGGAGTGCTCTGGTCAGATGGGACTAAAATTAAATTCAGCATGTGGGGTGACTACTCATCATCTTGAGTAAAAAGCTCATATTAATAGATGTATCACTTTAAAGTGTTAAGTTTCTATTTACAACCATCTTCTATGACAGCCTTATCCACCAACCTCCTAAAGTTTGTTTAAATTCCACATTGTAATGCAACATGGTAGAAAACCCCCCCAAAACAAATGGATGAATACTTTCAGGTGTTGTATCACACTTCTTGCTTTGTTCATCACTTCACTGGGAATCTTTTACTTCTCACAGATTCTGACAACCGAGTCAATAGTCTTTATTTGTTCCAAGAGGAAAGTGTGCGCACTTGTAAGTAATTACTATAAAAAACAAACAAACAAACAAATGTAATATCTTCCATGATAAAATTACATTTGAGGCTGTATCACATTCACAAAAAACTGTTCTCTCCTTTCTTGCAGTTCGGTACTAGTTATTTTCAGATTACTTGTGGAAAATGAGAAGACTCTCCATCATCAGCGCTACATTGGATCTATGTCGTTCATGCTTAGCTGTAAAAATGTGCACCATGTAACCTTTTCAGTTTGTATCAATTTAACAAATCATACTAATTTTATTCCAATAAAATGGAGCCATTGTCACTTACAATACAATCCTTTAATGATTTATTTGCCCCGTTTAATTGCAGATCAGTAGAATGATGTATAATCATGGTACAGAAGATTAACACTTAAAGTGTTTTCTTTTAAAACAATACTTTTAAGTTATTGATCATGCAGTATTTTCAAGGTTAAAAAGAAGACAGGGAACATTTTATTTCACTCTAGTCTACAGCCTGCAGTAAATCATAGAGAGTTGTGATGGTCGTTTCTCTTTCAGCTTGTCTCAGTTGTACTTGTACTTCCTTATCTTCAATGACATCATACACATGAGTCTGCGAAGAAGATTATTCATATTAACTCTTTTAGGGAAATCGGCTTTACACAAAATAACTATAAATGTTTTTCTTACCATTCCAATACTTGACTGTTCTGCTGAATAAAAGGAAATGGAAAAACATGAGGCATGTTTTTTTTGTCATCCTGTCTCTATAAACATTGAATTCAATAGCTGCAGTTAGATCAAACCCTCAACCAGATTTAGTACCTGCATCCTTATCGCGCTTCCTCTTCAGTAGTACCCATAATGCTCCTGCGAGTACACATATGAGGAGGCCAAGCGGGAGGCCTACCCAGGCAGGTGTTAGCAGTGCTGAGGAGATTAAATTCTTATTATCTCTTTTTGTTTGTTTAAAAAACTGGGCATTGTGCATTTAGCCATATGTTTTTATTTTAAGTTGGGAGAAAAGGCAACTATGCATACGTACGGTTAACAGAACGCCACTTCTTTGATGCCATCAGTGCTCCTTCTCTGAGCACAAAGCAGGTTATTTCAACTGAACTCATTGGCCACACAGGGAAAAATAGCATTTTTATCAAGGTGTTATTGACTTTCTTTATTGTGCTCTGCTGGCCCTCTTTTGTTCCAGACCAAGTTAAGTCGAAGTTTTCTTCACATACTGTTGCACAGGTAAGCACACAAGTCAAAGTGAGATTATCTTCTCCTGGTCCAGACTCTGCAGTTACTATGGAAACAAAACAGATGAGAGATGAAAGACGCTGAGATCCATGACAGTCTCTACAGTCATGCTCTGGAGTTTTCATGCTTACCATCGAGGATGTGTAGCCGGATTTTGGTGTGTACACTTTGACCAGTGAACTCTGTACACTGCATGTCTCCAGCATGTAGACGAGTCAGTTTATTGATGACTAAAGATGAGTCTTTATTCACATGAAATGTCTCTGTGCGGTCACTATCAGCTGATGAATATCTCAGTGGCTTTTTACCTACCGTCTCCTCTGTGTTGCCTCCAAAACTGAGAGAGGAACTGTTGCTGCAAGTGACTGACACTGAGTCACCCACTGCAGCAAACACTTCCTGTAGACCATCTGAGGCAAAAGGACAACAGTTATACTTTATATAAGTTAAACCACACCTTTCATATCTTAGAAAGTTTAGTACCTCTTAATATCGTTGTATAACTGATAGTAGCTTTAACCTCGTCATTCTGAATTACATGACATTTCCATTTTCTACGATGATCCGTTGGCTTTTTAGAGATGATCAGCTTCGAGAAGCAAACAGAAGGTTCCACAATTTTAAATCTTTTTCCATTTATCGGTGTATCGTCTTCAGTTGTCCAATTCATACGCAACCCTGTGTAGTTACACGATGTGTATCCACGAAATCTGTTGAGAGAACAGTGAAGCTCCATTGTGCCATCTGCAGGAGTTTCTGTAACCGTAACTTAGTAGCAAAGAAAGAAAAGTGACAATGTTAGCATTTTTGTTCAGTGTTAAAGATTATATGAAGCACAAGCACCAACTTAACTTACCATTAAGAATCCGAAGTGATACATTCGAACTGAGTTTTCCATCATCACAAGAGTAGTCTTGTGCGTCATCCCATTTGAAGCGAGTAATCTCCAGAGAGCAGTCCATTAGCAGATGAAGCCTGTTGTCTTCAGGCTGTGTCATTTCTCCAGCCTTCACCAACTCAGTATCGAATGGGGAATTTTTTATTTTCCAGTTGATAGAGGAACAGGATTTAATAGAAGATAAATGACATGGCAAAATAATTTGGTCTCCTTCTAGGGCAACCATCGGCAAATCATCTGTTTTAAATACAAAAAAAAAATGCTTTTGTTATTCTTGTTTATTACCGTGAATATAAATCATGTAGTTATCTATAACAGCAGGTTTAGGAGTAGAAAAACTCTGTACCTTCACTCCCTTTGTTTACTTTATTCAGTATTAAAATCACTGAGAGTTATTTGAGCCAAAAACAGCTGATTGGCATAAATTAAGCCTAAACTAATTACAGTTTTTAAAAGGTTTAAAAAGTTCTTACTTTTAAAATGTAGTAAAAACTATGAAGTTAAGTGGGATCTAACAACATCAAACTTGTTTTGGTTTTCTTTTTGTGAAATATAGTATTTAACCAGCTCCATTCACTGGGACTCTTCTGAAACATTTGAAGTTGTTTGAAGTTCCCCTGTAGAGAAGTCTTTCCCTGGGCTGAAAAACTCTCTTCTACAACAATATTTACTATAAGGCAGGAGCAATCACTGAACCTTCATCGGTATGTCATGGACAGGTGAATTCAAATATTTATTCATCACCACATTTGAGTGCATAGGAGTGATGGTTGGGACACTTTTTGCTTCAGCACCAATAACTTGTAGAATTCTACAGCTACAGTTCTCAAACTTTTATATAAAATACCCACTTAAATGGCACCAATTCAAAACCCTGCAGGAATATGACCAATTTTAAGTGGTAATCTCAAAAACATGGTGGTCCTTTGTTATAATCTACCCCACTACCGGGGTGGGTTTTAACAGATAGTGGGGAGAGTTGTAACAGAAAAAACAAAGACCACACCATAGAATATGCTTCAAAAAGATGTGTATTGCAATAAAAGAACAAACCAGTATGATAAACACTAACTAATTCACCTGTGTAATAAAAACAAAACAAAAAAACAACAAGAAAACATACATTTATATTTGTCTGTCTAACATATATGAATAATTTATATGATAGAATTTGTAATTGATAAATGAGTGTTGGTAGTGGTAGCCTACAGTGCAGGTTTTGTCCGTCCAAAGACTCCAAGAGTTTTTGCCCACACTTCCTTTGGCTTTGAATTGTTAGATGTCTCCATAAAGACTACTCAAATGTTTTTGTCATCTCTAGCTATATCAGTATAGTGGTTTGAAATGAGAAAACTGGAAAATGCATCACGTTTAGCCTAAAAGACAACAATTTAATTTACTGTAGTTCATTTGATTTGATCTTCAATTGCATAAGTACTGAACGAAGTTCAGTGTTGGTCAAAGAACTACTTCAGTAACTCAAAATATTCGTTTCCTCAATAAAATATGCCAGTTTCTAGCCCTGACAACATTATGAGACTGAAAAGGAAGTGGTCTAACACTGAAATGACTCCTAGCCCATCCCTAAGTGGTGGAAATGGTGGCATTACAACTCTTCCCATGTTACAATCATACATAGTTTCCCCTGCATTAAATTATAGTTTTTTTTAGTTTAGTTTGTTTATGGATTTTGTAACAATTAGCATCAGCTTCAAGACACACCTTCTATAGCAACAGTAAAGAAAAATCTGAGATGGGACAGAATGGCATAACCAAAAACACATTTCAACATATTTCTACTGCTCTTACATGTGTTACATAGATTCATAATTACCAAATGAATGAAGACCAGCTGCTTCCTTTGTAAGAGATGCAATGAGAGATAGTCCAAACAGCAACAGGGAACTCATTATTCTCTCAAAAGACATTTCCTGGCAGATCAGATTATCTTGCTTATTGCTAAAGAGTTTTTTTTAACAACCTTTTTAAAAAAAAAAAAGAAGAACATTTCAGGAAATGACATGGCAGGCCCATGAGCGGAAACTGCAACTCTGACACAAAACTGTGGCCTCTGTAAATCAATTCTTTGCCTGTCTGTGTGTCATATGTGAACGTGAAATATTTGTCTGATTTGTAAGACGGGTGTGTAAATCACTGTAATCTATCATCAGATGACTTATTATGTAGAAAAGTCCGTTTTATTTGGTACTTTTACTCATTCCAATGACAACGGTAATGGGAAGAAATGGCATGTGCACAATATTTAGCATTTTAGCTTCTGAGGCACATTATGACTCAGCTGATTGGCTGTAAAATAAAATGGAGACTTATTGAGCTTTTCTTTTATCCACATCTTTAAAGCCGCAAAAAATGTAGCCACTGAGGGCAATGAAAGGCACCCACCACCCAAAGACTCTTACACTGCCACAGCAGGGCATCAGAGGTGTGAAACAAACATACTCAGTGTTTGTCCACTGGATGGTGCTGTCAGACTAATTGACTGATACTGTTGGTGTAAACTTTAAGCATGTCTCTAGCCTCAGATGGCTTCAAAAATGAGGCTCGGAGGTGGCTCTATGACATGCCCCAAACAAAAGGTGCTGACTTGATTAAGATTGTATGGTGATTTTTATACCATTCTTGAGATTTCTATATTAATAATACATCTTTATTGAGGCGATACTCTCGGATAGTCAAAAAGGGGAAACAAACATTTCCCATTGGTAGGTCCAGGGGGATGGCCTAGGAGGGCACACACCACCCCTAAAATCTAAGCAGCTACTTCAGGGAAAGCTTATCAAATTAAAACAAATATTCAGTGTAAATAGACCTTTACCTGATTAAACCTCCCATGCCCAAGTGGAAGTGAATGCAGCATATAATGTACCTCTATGTGGTTCTACGTCACCGCTACTATGTTATTGATCATAATGCAGCAAAATAATATTCATCTGTCCAAACTGTTTACATCTAATGAGGAGGATGTAAAAGTCATTAAACCACCAGATGTGATTATGCAAAGTTGAACAGCCAAGAATCCTGAAGAAACCCTGATAAAACTTGTGATTTGGCGTAGAACAAGTTTTCTAAATGTTTATGAAATATAAATATAAAAAATTGTATATAAAAAGAAAATTGACTGTTTGCTTTGTTTACTAATTTTGCTTTACTTTTTACATTAGATGACCACTAAAAACAAGTTCAATATTTCCTAAAATCTAGACCCTTTGTGCTACTTTTTCCCCCCTATCTGCCCCCCCATCAAAGATTGTTAAGACACAGCTTCAAATATTCAACAAAAATTATTTCAATTTACTTTGCGTAATGGCTGCACAGTGGTGTGGTGGTTAGCACCGCAGCCTCACAGCAAGAAGGTTACTGGTTCAAGTCCCGGTATGGGTTTGAGCTAGAGGTACTCAGGTTTCCTCCCACTGTCCAAAGACATGCCTGATAGGTTCATTGGTCTCTAAATTCTCCCTAGGAATGAGTGTGTGTGTGTGTGTGTGTGTGTGTGGATGGTTGTCTGTCTCTCTGTGTTGGCCCTGCGACAGACTGGCGACCTGTCCAGGGTGTACCCTGTCTCTCGCCTGATACTTGCTGGGATAGGCTCCAACCCACCTGCGACCCTGCATGGATTGAGCGGTACAGAAAATGGATGGATGGACTTTGCATAATGTTTTATGATCATATTCTTTATCAGTATGTCAGATACACTGTAAAATATTACTTCAAATCTTGCTAACCACATTTATCTGTCTTCATATTTATTTACATATATTAGTTAAATCCTTGCTTTAGAAAATTGTGAGATGGAATTTTCTCTTTTTTTTTTCGTGAAGTGTTTTCTACACTAAAGAAGTTTCCAAAGGAAGCACTGAAGCCATTTTTTACTAGCATTCAGAGAATAGTCAGATCTGGGATAAACAGAGAAAAGGTGGAGGAGGCATAGAGGAAAAATGAGAAGGAAAATTTACATTTAACAAATATTTAATTGCACACTCTTATACATTATACAAGCAACAAGAAAAACACCCCTCTCTCCCAATTTACTTTATAGATTAGCCATAGGTCTGGGACGTGCTATAACTTTGTAGGACTTGATCTTAAGTACAACACTGGCAACCCCTCTGAGGTCAGGTGGGGAGATCTCACTTGCAGGAAGGACAAACTGAAAATCTCTCAGTAAGTAGGCAGTGAACAAAAAGAGCTCCATTCTGGCGACAGACTCCCCCAAGCAGAGCCGAGCCCCACCTCCAAAAGGCACCAGGGCACGAGTGGAGCCTCCTCCTCCTTCCAGAAAGCGCTCTAACAGAAAGAGTAGGGACTTCATTTTAAAGCTGCTGAGCCAGATGAAAGGAATGCACTTCACACAACAACTGGAGGAGTACCTGGTTTGAAGCTGTACGGCTCAGACCAAACCGCAGGGTCGTGATGTGCTCCAAAAAGGTTCGGAATGATGACTGTATTCTTTGGGATGAAATAGCCAGCGATACTACACAAGAGAGGGAGTTACATATTGAACCAAGTGGTATTTGTACATTAGATTTACAAAGGTTTAACAAGAAATCTGTTTGGTGTCAGATAAATACGTTACCATATTTCGCTTTTCTAGCAAAGTCAACATGACCTACATTTGCCTTTTATATGAACATGATCCCAGATCATTGACTAATGCTTTCAGTCACATTTAGTCATTGTAGCTCAGCTGACCTGCTGTCTCTGATGGCTCTGTGTGGCACCGCCAAAGGAGCAACTGGTCTAAGTCTGAGCATCTCACTGATCAGAGAACACAGCACAGGAAGTCTGTGTCTGTCACTGTACTTGGGATAACGTTCCTCTAATACCGTGCACAGCTCCTCATACACCTTAGTTTGCACCTAAATGATTAAAAAAAAAGAGGAGAGGGACGATTGAGATGGATTTCATGGTTTGTAAATGTTATGCTTTGTGACAAATCAAACCAACAAACAAAAAACAACTCTCCATGCCTCCGGTCTGTGCAACAGGAAGGCCACAGTCCAGTTCAGCCAGGCTGCTGTGGTCTCTGTCCCTCCGATGAGAAGGTCCACAGTCGCCATATGAACATGAACATCTGTTAAAGGCTGGAGATAAGAAGATGTGTAATTCAGTTTCTAGTTCCTGTTTAATTTGATTTACTATCTTATTGAGCCAAATCATATTATTACTGGTCAGTTTGCTCATTTTTTAAAGTATCTAATGGATGCATTCACCTGTTCATGTTCTGCATTGTGATGTTTCTCAAGGCCTTGGAGAAGGAATCCTGTTATGGCAACCTCATTTTTTTTGTCTTGCATCTGCACAAACAACAGAACCAAACAAGTTTAATAGAGATGGATAGCATTACTTGGATTTGTAATCTGTTTTGGACTAACACTCCTTCAATAAGACTTCACTACATATTATTGCATTTGTCAATACGAACCTTATAATCGTTGAGGTGTTGTCTTATGATTTCATCTCTCTTGGCCACCTCTTTGAGAAGACAGGCAAAAACTGGATTGGGTAATTTCTTTGAGAGAGCAGATAATGTAATTCTAAAAATCTCATTGAAAATGGTGGTTTATACCATGTGATTGACAGCTGTGATAGTGAATATTTACTAACTCTGAGCAGTGGGAAGGAGTCTAGTGCAGAAATCCATGAAGAGCCCCACAGACCAACAATCTCATTCAGACAGTTGTGGAGCCACTGCAGCTCTGGTGAGTTCTTATCATACTAGAAAAATAATCAAAAATACACTGTCTAATGACAAGAATAGCACATTTTGACCACACTTATGCAATACAAGCTTCTAAAAAGGGCAACACAAATAGTGAACTTACCCACTTCTCAACATAAACAAGCAACCTAGAACTGGTCTGGCACAACCACAACTGTTCATTGATTTAAATTCTATAGCCATGCCAGTACTCAGAGGTACAAAATAAACCCCTGTAGAAAAGATACTCACTTCTTTTCCAAAAGCCAAAGTGGTGATGACATTACTGGCTGCCACTGTGAAATCTTCTGAGAGATCAACAGCCAATCCCTGGTACGCCATCAAAACCTAAGCGGTAAACAAATCTTGCTTTATCAGAATTGTGACGACAGTGGAAATACCCAAACTTTTGGGTCTGGAACTGCTTCTTGTTTTCTGTACCTTTCTCAGATGCAAAGCCTGCCTCTCAATCACACTGTGTAAAGATTGCTGGCAACAGTGTTGCAAGGCGCTGTGGACCAAACGACGATGTGCCCTCCACTCCTCAGTATAATCCCCCAGAGAGATGTTGCGCCCTCCCCCAGACACAATATTACCTGATGGAAGTGAAGACAGGTCATAATGATGAATAGTATTGATGTATATCAGTTCAGCAAAGTAAACCAAACAGCTCTTTACCTGTGTATGAAATCGGTCGCCCTGCAAAGTCTGACCATTTCTTCACCAATGCTTCTCTTATGACTTCACCACTATTAAGCACAACCATGGCTTAAAAACACAAATGCAAGATTTCTTTTATTAAAAAACAAGCATGATCAAAGTTTTAGCTGACTTGTTTTGGTGTAATGTCATCTATAGAATGATTACTTGTGTTTCCACATTTCAGGCGGTATATTTTTCCATAGCGTTGTGCCAGATTGGTCAGGTGGATTGGTAGGTGATCGTGTGTCAGCTCCATCATATTACCAATGAGGAAATGGCTGGGGGGTCCTGGAGGGGAAGTCGATGAAGAATGAGAAAGAAACTGATAGAAATAGTGCAGAAGTCCAGATTCAGCTCCTACAAAGAATTAGAAAAAAGAAAAGTGAGAAAAAAACATAAAGATAAAGATGGCATATGTTGAAAATATTAAGATAAAAAAAGATACTTACCTTCAGACTTACTTATGTTCTTATTTCCCTGTTCATATTTGTCTCTCTGACCTGAAATCAGCAGCACTAAAAGCAATAAAAGCAGGAAAAGAGCTCCCACACTGATCATAGATATCTCAATAGCCATTATGTGTCCTCCTGCTGGTGTCCCACTTCAGAAGACAGGTTGACACTCCGCCCTTCTGCTTTATATCATCTCATCAGTGTCATAGCCCATCAAGTAGATAGGGTGCCGATGTTTTCGCTAAAATCAAGGATGTCTAAATATTTTTTAGGTTAACATATCTGATGATGAGATAATTGAAACCCAACCTGATAAATGCAGCGGGGAAGCACTGAAGGGCACGATAACATGTCACAGCTGACATGACAATCAATCATGACAGTGTTTCTTTATCTTAGTGCAAATTCTTTTTCACCAAATCTTTTTGGTGTTCATACAACATAAAAAAAACATATACTTGAGACCCACTTTAACCACTTTTATTCCAATGGAGCAAGACAGTGCATATTTAAGTACAGTAGTAGTGGGCTGGCATACCATGATGGTGTTGCGCAAGAAGGAATTAGAGTAAAAAACAAATGTTGAACTATATGGGTCAAGCTGAACAGCAGAACAGCATACAAAAAGTTACAATGAAACATTTCTCCACTTTGTTTAATATTTACCATAAAATCAGCTCAGAAAAAAAATCTTGCACGTTGAATCAAATATATTGATAGCTGCAGTTATAGCTATCAAAACCGCAATAAGGAACTTCAGCTGGAAAGAGACATGCAGCAGCTGTGAGATCCACTGTTGTTTGGATTTCTGGAGCTCTAATTTTCTGTCAGGTTTGAGATTTTCTGGTTGCAGAGCTCATGGAGAGTGATGCATCTTTAGCCATAAGTTGTAGGGGAGAACCTGGAAGGTCTGAACTTCATCTCAGTGAAGGGAATGGAAAAGTCCTTGCCTTTCCAGTCTATCCAGACTACTCCCTATGTTAGAGCAGAAACAGTAAAACAAAGACATGTGGTAAGAAATGTGTATGTAGAGGGCACAGAAGTTAAGACAGAAGTGACCTATTTTACCTGATTATTACTGTTGATGCCATAAAGACCATTGAAATTGGCCTTATAGCAGTTCTTGTACCACCAGCCTCCCATGTAAGCCTTGGCACAGTGGATACCCAGTGGGGCAGGGTCCTTGTCTCGGGCTGAGAATGGGCGTCCATTATGGTACCTCATTGAGTCACCTGACAGAGAACATGTATTAACATTAAGACTCATTCTGTAAGGAATGGATTGCATACATGCTTAAGAAAATGTTGTTGTTTAAGAAGAGAAACAGCGTGAGTCTTCGGATTCTTCTTCTTTGTATTACTATTTCCCCCAAAGTTTACTTCACTGCACAGAAATCATAAATCAAATACTTCAATGGTGGGTGTTGGTGTGATCATGAAGTAAACATTTAACAGTTATCACAAAAATGTTGTGAGCTAGAGTAAAATCACTATTGCCATTCTTATTAAGTTCATACTAAACCTCTGTATCACTAACACAATTCAATTCAATTCAATTCAAAACATTTTATTTGTCCGTACGAGTCAATTAAAAAGGCATGAACCTAAATTATCTTAACTTGTGAACAAAAATTCCAATATGTCAATCTTTCTTTTGGTTAAAAAAAAACAGAACAAAAACTTTCAAACAATAATTTTTTATCTAAGATTGATATAATTCCAATCATCTTGATTTATGCTATGTATAAAATAGTACAACATTGCAAGTCTCGGTACTAAAGCATGAAGTTAACATCTTGTAAATGATTGTATGAATCTGACTCAGGTTGGTTATGAGTGAAATATAGTGTTTGTGGTTTATGGCATCAGATCTAAATGTCTACATGCTAAATATGTTATGTATGGTGTTCAGTGATGAGTTTTCAATTATATAACTGGAGGTAGAGGTTTACAACAGGCACTGTAGCATTTTGCTAAATATTTGACCATATTGAATACACACACACACACACACACACACACACACACACACACACACACACACACACACACACACACACACACACAC
>JBBBVU010000006.1:16538282-16548627 GCA_037177055.1 Atherinosoma microstoma | reverse complement strand
TATTTATATATTTGGTTTGTTGTACACATTTGGCTTTTTTCACTCAGTTAGTAGTTAGCAGTTAGTAGTAGTCTAGCAATGAGAGTGGAATATGATATTTATGATCCTTGAGGAAAAATAAGCAATTATCAGGAAAACTAAATAAATGACAACTTTTAGAATGAAACTAAGGATTCAAAGATGTTATATAATGGATATAAACTTAAGAAAGCACTGAGTCTTATACTTGACCATCAAATCTAAAGTCAAAATAAACTAAAATTAAAACCTAACCTTGAAGATCTCTCACTGACTCTGGTCCAGATCAGGTCTTTGTGGGAATTTTCTTGTTTTTTTTTTCAGAGAAAGATTTATTTACGTAAGATATTAGATATTTGATTTTTCTAAGATTAACGTTGTAACATTTATATTACATCATATATTCACTATTCAAATAAACCCTGTGATTGGCCAGTTCTGCTTCCAGTGATCAAAACCTGGTCCCAACAATACTGATCAGAGCTTATTTAGTGTTTGGATGTTTCTCCTTTTGGACAAATCAACACTAAGCTGTAACTGCTGTATCATCCTAATGGAAAATGTAACAGTGGTGTTCCTCGGCAAGAGAGTATTGACAAAAAAAACCTGCAACTCCAAACCTCTCTGAGATTTTCAGCTCCCCGTGCCACAACATAAACACTGCAGATGCACTGAATCCCAGTGCGACATCTATGGAACAGAGGAGCATATATGACTGAATATCCCTGTAGGAGTGTGGCTAAGGTGTGGCCCTTGTTATTTCTCCTTGAGGGACATCCAAAGGTTTGAATTTTCACACAGTGATTGAATTAGGGTCCTTTTGAAGAGAGAGGGGTGCCTGCCAGGGCCCACTGTGGAGTCTCAGCTCCGAGCAACCAACTCTCCGGGGTTCAAGGGATTTTAATCAGGCAGTGAGGTGTTTGCTCTGGCCTTTCTCGGCCTGCTGCAGCTACAGAATGGGATACACTCAAAACAACTCACTGATTGTTGTTACAGTAACTTATACATGTGAATACAGAGGAACTATGCTTATGTCATTAGAAATGTAACCCGTATCTGTCAGAAATCGCCACATTTGGCGATTTAACCAGATTAAGAATCCAACCCGTGTCAAGGGATTGTTAATATCGTTGCAGAGAATTGAGAATGTACAAACTAAACAGAGACTATGATTAGGAAATGAAGAAAGTGTATATGTTGAAGGCAACTTACATCTGTTATCATTTTCCCTCTGGTCTTATTCCTCTCCCTGTGGTTGGCCCTCTTCTGTTTCTGTTGTAGCACGCGCTCTCTTGTAGTGCGATACTCCAGGGCAAATTCGCTCAAGATCTTGCTAAAGCGATGTATGCTGACTTCACGTATTCCGTATATCGGATGGCCCAGGAACATCAGAAAAGCATGAAACCTGCAGATATATTGAGGAACAACACATTTCTGTACAGACATTCATTTGACAGGAACAAAATTCTGAATTTTTTTTTGTCATAAACACAAAAACTATAGTAAATTCGGCTAAATAACCTCTGAAACTAATTAACTTTCGATATGCGTTAACATTTTATAAAAATGACAAATACCTGTTAATAATTCTTCTGTGTACAATTTTGAGAATTATAATTCTCTCTGCACAGTCTTTGAGGAAGTCGGACATTTTTTGTTTCAATGCCGGTTTCATCTCATGCTTCGCAATGACTTTGAGGTGGTCCCAAGATGCTTTGCATCTTCGCTCCATCTGGGCCAGATTATCTTGAAGCTGGTCAAAGTCCACCTTAGAATGATAAATTATATTATCATTAAATCCTGCATAAAGAAAAAGAAAGAAACAAAGAAAGAAAAGAAAATGGAGATGCTGAATGAGCTTACAACCTTGGTCAGACGGGTAATGGCTCCTATCTCAGAGTAGAGATCAGTGCTGTCTGGAAACTTCTCCACCACGATGGAGCAGGCATGGTGCAGCAGGGACTGCTTATGAACCGTGTCTTTCACCTCTGGGACTTTCTCCAAGTAACCCAGCTCAAAGCCTTTTGCCTAGAGATCCGTGAAAGCACAGGGACACAGAGAACATGGAAGGAAACAACTCAGTGAAATTACAACTCTAGAGCCCCTGCTTAAGCACCAAATTGCAGTGAATTTCCTTTCTGGCACTGTTAGAAAAAAAAGGGACTCAATAGAGTGCGCTGAACAGATATGTAGATTCATTAGACCGCGATTATCAGAAACCACAATCTACTTCAGGCCCGACTGTTTAATCTTCTCACTACAGCAAAGCTAGAAAAGCCAGAACGCATCATGAAAGACATAATCCTAACAGGATCTGCCTTGTTCTTCTGCCAGGTTTAAATGGCTTACTGAAAAATAAAAATGTAGCCATTATTTACGGGAACTACTTGCTTTGATGTTGTTGACCTATGTTTCATTTTTAGATGCTTGGCTGTTATATCCCAGAGGTTCACTCATATGTAAAGTTGCACACAGAGGCACACACAAAACAACAGAAACACAGAAAAGCCCCATGACAGAGAGAAATGAGTTCACACACACAAGCATCCACACAAACGTGAATTTCAAGAAATTACACAACCTCCCTCTACTTGTCTTCTACAAACAGAGTTCAACTCAACAGAAGCTGGGACAGCTCACTCTATTACTAACAGTCCATTGTTGTCTTTGCTTAACAAGAGGGTTGCAGAAAGAGAAGTGTTTGGGGGAAATGTAGGAAGTGAATAACAGACATGGAAGGAGAAAAAGTGAATACAAGAGGAAGCTTTAAGCCCTTCATGTGTTGTGGTTTACTCACATTCGAGCCATTGAGGAAGTTACCAATAGCCAGCAGTGTGGTCAAGATGTATCTAAGTGTCTTGTTCTTCTCGAGTTGGTCCATTCCTTCCTTCAGGTCCTGCAGCGGTTCTGCCACTTCCTAAAAGAGCAGGAAAAAAAGCAAATTTTTGCTCTTATTATAATATTTCTGTCTTTTTTTTCTTTCCTGAAAAGCAATGCACAGATTTTGGTAAGTTCTGCATGTGAAAATGTTGAGGCTCCAGTTACCAGACATCACTAACAATATCTTTTAGCTGCTGATTTACATTTGCCATACAGACATGAGGGATTCTAATCTTCGTATCTAGTTAATAGGACAAACCAAAACAGTATATTCATGAAAATGTTAAAGAAGCAAAAATGAGACGGCGCTTATGTAACTGCTCGATGTGTGATGTGCCTGCGTGCGATTAGAAGCAATAGGAATGTGTCTGACCTTCTCAATAAGCTCATAGTCCATCTTGAACGCCCACAGCTGCAGGCGAGCGGACAGCTCCGTGATGGAGGAGAGGGTGAGCAGGAACTGCTCAGCGCTTCCCAGAGGAATGTCTGGGTTCACCAGCTGAGCCTCTTGGATCCTCTGCTTCTCCTCCTCTGTGGGGATCATTGTGAGGATTTTCTAGGAGAACAAGACATCAGAGGAGGTGATGGAAAAAAAAAGGCTTAAAGGCTCATTCATCAATCATATAGAAAGGTTTTCTTTCGTCTGTGCAAAATCTGTGTGAATATGTCAAGTAAGTCATACAGGACAGAATGGAAACCAATTGATTGTGATATTTCGAACTCTGTTGTGGTATCTGAACTTTCAACCTCACTTTTGTTGTGTTGCTGAGAACACCTTAAAAGAAAAGAGAGGGATATACTCCTCTCTGATCAAAAATAAACTCAGGGAGAAGCTTTAAAAACTACAGGTTACGTAATCATGAAGGAATGCAGCATTGACTGCTACCTGCCGATGTAAAATCCTTCAGATGTCTATCGTGTGCTTTTTAAAATAAGCTTGAAATAATCTTATATCAACACTATTGTCAATTACATGAAAACAGCTCAAAGGTCAGCCACGCTGCCAGGTAACCACATGATATATCAACATTATGAGCAATCGCCCCATCACCATCTCTTTTGTTTGACTTGCATATATCATTCATGACAGCCATGTTTATTCTGGACTCAGTAAGTCTGAATGATTTTACTTTGACAGATAAGCAATAGATAGTACAGCAGTACTAATTTAAACACAGCTTAAGACTAAACATATTAAAAAGCTTACCTCAATGCCCTCCTTGTTTAGGGCATACTCATCAAAGTTGAGAATGGCTGTCTTGATTGTGCGGGGAGGAGGTAAGACAGTTAATCCAATGTTTATAGCGTTGCTGCGCTTTGAATCCAGGACAATGATTTCGTGTCGTTTCCCATCAACGACTGCTTTCTATGAAATGCACAATAACATTAGCATGTGGAATTATTGAAGTGCTGGAGGCAGTTTTTTTCATGGTTTAAAGATGGAAGAAGCTTGCAAAAAATACACTTGTTGATTTTTGTGAGTGCAATGTGAGGAACTTACAATATTAATAAATAAAAAAAACAAAGTTGTTAGCGAGATACTGTAGTGATGTTAATTTGTTTTTTTTTATATATATATTTTGGAGCATAAAATGGAATCAACCTAATCCGAGGACTTATTTATTCCTCATCTTTTATAATTTAGTTCAGACAACAATTGATGACAGTAGTTTTACCACACTTAATTCACAAATAATATAACATCAAGTCTGAGATGGAATTGAAGCAAAAACTACAAAATCAACCTCATGTCTCCAGATGGATGGATGTTGATGCTTAATGTAACTCAGGTAACTGTTTTGACTTTTGTTGGAATAAGATCCTTATGTGGGGCCTGTATTTTCAACATAGTAATTGGTTTTTATTTTTATTTTCTATTTCTTCAATATTAGCCAATACCTTCCCATTTATTATACTGGTAATGCAACTATTATGGTTACCCCATTTTGAATAAATTGATATTTTTTGATACTGGACAAAGATTTTTCCAATTCTATTGTATACTGAAAATAAAGAAATTCCCTCCACAGCATCATGCTAGAAAGACCCCAATAACAGCATAAATTTCACTAGAATTTAAGAAAATTAAGTCTTAGATATTCAAGATTTCCAAGAGGAGGACCCCCCTCCCCAAGCAATGTGTCCCCACAATGTGCACATAAAACCTACACACCTGGCTGTAACAACAGTACTTAGTTACCTTTGTGACAGGCAGCTCCTTGGATTTGGACTCAAACAGCTGTTCCAGTTTGGATGTGTCCAATTTAATTGGCTCTAGTTTGGACCACAGGGACTCCTTACAGAATTTATGATTCTTACACTGCCAGTCCACTGGACGCACCTCATTCCAAAAGAGACGGATGGTCTTCTTCTTCTTCTGGAATAGAGGTGCCTCCCCTCGACTCAGCTGAGGGGAGGGCGGTGGAATAGGAGCCATAAATGGAGGAGGTGGTGGCATCATTTTGCCAAGAAGGGGAGGTGGTGGGGGACACCCAAACAAGGGTGGAGGTGGTGGGAGGGCAGTGCTGCATGGTGGAGGGGGAAGTCGTGGTATCAGGTCACCTGACCCCATCATACGGTCCATATTCATAATGTCCATGTCATCTTCTTCTTTAAGGTCTGTAAAGTCTATTTCCTTGATCCGCAGCTCCCTGGGTGCGGCCATCAGCTGATCCCAGATATGGTCCGACTCTTTCTTAGGAGGTAAAGCAGAAGAAGCAGCAGGTGATGATTTGTCAGTTTGCTGCTGCTCTTTAGACACCTCCACCTCCGCTGGAGATGTCAGTCCCTTGACTAAATCTCCAAACTTCTCGGCCACAGCGCGGACACTGCCCTGATTGTCCAGATGTCCCACCTCCATTTTTTTCACATTTTCTTCTCGGGCCTGTTTGTTTGCCTCCAGTGTGGAGATCCTGCTGGCCAAACTGGCCACAGAGTCACTAATCTCTGCCTCCTTCTCACATTTACAGATTTCCCTCTCTGCCTCTCCTACATTCCCTGCATCCTCTGTGCCTGTCTTCTGAGCATAAAGCATGTCCAGCATGAAGCGCTTGTTATTTAGAATTTTCTTGCACTGGTCATTCATATCTGCCTCTTTACTGCAGTGAGTCCACTGGCCTGTTGATAAAGAAACAAATTTCCCATTCAGAAGAGAACATAGTTGATTCTCTAGCAAATGAATAAAACCAGTTTCAACTGTACCTCCTTCAATGTCATTGGTGAGTTTCTCCTCCCGCTCCTCCCTCTCGAGAGTGCTACTTGCAGAGGAGATGCTGGATGCAGAGCAGTTATCCTTTTCATTCACTTCATCATTCTGTCTCTCCTTCTCACTCAAGAGTACACTATCTTCTACATCCCTTTCTACCTGCTGCACCTTCTCAGATTCCTCCTCTAACTCAATGTCCACTTCCACCTCTACATCCGGCTCTTCCACCTCTGCTCCATCAGCTACCTCTGCTTCCTTCGCCCCTACATCATCCATACTCTGCTCCTGCTCTTTAAACTTCTCCTGCTCCAGCTTCTCTTCTTTCTCCCTGCCTGACTGTTCATCTGACACCAGCTCTGCTGCGACATTCCCATCAGACTGCATCTCAGCAGAATCTGATGGTGTCTCTGATTCAGTCTGCTGTTTGCCTGGTTCAGAGGGAGGTGCTGCGGAGGGTTCGGATACTCCTAAATCTGGTGCTGGACTTTTAGTCTTGGTCTGTGGGGCAAGGTTTGAATCTAAAATGTTTTCTGTTCCTGGAATAAGAAAATTCAAAATATGAGGGACACCTTTTGAAATACTTTGACATTCTTTTTCATTCACAATTCAGCCTTTAAAGTGATCAAACTCTTGTAAGGTAAACTCGACCGGTACTGAAAGGAATCAATCTTTTCTGACAGCAGCCAGTAATGAGGTTGTTCAGAACCTCGTCAAGCCAATTCCACACAAAATATATGTGGATATTCATGTATACACATCTCCTTGTCCTATTGTCTCTTCTCAAATGCATGCACACAATTTCCTACAATACCTTTTAATACCTACATTTTGATATATTTAATGAGTTATTCTTAATAATTATTTTCAGTAGTGGGACATGTGCACTGACATCTGGGATCATCTCTTCCAGCTCTTTAGTTGTAAACATAAATTGTTGACTGGGGAACACTTTTTACCCAACATCTGATGAGAAGTGGTGACGGTGTCTTCCTGTGAGATAATGGATGATGGTGTGGCACAGCGAGATGCCGAGCGGCTGGACGGGGTTGGACTCAAACACAACGTGATCTCTGTCCGGCCTCTTGTTGGAACTCTGGGACGCTCCCGCTCAAACTCCTCTGCAGCAAGCCGCTCCACTGCTTTGTACCTGCAATGACCAAAACAGAGGTTTCAGATGTCTGAGCACACTGTGGTTAAAAAATGCAATCTGCACAACAGTTCTGGTGAGAATTTAACCAGGTATGAAAACTTTGATTGTTCAGCTGAATGATTAAACGAATGTCAGCAAGAGACATTTTTAAATACTCTTTTAAGTTTTCAAATTGCATGTTATAGCTCACAGAGTTGAAAAATATTTGGACAAAAGAATGTGAATGAACCGTCAATGGAAGATCCACACACACGCCAAAACTCACTGCAGGGGCCTGACACATAAAATATCAATTTGAATGGGTAGGTGTTCTCAAACTGCGCCCGGTATTGTACATTTCTGCTTAAAGCTAGGTACAACTCATTTTAGATTTTCTATCTGCATCTGCTTATAAGAATTGTGATGGGAACTCACCTTTCCTCTCTGGCTTGTCTTGCCTCTTCTCGCTTGTCAACATAATCTCGACTAAGACAGAAAGACATAAACAAAGGGAGGAGAGTGTGAATGTAAGAATATTTAAGACCTGCATTTATTTAATACATAAAAGAAGATTTTCTTTTAAATCTATGATTTGCTTAAGACAGCAGAGCACCATAAAAGGCTATAACATGAAACGCGAGGCAGAACATGTACTTCTGCAGAGTCCTCCTGCCACGATTCAGTGAAAGTAATGAGCCTCAAAAAGAAAGCCCAGAATCAGGGGAGATTTATGAAAGTCTCTGCTGAGTCAAGACTGGAGCCACCTGTACAGCTGCCAGTGGTATGGAGTAAAGACAGTGTGTATATATTCTCTATAATAGAAGTCGTGCAGTGTTTTGTTCTGATTGGTAAGAGGAGACTAACCTGAAGCGGTTCCTCTCTTCTCTTTCAATTCTCTGCAGACGCTCTTCTCTTTCCAGACGTCTCCTCTCTCTCTCTGCAGCAAGAGACTCCTGATGCTGCCTGTACGATGAAGTTAGTAACCCTCCTAAAGCAGGTCTTGGTGTTTGATAAAAATCAAATGATAGGGTTAGTTTTTGTCACATTTAATAAGATAAAAACCACAAACTATTCTGCAGTATCTGGTGTGAAGTTGAAGTGTCAACCTGTCAGGTTTTGAGTCTGGTGTGGAGGGGGCGGAAGTAGATAGGCGATGGATGGGTGATGTAGGAGTCTGGTGCCTGCCAGGGTATGGAGTGGCATTAGAAGTGATTCTGTTAAAGAAGACAAGGGAGTGGCAAGTAAATCTTTTGATCTCTTTCTCTTAATTATTTTTCAAACAAAAAGACATCTTTAAGAATCAGCAACATGAAGCAAAAATCTTCCTGCTGGACAGTTTAGACTGAGATATGACCACATTGAATATGGAAAAGCATTCCTAAGAACTTCTTCCTAAGCATTTGAGCAGCTTTCCTGGGAGGAAATCCACGCTATCACTCTTGCTCCATTTTTTTCCTGAGAGTCCCTGTGTAACAACACATCATCCATTTTTTTTCCCCAGAAAAATTGCACAAACACTTCAGAGTACGTGTTGATCAGTGTTAAACAATGAAGTACATGAGTAAAACCTTTACACAGCCAGCAAAGTGTGCTTTAAGTCAAAGAATCTAAGAACCAACATGCATTTTGTCCATGCACACTCCTGTTACACTTGGCCCGTGACTCCTGGTCTTACCTTTCAGCCCAGCAGGGCTTTCTAGCTGAGTAAGATGTAGGAGATGTAGTATCAGTCAGACTGAAGATGAGAGCAAGGAAAAAAAGTCAAGTCAGACCCCCAGAGGTTAAATGATTGACTGTTAGTCACATTCACATTAGTGTGAGAGCAGACGGAGGAAGGAGTGCTGCAAGACAACAAGGACAGACAGCGGGAAGACAACATATCTGTCTTAATGTTTGAATATGCTTCTTAGAAAGCAATAAAATTACTGTGAATACTGATCACGTTAACTGTTTAGAAAATGTGCATCATTTGCATTGTCTAAGTACAGATTGAATGGGGAATTGCTTCAGGTTAGGGGCACATTTCTGAAAATTTTTTTGTTTGTCTCAAAAATCTAATAATCTTTGAGCAACATTACCTGAGAGGCTGAAACTGTGACTCATACTAACACTCTAAAACCTGATTGGCCTGTGATGGGTTAGCTGTTTTTACAAGCCCCAATTAAAGACAGACAAAAAGCAGATATTTGTAGTTATGCTTTTCATCAACTGAGAAATAAGAAGTAAAGATGACTTTCATAGTTTGTTTCCAGAGATGATTGATGCAACCTGATGCGAGGCAATTTAAAAGTTGCCTTTCATGAGGTAAAAGTAAAAAAAAAAAAAAGTAAGGAAAAATTGGGAAATATTTGACATTTTAGCTGTTTGTTTGCTGAAGGCACAGTGACAGAGACATAGACTCCAGTAATGGAAGATGATGTGTTCCTACATTGAAAGGCACAATGAGCTGGATATAATGTTAGTAAATTAATTAAAGATCCTCGGCTCTAAAAGACACATGACCTAGTTTCAAATCACAGAAAAAAGGGAAGGGAAAAGGGGTTGTGTTTTGGGGTAGACTGAAACTGAGGGGTGTGCAGGGCCTGGAATTCTACTTTGATAGGAAAGACACAGTCAGGTTGGCTGGGAGGAACACACCAAGGACTAAAGGTCCTCTTTTTAGGTGCGATGGACACAGGAGAAGGTGTCCTGGTCTTGACGCTGAGATAGTCTTTCTGCCCTGCAGGGTCACTGGCTTTAGGGAGGATGTTGGCCATACACTTTAAGTTCAAACACAAGTTAGGAGTGTCTGCTACAGCTGGAGCCACACTAGGATGACAAAATACAAGAGAGTAGGAGTCCAAAGAGAGAGAGAGGATAATAATCACACTTCTGAATGGAGGAGAATCTAGGGAAGATACTGCAAGAGAAATACGGGATACCACGCTTGGGAAGCCAGCTAGCCTAAAATACCTGTGAGCGCCCTGTCTAGAGGACTCAGTGACTGGATGACTTTCATCATCTGCCTCGTCCCCCTCATCCTCCTCCTCATCCTCCTCCTCCTCCTCCTCCTCCTCCTCCTCGTCTTCTTCCTCTTCCTCTTCTCTGTAGCGAGAGGAGGGGGTCGAGAGTTG
>JBBBVU010000006.1:16508341-16519244 GCA_037177055.1 Atherinosoma microstoma | reverse complement strand
ATGGACAATCCATGACGAGCACAGAAGTCCAACAACAGAACACCACTCGGATTCAGATCAGGGGGGCTGTTCCTCCCGATCACGCCCCTCCAGGTGTCACTATCGTCGCCCACGTGAGCATTGAAGTCCCCTAGCAGGACATGGGAGTCCCCGGGAGGAATGTTTTCCAACACTCCCTCCAAGGACTCCAAAAGGGGTGGGTACTCTGAACTGCTGTCCGGTGCATAGGCACAAACCACAGTCACCCGTCCCCCCCACCCGAAGGTTGAGGGAGGCTACCCTCTCATCTACCGGGGGTGAACCCCAATGCACAGGCACCAAGTCGGGGGGCAACAAGTATGCCCACACCCGCTCAGTGCCTTTTCCCGTAAGCAACTCCAGAGTGGAGGAAGGTACAGCCCCTCTCAAGGACACGGTTTCCAGAGCCCAAGCCAAGGCAAGTCCGACTATATCTAACTGGAACCACTCAACCTCTCGCAGCAACTCAGGCTCCTTCCCCGCCAGAGAATTGACATTCCATGTCCCTAGAGCTACTTCTGCAGCCGCGGATCGTACTGCCAGGGTCCCCGCCTTTGGCCCAACTCACAGAGCACCCGACCCCTACAGCCCCTCCCGCGGGTGGGGGGTCCACGGGAGGGGGGGGCCATGTTTCCTCTTCGGGCTGAGCCCGACCGGGCCCCATGGGCGAAGGCCCGGCCACCAAGCGCTCGCCCCATCCCCAGGCCTGGCTCCAGGAGGGGGCCCTGGTGACCCATGTCCGGGCAAGGGAAACTTAGGTACAATATTCTTTTTCATCATAGAGACATAGTATTCACAAACACATGAAACCTTTGCCAGTGTTTAAGAAAGTTTTTGACCCTCAAAACATAGATTATGATACAAAGATTGATGATATTAAGACCCATTTTACAAAGGCAAGCATAGATGTCCTATTGTTAATGAAGACTGAACCATATTGAGCCCTTTTGGCTCCTGTGTGTTTACGGCTAGCTGTAAAGTTTACAGGAGAATCAGATGGCATTGGCACCTCTGAAACTGTGACCTCACACCCTTCCCTCTGATGGGGTGATAAAAGCATACAAGCCTTCCCCTGGGCCAACAAAGCGCAGGTCTCTAAGGAGCTAAGCCCAGGTCTGGAAGCCCTCCGAGCCAGGTGTGAGGGGCCATGAATGGGGCTGCAAGAGCACTAACTGGCCACAGACACCTCCAGGGCTTTAAGAAAGTGAAATGAAAAAAATGAGGAAAAAAAGAAAAGTTAGATGGTGTAGATTGCTGAGAACAAAGTTCTACAGAACCAATGCTGGGAACCTGTCGCTGTATAACGCAAGCAGACTGGTGTGCAAATGTGACTGTACCGTTTTCAACTATAAAAAAACCCACATGATGGATTTTTATTCATGAAAGAGAGCATGATTGTTTTGTCGGGAAGTTTTAATGCACACCAGACAGATGGGTTCAAGGCCACATTCCTCTCTTTTTTTAAAAAACTGGGCTCAACTTGAAAGACACTAGAAAAAAAAAACCACATTAGAGGTGATCAGTGTTTGATACCAAAGCTATTACAGTTGGTTCTCTCTCCCATCCTCTTTCTGTGTGCACGTGTGAAAATTTCAGACAACTAATTTACTCCCCTCTTGGGAATCCTCATGGCTTTGCTCCTCTTGGAAGTCATCAGCAGCAAAGCTGCCAGATCTATATACATTACTGACCTGTGCATATGGGTTCCAGCACATGCTCGGCTTGTGTTCTCCACACATGCCTCACGAGGGAGGGTGATCTACTACACTCCACATTTCCTCAGCTTGTCAGGAGAAATTAGGTCAGGAGTTGAAACAGGTTAAAAGTGCTTTTGGGAGAGTTGTAATTTGGTTTAATTTCTCATGGTGATGTAGAGATACAAGAAGGGAAACTGTAGTCTGCAGCGATGAGATGAAGCGATAAATATACATCTGAAAGAATACAAGAATCCAACAGAAATGCAGTGACACAGACCATATTTTTCAGAGATGTAAAAGAAAAATAAATGGCACATTAAGGAAGAGTGAACAGATATGAGTGGTGGTCTCATCCTTCACAGCAGAATGACATTAACAACTCTTACATGTGGTTAACTCTGGTTTCCAAAAGCCAGTTTTTATCCTCCTTCATCATGTTTTGGCCATTTAACCTCTGTGATTTATTTGTCTGAGTCAGAGTCCAGGCCAAGTTCCGATGAAACTTCAAATATCCAAGACTGCAGAGTTATTCCAGGCAAGGGTCATGCCATGTTCATGTTTCTAACCAGCCCAGGGGTCATCGTCAGTACAACCTTTGCTCTTTGATTTTTTTCAATTACAGGGAAGGTCAACAATGAAAAGGCTGAAGAACTAATCTAACTGAATGAACATGAGGGGTTAACATCTATTTTAGAATAAACAATTTTTATGTAATCATTTATTTGAATGGGACAGTGAATATTAATGAACATACAATAACATATTACAATTTTCAGTTTTTTAAGGCTTAAAAAAACTGTGCAAAAGATCTCTGACCTATTTCATTGCAGTATTTAATCCAAACAAGTTGAGTCCAAGTTTAAGTTTTTTGTCTACATTTGTAGTTTGTATCATACATACAAAACCAACATGGAAGATGTATTATAACCTTTTACACTAGTTGGCATAATTTCATGAGATTTTTATGAAATGTCTGTGACATACTTTGATCAAAATAACACAGAGAAACTCTCTGTTCAAGAAGATCATTTTAGGGACATGTAGTGACCACTTGACTCAGATCTGCCCTTCTCTTCGTACAGGCCTGCCTTTTTGGGGTCTATAGTGTTTGATAACCCCTGGAGCCTGTTATTAAAGCAACATTACACAAGTTTTCAACCTTTAAAACTCTGATTCTGGCTCATTTTTATATCACACTGACATTCATTATGCACATTCCTGGAGTCACTGTTGCCCTGGAGTTTCCTGAGGTAGAGAAACTGCAGTTGTCAATGTTTTTTCCAGCCTGAAGCATTATATGACAGGGGCGTTTAGCTTTACAGCACCTAATCACACATCGGGAACTGGATATCAATGCACTGGTTGTTCAGCAATCCAAGAGGACGATAGGAGAAAGTGAGGAAAAGAAAGAGAGAAGTGACAAAGTACGAAATGAAGGGATGAGACAAAGTATGGCTTTTACTGGCTGGACAGAGCTCAGAGAAAAGACAGGATGCAAGACGGATGCTGAATTGAGGCTCATTTATGCTATATCTGTCTTTAGCTCTACGCAAGAAACAGTTAAAGAGCATTTTGTCCTTCTTCTGCATTATTTACGTGTGTAATTTGGTCAATATTTCCTCATTTTTCCGAGCTTGATGTTAACAGCAAAGCAAAAACGGTGATTAAAAAAATAATTAATTTAAACTTTGAGGCTGAGTAAGTGCAGTATTCTCTGATGTTGATGCTAGGCAGAGATAGCATAAATGAAGTTAAATAAGTTTGTCAAGTAATGTGCATTTACCCTGTTATTCGGAACAGCTCACTGGATAACACACTGTCAGATCTATGAAGCCTAAAAGAAAATGCCAGGGTTGTGGACCTTTTTTCCTTTAAACGTTTGAGTCATTAGTGACTTCAAACACTCAAATATGTGCTCTTAAGCACAGATAAGTAATTTTACAATAGCATGCCATGTCCCCTTACAGCTATTGCGGCCTGGGTGTCACAGATCTGTGATTCATCAAAACTGTTTCTACATGAGAAAAATGCTTACCTATATGCATATTCTACCTGTTTGTAAGAGCTTAAATCTGGCACACCACTGAGAGCTTTGCTTTGACACAAAACACAGAATAAGAGAAATTACTCATTTCAGTATTAAAAAAAGCATCATGGAAAGGTCTAATGAATAAAAATAGAAGTATTCTCTTTATTTTAGGTCATACCAAAAACCTGAATACACTTTAAAACCTACGAAACCTCTCACATTTCACTTGTTTGACTAGTATATAACTTTTTGTATGGCACTCTGTGGATGGTAAAAGAATACAGACGGGGAGGGAACATTTCATGTAGTGGTGAGAACTGTGTATAAAATACTTCCACACTCTGATGATATAAGTCACAATATAGCGTAGCAAAATGGCCAAAATACCCTCAGGGTTCTAAGAGTTAAAGCACAGATGCACTGACTGAATTCAATCAGAAGAAGAGCATCAAATTTGAGTGAAAAGAGGGGAAAAAAAACAAACAAAAGAAATCAAAAGAAAAGGAAATTAGTTTTATGGTCTGTAAGATCCTGTCTGAACTTTTATTAGACTCTTAAGCATGTGTGGCCTGGCTTTTCGCAGCAGGCTGATAAATGGTAGTGACCTCGGTGTTAGAGCTGCAGCATTTTAGTATCCACAGACACGGTATATTTGCCCCTCTTCAACTTTAACACAGATGATCTTTCACCTTGCTGACATGGAACACATAGATTAAACAGCTGCTACATTTGGCCTAACTTCCATATTATCTCCAGCACACACTTGAGTTTGTTTATACGCTTTAAGTGTGTGAGCGCGGGTCATTAAGCAGAATCATCAATTTACATAGTTTATATAAACACATATGGCTGTAGAAAGGTTTATGGAAAGAAAAGTTGTTAGAGGACTGATTGGTAACATCCTCTTGGTGAGGTATGGGAGAAGAGCGTTGTTAGTTTACTGTAGCAAAACTGTGCTGTTCTGCTGGGTACGTACCCCTGAGGATGTAATTCTGGTAGTTCTGGTCGGCTTCAGCGCCCACTTTTATCAAACATGTCAGTCCTTCAGCAACCACAAACTCGTGCACCAAGTCTTTGTCATCCTGAAAACAAACCACAGAAAAGAGAACATATATTTAAGATTTTTTATAAGTCAAGGACAATGCTTCATAGACTATGCTGCATCTATTTTGTGATAGTTGATCTTTGGTAATGAATTTGTAATATTCCCAGATTTACATAAATATTCGTTATAGACTGGCAGGTTAAGTTAGTTTTAAGCATAATCTAAATCTGTTGAACAGCTATTTCACCAGCTCTTTCCTCTACTTAAAGACATTTCAAAACATGAAAAAAACATAATAATGAATCTTAGTGGAAGACTTTTTGTAATACAATTAACTACCCTTAATGTTTTATGACCTTTATGTTAATTTTCATGCTGCATTTAGTTTAAGATTGTAAGTATTTTGACCACTGCAAATTGGATTCTCTTTTGGGATTTAGCATCAAAACACAGCAATCCAGTAATATAATTGTAAATCAGATATAGGAGTTAAACATCTCATAGAGTTGGTGGCTTTTAAACTTGGCAGTAAAAAGGGAAGTCACAACATAGTGACAGAAATGGGACATTTGTGTTAGTTTCATCCTGATGTGTTTTTTTTTTTTTTTTGACAGCTGAGTGGAAACTAGCTAAATAATTATGCAGAATGATCAGATCAGTGGATTGTGTTGTGATTATAAGAGGACTGATTATGTTTAAAGCAAAGTAGCAATTTTGCAGGACAATATCCATGTTTAACTATGTTATGTAAAGCTTTTATAAACTATATAACTGGCCACAAAATGAATACATACTCATAACCTCTGAAAATGCATGCAACTGCTTGCAGCTGGCTCAGATGTACCTGTGCTGCTTTGACCTTTCAACTTCATCTCACATTTTTTCCTCAAAGACTATGGCTGGGTATCTACCACTAATTACCTGAATCGATTCTATTTGATTAAATTCATGACAGCCTGATTAGATTGGATTTTGATTAAATCTGATTAGATTCAATATTGATTCATTTACAGATATTTATGCAACAACTCCAATTTTACTTGAATATTAAAGACATTCTTAGATAACTATTTTTTATAAAACACTGAGTCTGTTTACATGAAACATCAAAATCAGATATTGGGGAGTAATCAGAAAATTGTAATAATAATCTGATTTGTCACGATTTATTTCGGAGTATGTATGTGGGTGGTGATGTCACTTCCTGTTATTTTCAAAAGTGTCTGTCGAGCATTAGCATTAGCTGCGCTAATGTAAAAGGTAATAAATTGCTAAATAGTTTACAGGTGAATGTAATCCAATAGTGAATGAAAAAATCAGAATTTGGTATTATCCCGGCGAGAGATGCTGAATGTTGGGCATAAAGGTGCCATGTCACAGCGCTGACCATAATCCACCAAAAACAATTTATCCTCCTTATTTATGAAGCTACTAATAATTTTCCAGCCATAAATTTTGAATTTTTATCATTGTGTGTCCAGAAACAAAGTTATTGCATATGCTATTTTAAAAATCCTAATTTGGCATTATCTCTGCGAGAAAAGCTGAATTTGGACGGAAGTGACACAGGCAACCTTTCAGTTGTGTATATATGCTAAGATCTTGCCGAGCATCAATAAGTCAGGCGAGAGTACGGTCACTGTTATCACTGGAAAAGGAAACGGATAAAAAGAAATACATTTATCTCTGACTTTTATGAATCAATATTGGATTAATTAAATTTGAATGTATTCAAATCAATTAATCAAATTTTTTAACCCAGCTTTATTAATGACAAAACCACCTGCATCTCTCACACCTGCCAGTGACTCTGTAATTTAAGGCCCAGCTTCAGGTTTTCTGCTGGGTTTAACATTTTCTGATACACTCTACTGTTCAGATGGGATAGGGAAGAAGGGAGTAATAAACACTGTGGGGTGGTCAGGGCTTCTTGTGTCCCAGGAGGAAGTCTAAGTGCTTCCAGAACATCTTTACCATATATCTGAGATGGAGACTCCAGTCATTTGGCAGTGAGTCTAAATATACAGAAGCACACTAAAGAAACAGATTGAGCAGCAGTTTCCAAATTTGCACATGTGCAAAAGACCTGCAATGCAGAGAAGACTTCACAAGAATTATCTCTGTTCTCCAAGACCGATACCTTACAGAGCTGCCCGTATTGTAAAAATAATGGGTATTCTAATCAATTCTGGGCCTGCATCAATGTCTGTTGCTTTCTTTTCCATATAACTGTCAGTTAACCCTCCCCCTCTGCGACCGACTGCCCGCTTAGCCCAGCCCAGTATGTGAAGTATGACCAGACTCAAACGCTCAACAGCTGCCACGAAGGCAGACTCTCAGCAGCACAACTCTACCTCAGGAAAACAGTGCGTTGTCCAAGTGTGAGTGTGCACTGATTAATGTGTGCAAGCTACATATATCTCTTGCATCTTAATGTGTGTGCATGGGCATGAACAGTCAAAGCCCCCGAAAAAAGAACATGTTGAGGGATACTTTATGAGAAGTGCTGCCATAATAACAAACACAGAGCACCATGGAGATGACTGAATCTTGTCAGCTTCCTTTTAAAGAGTGATCCAGCAAGAGCTATAAAGACTGAAAAATTACCTGAAAAATCTGCTTCAGGGAAAAGAGGGCTCTCCGTAGCTCCCGTCCCGTTGAATTGTAGAGTTTTTCTGTAAGGAGATGGAACGGGTGAGTGGAAAAATCAGCTGACAGCCACACATGTGCTATCTGATATTACTATGATTTAAGGACAATTCTGAACTCTCTTAACAAAAATACGTATTTTAGCATTCTACTTGCACACTCGCACAATGTTTCTATGAACTACGAATGTCTTGAAAACCACTTCCTTGTGTCTACACCTGGCGCACATCATTGGAAGCAAGTAGCTAAATATGAAACCTTTTCCACAAGAGGAATAAGAAGAGCAGAAAAACAGTAGGAGCAACTCAGAGAACATCTGTAGAGAGTTAGTGAACAGAGGATGCTTCCTGTTAACAAAGACCAATCTGCAGTTTATCATAATACAAAGTCACGGAACATTCTTAAACCGATAGCCACCACAATGACTAAGAAACAATTCACTCATTAATCAGTTATGGAAACTATACAGAGCATTAAAGCAGAGATGATAATGGAAAACATTTCTTGCAGCTCCTCTGACAATATTTCCCTATGTGCAGTCATCACTGTCTGCCAGAGAGAGGCAGCGTTGAGCAAACACCAAAGTAGCTTTCTCATCAGTGCTGTTAACTCTCTCTGACTCAGCAAAAGCTGCCAGTTACTGTTGCAGATACAGCAGCATAGAGTACAGGCTGCTTGATGCAGAGCGGTGCAGGTCAGGACTTTCATTCCAATGGATCTCTCTCTGCAATGACGCTTGTGATTTTTTCACCTCCCTTTCTCTCTCTCATACTCTCACCTTACAGGAGGACCAGCGTTGCTTATCCAAACTGGGAGAAACAAATACGCACATACAACATGCAACATGCTCACACTGCCTTGAATGTATCCTTTACACACATAGAGGACTTAAAAAATAAATCTGCATACACTTGGGGTTAAAGAGCAATAGCGCCTGAATTATTATTGTTGTTTGCCTCCTCAGCTGTGACGTAAATCCCTTCAGCTGATAAACTGAGACAGGGACTGGTGGGCAACACAAACTTGAGAGCTCAAGGTCTTTGGATGACTTTTTCTTTAGGGAGAAAACAACAGATTGCATGACATATATAAAACCTCACATGCAGGATGAGCAAGGCAGAAATTGTCTTCCTTATATCAGTCTTAGAATTCTACATTTGGGAGCAAAACAAGCCATCGTGGTTGATCACTTCTGCCTTAGAACCAAAACATACCAACAAGTTAAGAAAAAAGCTGCAAAAAAACCTGCTGTGTGCAAAACACACACACACACACACACATATGAGAGTCTAACAACAACAATTGGTCTTTTTTTTCTTTTTTCTTTTTTATATTCAAACTTTATTGCTAAAAGCGTGCAAAATAACTAAAAATAAAAAAAATCTAAACTTTTTTCAGCTAAACCATGTTTTGTCATTTAAATTCAATTGCTATACTTTATCAGATGCAAAATTAGTAGAATAATCAAAGCATGTCTGCACTAAGTGTCCGCCAATGACCCCAAAACTCTAATTCAAAATCATTGGTCAATTAAAAAATTTCTTAGCAAACCAATAAAGGCGAGCAGTGGATATAGAGGTGGTACTCTTGATATATCACTGATCTGATAATGTTAAATGGGAACAAGGTTTAGAGTTAGAGCTACGGGGTGCACCGATCGATCGGTCTCGATTTCCTTAATTTTGGGGGATCGGTGATCGGCTGATCCTTATGTGAAATCTGCAGATTTTAAGCAGTAGAAGAAAAAGAGCAAAGATCTGCAATTTGCAAATCATGCAAGGCCAAAATAAGTCGTGGTGGGGCCGCAAACAAATTGTTCAATACAACAAACCTCATTGGCCAACTTTTTCATTCATATTTGAGATCACTAACCCATAGTTTGTATGCTTTCAAGTATTGTTAATTGTTTTTCAATAAAATAAAATTGGAACACTGAAGATGTATGCTGTCAGTTATAAAAAGATTTTAAAAAATCGGCATTGGCCAAAATTGGAATCGGCGGGTCAGGCTTCTTAAAGATCGGTGGTCGGTGATTGGCCAGAAAACTGCATTCGGTGCACCCCTAGTTAGAACTAAGCCATCTCAAAATATGAAGTTATTATTTTTAGAGTAGAAAACTAAATGTGTAATTCTAATTAACAGATATGAGTTTTTAAGGGCTGATGTTTGTTTTTTTTTATTACTAAATAAAAACCAAACTTGGGCCTTCATTGCATTACTGGTTTAAAACTTTCTGCTGTCATCCAGAACACATGATATTACAGAAATGTGATGTTCACAGTAACTGTATCAACCCCCTATAACTGTTGTAATCCACTGTTCATCGGACAGTTGTACTGTAGTCTGACAGTGCAGCCGTATGGGATAACAAGACTCTGATTTGATTTCTTTAAGCAGAAAAAAACAGATACCTAAAAATTTCTCTTATAGCAGAGTTTCTTAGCTTATAAAGATGTCTTGTTTCTAATTCACAGGATTGATGGTATTAAATGTCCGCTGCGTTAACAACTGATGGGTAGATGAGTACTCGTACTTTACGGGAAAGTCCAAGCCACTGGCAACAGCATCCACGAAGAATAAATCTCTACAAGTCCAGAGGTATTATGAGGGGAAGCTGTGTGATGTTGGTGATTTATGTCTTTATAAATAACAGGAAGGAAGTCTGACCGGGCCTTTTCAGTTTGTGGCCCCTGCTTGTGCTGTTCGGAGCTACATCATATTTATAAATCTCTTCTAAAAGCAGCCACATTTTTACAGTTGCAATTTTTTCCGTTTACTTACTTGTTTTTATCACTATTAGGTAATAGTAATTATTAGGTAATATGCTACAGAGGTCGTAGCATAGCAGTTTTTAAGTTATATCAGAATCTGTTTACCACCATTACATTTAGTCTCATGGCTATAAAATGTCTTAGACTTAATTTCTTACAGTTTAAGTCTGCTACTATGATTTGACCTGAGTCTACATGAGGTAAAAAGGTAATGGAGCTTTAAAAAGCTGCACTCCCCCTCCGGCAGGTCAAGGAATTGCCAGATCCACTGCCCTGCACCTCCCAAAGGTGACTCAAAGTTTGGATTAGGGATCTCTAAACAGACGAACTCTTTGATCACTGGAGTGGAAAGAAAGAGGTGATAACTCTGGGTTACTCATCACACTTTTACAATACAAAAAAAAAAAGAAAAGTGATTTGTGGTTCTCCTCAACACAGAGTCTCCTGTCAGAGTGCTATTTTTCTTCCAAAAGTTGTAAGTGTACCTCCACATGGAGACTGAATGTTAATCAATCAGCAGATGAATTACACCCGGCACTGGCGATGGTTCTACCCGATACATGAATCAGCACCTGGTTTGCCATTGGGTTTGGCTAAATCCCAATTGCTTGTGTGTCTGTTAGTGTGTGTGTGTGTGTGTGTGTGTGTGTGTGTGTGTGTGTGTGTGTGTGTGTGTGTGTGTGTGTGTGTGTGT
>JBBBVU010000006.1:16493410-16508241 GCA_037177055.1 Atherinosoma microstoma | reverse complement strand
TGTGTGTGTGTGTGTGTGTGTGTGTGTGTGTGTGTGTGTGTGTGTGTGTGTGTGTGTGTGTGTGTGTGTGTATGTCAATCAGTGACAGTGATCCAAAGAAATTCTTCCATGCATGGTCCCACTACCATTTGCACAAAGGGCTCGTGCTTCTCTATTTAGCCATGTAGTTTGGACTGCAATAAAACTGTCAGAAAGTTATTCCTGCCCAACGCTAAATGAAGCCCATCTGCAGGAACAGACAGTTCCTTCCCTGTCCACAGTCCACACACACCAGTGTACCTCCCAGAGGCCCATCTTTAATGAGAAATAACTCAGTGGAGATTAGTTCCATACCATTTGGCACAGATATGCACCCATAAGTATGGGTCCTCTGCATTTCCCTATTTGGGAAGGAACCTGGAAGCTTATTTGTCCACAGGAAATGTTAGTGAGCCCCGACTCAAATCAATGTTCACATGAAACCCTGTAACGACCAGAAACTTCAAACTCAATAGCTCACTACATTTGCCATGTACTCTTTTACTGGGTCAACGTAAACGTCTGGATACAAAAAGTTCGGCTTTCAATTTTTATGACTTTTCAGCAATATTACAGCTTCAATAACCACATTGACTGCAACAGCCACGCAGCTCTTCAGATTAATTATGTCAGCTGGTATTTGCGCCACAGATCTCTCCAATCATGTAGCTGATTCTTCAACACACCACAGAACATGCCTGCCTTAGTATTAAAACAAGGTCATGGGATATCTAACGATATTTCTTGTCAGCTTCACATTTACTTTATCTGGAAGCACCTTAAAGTGAAATGACTCAACAGCCTGAAAGTGTTTCTTTGATGCCTCATATCGATGTACCCTAGGAACCAGCTGTTTCTGCTCATAAACTATAATATACTGTCAAGTTTTCTCAGCTGAAATGGCTACAGGGATGCAGTGATTTGTAATTATAACAATCCTAAAAGTAATAGTGGAATTTCCATAATCGTCAGGAATGTGCTCAACTACTCGGAGCTGAAGAGTCAAGAAAAAAAAAATGCTGTGGTGAGTTGATGTATTCAGACAGGCCAGCACTGCAAGGATGGTCATGCTGCTGCTGAAGGGACAACTTTTAAAAGCAAATCTGCTCTGTGCTGCTTCCAACACTTCACCATTCCTTGTGTCAGTGCCAGTGCATTCCGCTTTTCATGGGTCACTTTTTATTCATCTCCATGAGCCAATCTCAACTTTAAATCAGTCTCCCCAACTCACTACCGGACAGCTAACAAATTACAAAAAATTTGTTTGCCTTTGAGCCATTAACCTTGCTCATTTTCCATCTAGAAAGTCCTCTGAAATACTCAGTTAGTCATCGGTTCACATGCCTTTATTTCCAGAGAGTGCTATAAAATGAAAAGGATGACTACCACTGCTCATGCATCGCGCAGCAGGCGGAACACATAAACCACATCCAAAGCACAGCCAGGAAACCCACAAGGACCCCACCGGGGAGGACAGCCTTACACTCAGTGGTGTAAATTAAACTCTGTTTACTTTATGGTGTAGTGTGTCCTACTGAAAGCTGAGATGGAGGATCTTTAACATGGTAATGGTATGTGCATACAAAATTTTCTAACAATGCATAATGAAATCATCAGCTTTCATGTGGGATATGATGTACAGTATGAAACCACAAAGTGCTATCAGACTGGAAGGAAACAGCAAAAAGTGACTCAGGAAAATTTTAAAAAGTTTAAAAATAATCCTAATTTCTACATTAATCTCCTAAATCATTCTGGGTTATTAAGACATCTTCTTCTCATTGACTTTTTTTCAGGCAAAATGATCTTAATAAGCTATTTTCAATTAATGAAATAGATCAACAGCATGCACAGAAACCAAATGATCATGAATGAGTGGGGCTAGCTGTGAGACTTAAAGGTTAAGTTTTATATGGCCACCTTTAAACCAGTGTTCTTGATTCCCACAAATGTAGGGAAGAATGGGAAGGGACAATAATTAACCAGAGAAAACCTCAGCTGTTACAGCTGGATTATATGTTGAATGTTGGCCTTATAAAACTTAAATGAAGTGCAGGAGTGACAGAAGCAACAGTTTTTCCATGCAGCAGATGTACTGCAAGAGTGCAAGAGTTGGAAAAGGATTGACAGATTAAACAGAAGATCAGCAGAATTTGTTCCGGGTCAGTGAAACTCAGGCTGTCTGCCTGAACTGGCTCGCAGGTAATGAATGCTCCGTGTATCAAAAAGAGTAACATTGATCAGCAATTATCCTTGAGTATAATCACACAGTATTAGGTTTTTTCAAAGATTAGTCTATATAACAAAGTTCTGGTATGGTCAAAGCTGGACTGTCATTCACAAATCCCAAAGTCACTCCTGACTGGACAGTATAAGCCGCAGACTGTCAGGGGTGAATGTGAAGTGAAGGAAACTGTGGTCAAGTTGAGCAAGCTCAGTTTTATGTGTGCCACAATCACCACATCAATGCCTGCTGTGTACAAGAATAAAAAGGGAACATCTTTCATTTCCATCCCCTGGGATTTTCATGTGAAGCCCTCCAGTTTACAGCATGCATAATGATCCTCTGCTGTCACGAAACACAACAGAACAACATCAACATCGCTTCCTTCTTCTCCTTTTCCACTCGATAAGTGAAGTCTTGTGTTCTGAAATTTATGAAGAGAAAACATGAGTAATTAATGTGGGAGACCTCCCAACACATGCAACAGATTGCAACATGCTACTTTGTGGTCAGGGGTTTCTACAACTCTTTTTATCCCCTTTCCTCAGAGCCAAAACATAAGGTGAATGATGGGTCAATAAAAGCAGATTATAGCACTCAGGTGGAAATCATTAAGCCGGAATGCAGGTAAAAATGAGATCAATTTCAACATGTTTGGATTCTGACTGCAACTGAACAGTGGAGCAAGACAGAGGAAAATGTCTGTGGATGTGTGTGTGTGTCTGCACAGGCAGTTTATAGGCAGTGCATGGAGGAATAAAGGCATTAATTAATTTGTTCCTGTTGCCTGGAGTTTTTTCAAATGCTTTGGAAGTTTTGATAGAAGACATATGGAGATGATGGTTTAGATTAGGGAAAATTAAGTCAGGCCACACAGACTGAAGAAGCCTGTGTCACTGGCAGCAAGCCTCACAGGAAGGCCAGAAAGGACCCACAGGGTGTGAAAGTTATGAAGACGAAAAACAAAACAAAAGAAACAGCAAAATAACCAATAAATATGGACTTAATCTACTGATGAGAACTAGCCGAAAAACATTGCAAGAGTCAGTCAAAGGGTGTTGTCTTTAATATAGGTAAATGTTAAATGAGTTAAATAGTTTTAACAAAGGATCTTGCAGGGTTCAAAATAAGTGATCTCAAGTGTTAACATGTGTTCTTTGGAGGATGTTAATGACAGCGTTAGGTGCTTGCAAATAAACCACACTTATTCATTCTGTTCGACTTCCTTCCCAGATGTTGTACCTGGACTTCCTCCTCATACTGTGCAGAGGGCACGACATCTACAGTCTACTGGGAGCAGTGAGGAGATCAGATTTCAGGGCTGTGACATTCTATCCTGGCAGAGGCATTCGATACCTGCAGCCAAGTTCCAATAAACACAAAACCTGGCCCATGAAGCTCAGCAGCACTCATCATCCAGCAATAGAATTGGGGAAATTGGATTGTTGTGTTTATTGATGTGTTTACTTAAGGTATCAAGTGAAAGTTTATGATTTTGTCAGTTGCAATAATGTCTCTAGCAGGCCAAAGTGGCCTTTGTCTTTTAGCCTGGAGCAAAATCCTACCGGATAGCTGCTGCATCTTTCATTCTTCATAAAAACATGCTCTGCAAAGCACTTAAAGGGCACTGCGGGTTATTATATCCAGGTAAGGCTCTTCAATAAACTATATGCTAACTAGCCATCAAGATATCTGATACTGTCAACGTGAAACAGAAGAGGAAAGTGTGGGTGGAATCTGCAGAATTCCATACAAGGAGAGATACATGACAGCAAGGCCAATGTGAGGACAGACAAATCTTTCATTAGTGCCTGCCTGTATAATGAGTCATTCCTAAGCTACCAGGTAGGGTGACCCTCACAACACCCCCCAGTAAATACTCCCCTTTTCATTCCTCTTCTTTTCTCCTATCTGTAACCCACCCTTTCACATCCTCAGCAGGGTTTCCCCACAATTGCCACCACTGACACAGATATGTAGTGGAGCGGAGAGCAGATCAAACACATGCGCCCATTCAGCAGAATGGACAAAAGCTTGACACAGATATAAACTAGGGGATCAACAATTGAAGTAGGTGGTGATGAAAGCAGCTGTTACATACACGAGGCAAGCTGCCATACAGCTATGGTGACCGCTGGCCATAGGGGAAGCTGATCATTAGCATCATTTCTATAACTGAAAGATCTTCTAAAGATCTCTGTGTAAAACATTACAAAGGTTGGGCCAGGGCTGCTCCACATGTGTTGCTTGGCAGCTATTTCAGCCAAACAGCTTTTTGCACTATAGTAAAATGTGCATATAGATGCAGGATCAGATGCCTAGAATAAGATTTAAAATCTCAGCCCATATATTCTCTCACTATCACATGTGAGCACATATGCTATACGTCTTTTTTATCTGGGGGATTTTATCTTCTCATCCATAATGGCAGGTCCACAATGCCAAGTTCTTTCCTCAGTTTGAACTTTGTGGTCCTTAAAATCAAAAACATTTAATTTCATGTACTGTGATTAAACGAGAATTCATAAAATCTCCTCAAAGCTGAGTTGGAAAATTTTCTTGAAAATGACCTCAGTGACTCTGCTATAACCTCCTTCAATCCTCTCACACTCCTTTTGGTCTGCTTGCCCCTGACTCTCTCTGCTCCCTCCTATTCTTAACAACCTGACACGTAGGGAAATCCACCAGTACATACTCCGTCCAATAAACACAGTTGTGTGTAGACCACATCTATTTCAGACTCTGCTCTAGGAATAGGAAGCAAACACATGTGTCACAGTATACCATCTCACTCCCATGCAGGAGATCCTGTGACTGACTGGACTTAATGGAAAGGAGATGTTGAAACACTTGGTTTCTTCAAAAATGGGATCCATTACAGTCTCACTCAAATTCCTGTCGCTCTTTTTTCTGTTTTTTTTCCAACTACTTCTACCAGTTGAAATGTGTTTCCTCTTGTCTTGTAACTCCCTTTCCACCAAAATAGCTCTGGTTCTTGAAGCAGTCCTGCTCAGATCTCTTGTGGCCATGCTGCTACCTAGCAAACCAGTTTAGGTTCCACCACTTTGGAGCAGACCTAATTATTCTCCTAATCCCACTCAAATCAATCTTTGGGAAAAACTTAATAAAGTAAAATGCTGATCCTGTCCCTTCCCATTAGAAGAAGACTTTGTGATACATTTTTTTCCCACTTGAAGAAATAATTTGGTTATGGGTACCGAACCAATTTATTATTTGTCCAAATGTTTAAATGAAAAATTATGCAAACCAAAGCAGAAATGGTAGCATACTGATGGAAAAGAGGCAACTGAAAGACAAGAACCTTTGGTATATACCTGTCAGCGGTAAGAAGAAAATCAAGTCAGGACAATAAATCCTTGTCATAAGCATTTTTCTTGGCCCTTAATATAGCCCAAAGGGCAATTACTTCTACAAATAAAGATGCACCAAGTATCATAAAAAAAACATACAGGATTGATGTCTGAATTAAATGGGAGCTTTATCAACATGTTATGGTCTTCAAAATGAAAGGATCACAGAAAAGATATCAGATGAATCAATAAGAAGAATTTTGAGATAACGTACAACTAGTTGGTATACATAAAATGGGGTTACTAATGACATGAATAGTTTTGCATGAGTGCTCTGTCATGTCAGACTGTTGAACTTTAGCTCTGACTTTGCTATGCCAGGCTGGGTGTGAAGTGTGAACTGCCTGCTGACAGGTGCCAGAGCACAAAAAAAGGGTCAAGTCGGCATTAAAACCGACACTCAAAGAGCACAGATGCAGTAGACAGATATGGAAAGCTTGATCTAACTCATTATGGCATTAAAGATTGGATGAACACTTTTTACAGTCAAATCCAAATCGTTAAATTTGGATTTGAATATGATGAATCCTAATCTAAATGTGAAATGAAATTCATAAAGACCAAATGCACTAAAATTAAAAGATTTTTGATGATTCACATGAGATGGCTTCATCCTGAATCAAGGTCGGGGTTTTTAAAAAAAATTTTTTTAAGATATTTATTTTTTCTAATAGAATTCATATTTAGCATATGCAGTCACATTGCTCAAAGATCTGTTTTGTCGTCTGGGGCCAACCTGCGTGCTCAACTGGAACAAATTCACAACTAACATGACTGACTGCTTACTCCTCAAAAACCTACTTAAAGCCAAATGACTGATGTGTTGCCTTTTCTATTCCTCATGGATCATATCAAAAAATTCCCACTCATGTTAGCACTGGCAGATAAGGATTAAATATTTGCTTGTCATGCCAAATATCTTGGTCAACAATTGCCAGTTGGACTGAACAATGGTTCTTTCCTCCTGTTTTCTTTTCTTGCAGGCCAAGATTAGACATATTTTTTGCTGGCTGGCTTTGCACTTTTCACAACATGTCGGCACAAAAAAATGCTAATAGTGTGGCAGTTTGATGCAATTATTTGGATTTACAATAGAAGTTTAAAAAAAATCAAAGTCAAGAAGTCAAGAATGATTGATTATGACATCCTCTCTTCACCTCATTGGTGATGGTCAGTTGTCATGTTTTTCATTGTTGGTGAGCCTCAGAGCACGTCTGACAAGTTTGGGCTGGTCTCAGTAAATCTGTTAATATACTACTCTGAATTACTGTACCACGCTGAGCCTGTCTCAGAGGGAGAAAGGAAACTGCAGATCAAATTCATTAGACTTAAATACACTCATGCACAAACCAAACATTAATCCATGTTATGATGAAATTAGAAAAAAATACTCCTCAAATTCAAGATAGAATGCAAAATACTCCCACGATAGAAGTAAATGTCTTAAGTAAGAGATATTGTGTTACCCAGCAAGAACCAAAAAGAGATGGTCAAGTATGCTGCATGATGTTCCTACTCTCCCTTTTTGAGCAATCTGTTGGGCCTCTTCCTCATCATTCATCTCCAATATGAGAGGTAACCTGCTGCATTTTCTTAAAAAAAAAAAGCTGTTCAACTATATGAAGTGAAATAAGGTATTACTATCATGCACAACCACTAATGAGTGAAATCAACCATGACCTTCATTTCTGGCTTAAGTTTACAGTAATGCTTACAAAAATCTGAACATTAGTGTCATAAATGTCTCTAAAACCACAAGTTTCCCTCATGAACATAACTTTGAGTCACTAAATGTATAGTTTTTTTTTTTAACTAACTGGAAATGTATTACTTTTATTTATAAAGACAAAAAATTGAACTGAAAAACAGTAAAGCCAGATCACTGCTCCATAAAGCCAGAGAACGGGGAAAATTACAGCCTCAATGAAAGTGAGATGAGAGAATGTCTGTTTTACCAGCAACTGCTGCCCACTTGAAAGAGAGACATACCTGGCTTTCAGCAAACATGCCCTAGCAATATAAATCACAAAGAAGAGATTTTGGAAAACCACCATTAGGAGCCAGTCATGCATCTCTATAGCATGACAGTGTCAAGGTGGAGAGGGATTGGCTGGCACACCTACAGCACCCTCAATTTCTGATCGGATAAAAAGGCGTTCTGGCTCGCAGCACTACAGAGGATCAACCATCTCCTGGCAAGAAAGAATGCAAAGTGTTCCCTTTCCTTATTTAGCCAAAGCCAGCCATCATATCACAGAGCGTGCAAAAGAAAAAAGGGAGAGATAGGGGCAAGATTATGATCCAAAGCTATAAAAAACAATGTCAACAACGCATACCTTGAAGTAATGTAAAGCTATCCTTGGTATGAGGATGGCAAGAGGTGTGTGCAGCCCCTCACTTACTTGATTGAGGGAGGAACTACGTGCCACAGGATAAGAGTCTCCATAACATTTATTTAGTACTAAAAGGATTTGGTGGATAAATGACGACTCTTGTTGTTTTAATAACCAGAAGAGTTTTCAAAGACTAATTCCATCTTAGCTTAATCTATTTCTAAATTTAGGAATCTGGCAGAGAATAAGTAGTTTTGTCTAGTACTTCCAAGTCTATTATCTCCCAACAAAGTTGGATTTTTGCCTATTTAAGTGTGTGTGTGCATGTGTGTGCTTGCATGCATGTGATGGATGGATGTTTGTGTGTCTTCCAGCATGACAGAGATAAGAAATTCCTGGCAATCTTTAAAAAGAAAGTACTGACATATGGGACTGGGAACTAAAAATGTTGCAGTAAATAAAATCAAACATTTTCAGTGACATCTTCACCCCACAAGTGACAAATGAGGTTTATGTGTACTTTCAAAGCTTCGATATCTTAGCATTACTTTTGTTAAAAAAAATCACAATCAATCTTTGAAGAATTATCATTTTTACCAACGTATCCTCTAGAGGTCTCTGTCTATTCTGTTTTTTCCTTTTGCTTCTATTTTATTTGCATGAGAGGTAAAGTTAACAGGTTTAACTATTCCTTCAAGATTAGAGGACGCTATAACAAAGCCAGGAAAAAAAGAGAAAGACCTTGCTCTCTGCACAGCAGGGGGTGAAATTTACGCATGCTTGCATCTAATCCACGGAGACATAAAGACGCAGAAAAGCTCTTGCATCATTTTTAGTGAGTGATATGACATTGAGGCTTTTTTGTTTTTTAGTCTTAAATTTAAGGCCCAAATGATCTAATCTCACTTTTTCACTTATGTATAAGTTATAATTTCCAGTTAATCAATGGCCATGACTTAAGAATCAAAGTTGATGGACAGATCTTGCAGTTAAAACAAGCTCGATGAACAAAAACTGTTCAAATAAATCATTTGAAAAAGAAAATCTCCTTGCTTATGACTCTCCGACATAAAAGTTAACCACATTTGAAGTTTGTTTTGCATTAAGCCGTAGGTGTATACAGACTCTAATGCTTCACAGTTGGGGGATTAGTCTTTTTTCCCTGCTGGGCTTTTTGAAAAGACCATTATGGATTATAAATCTTAGAACTTTCATTTGTCTTTTATCTAGGATCGACTGTGATCTACCCATAAAATCAACCAGATTTAAGACCCAAATGTTGAAAGTAATATATAAAACTTCATATGACCCACATATATTCTGGTTCTATCAATCCTCAACCTCCTAAGGAAAAAAAAAGAAAAAAGAAACGAGCATGAAAGCTGTGTTTGTGGGGGACTTTTTGGGTCGGCGTTAGACCTGATTTGAGCAGGCTACAGCCCTGCACGATCACACCATAACAAGTTCCGACACCTTGGCCTAACATTCTGGTACCAGATTCAGTCCGTTTGATGTTTTCACATTAAGCAACTCCATTCCTCTGGCACCCCTCTTCCCCACCTATCACACTCCTCCAACTTCCAGCCTGTTTTGACCTTCTGCCAGTTTCACCAAAACCTTTTCAAGCACACCTGGTAGTGGTTAGGCTCAATCACAACATGAAGCTGCTGAGGGCTGCTGCGGAAGAAAAGAAGAACATGACAGAGAAACATACCCATATTAACACAAATGCTATATGCTGTGTTTTACTGGGGACTCATACCTGATTCTGTGTGATGGGATGCCCTTGACATCCAATGCTTGTCTCAGTAGCTTACATTTTATCTAAGAGTTTAGTTACACCAAATGAAATGGAAGGAAAAGCCTTAATTACCTGAATGCACATCCATTGGGTTAATTTCTTACAGGATCTCTGATATAAAATGAGCCTGAAAGTAGTTTTGACATCGTTTCAGTAGGCATTATAGGATGACAACAAACGTCTTTATCAAATTTCACAGATGGGAGATGTGGAATAAATCTTATTGAGGATGGCTAAACCCTCCTTCAATGTGTAAGACCAGTTTATGTGTGTGCAATATATGGAATTAAAGCAAAGTCATGATCTTGGTATTTAATCTCTAAAAGCGTTCCGCATGTTTAAAAAGTTTCACTGTTTTTAGGGCTGCAATGACTGGTTTAGACACATGTGGAACTTTGGAAACGCTGGATGAAGCCAGCTGGATTCCATAAAGGCCTCAAAAAAGCCTTTGCACTTTGTAAAAGCCATAGGATTTAACTAGCAGACAACATAACTTCTTCACATTCTGAGTATCACATGAAATGAAAAAAGAGAGCTTAGATAAGCAGGTCAGGAAAAAAACATGCAATTACAGACTTTCAAACAAAAGCCATGTTTAGACTGAGAAACATGCCAGCATGTGAATGACTGCTGATGATTTGCATACTATTTATTGAGTTATGAAGAGAACCCATTTTACTCAATGACTAAAACAAACACTGAGACAGTCCTAGAGGCGTCCAGAGGTGAAAACAGAAATGTTTGTTTACACATCAGGCTGTTCTGTTTCATTTGGTCTCCTTCAAGTTGACTTGTTGCTGAAATGTTTGATCCAATGGCAGAGACGATTAGTTTCTCTCATTTTTATTGTGTTATTGTTGTTTTTCATATTTTTCTGTGGTTAGGCTTGATGAGGGTAAAGAGTATGTGATGATTTGGTCATGCCTTAATAATTACATTTCCATCATTGGATATGTTTGCTATTCTTTAAAATGTTTTTTTTCTTTCTTTTTTGCCCAATTCCCATCATGTCACATAAACGCTGCCTAACAACAGACAACAGCTGAGGGATATTTGATCATTTCACGATTTCTAATCATTCATTGTTCAGACATATGGACAAATGTAACTATTTCACATTTTCTGTTGCAACTGGGCTTTCTGTGGCTTTTGTTTTCCATAATTATAATAGAAGGCTTTATTGCCATTGCACAGAGAAAGTACAACAAAATTAAAGTGTATAAAGATATAAAAACCAATGCTTATTTGTGAACGAACAAAGCTGAAATTGATATAAAATATATGTGACCAAGTAAATAAACAATTAGCATATAAACAATATCTATGCTGGTTCAGATAAGTTCAGTGTACATTATGAGAGCACTTTTTTGTTGCTAACCCCTGGAACCTCAGAAAGCACAATGTGTCAGAGGATCAACAAAGAGAAACCACACCGCAAACTTAAGGCATCAGATTTGCTACTGCCCCTGCTGCTTCTCCATCCAACTTCTAACTCTTTTTTCTTCGTCAGGAACTGATTTAAACAGGTTTAATTGAGACATCCAAGGCAATTCATCAGGAAGATCCCAGTAAACATAAAAAAAATCCAGGGACTGTCAGGATCATATTTATGTTGTTGTTTCTTTTCCCCCTTTTTGATATATTACACTGCCCTGACCAGATAATTTAATGTAATACTCTCAAATGTGTTCTGCAGCTCACTAGGCTCAACATCATGTCAACAGATTGGCCCTTTCCAATTTAGAAACAATTCAGGTGTTAAGAATAGCTGTATTTACAAAGGTCACTGACTTTAAATCTGATCTGAAACTGGAGAGGAGCCAGGGGCATTCCTGCAACTGTTTTAGGAGACTCATTCTGGCACTTTCCATACAGCCTTAATGAAACAAACAGGACCACCACAGATTAACGCTTTAATTCTAAGACTGTACATTTATATGTTCTTATCTCCACAGTTAATGTTTGACCAAACTAGTTTTCTTTTTTACCCCCCCCCACCAGTTTTTTTTCTTATGTTAACTCAGTAACTTCAAGCAGAATCAAAGAAAATCTCATATCTTTGTCTTTATCTAGTGTTTACAGAAGTATAAAGAAATCCTCCCCTGCTGCCCATGTCAAAATGTGTGCAACCATAGCAGAGTGAACACTTTGTGTTTGCGTTGCGGGAGAGCAACTCTGTACTTAGCGTGTTGTTTTTAGCTAGTCTTAATGTCTTCCATGTCTGGGCCTATTTGTCTCTGGGCTGACTGGGCCACATCAGTGGGGAACACAGAGGAGAAAAGTGAAGTTTGCATGTGTGTGATGTCTGTGACAGCTGCAGGCCTGGTTCACAGAGCCACTGTGGCCCACTCTGTCACACAAGTCAACAAACCCTCAATTGCAATTAGCATATCCAGGGTGAAAATATTTAGTCTTAACTGGTCTGTAGTACTTGCATCCATAAACTGTAAATGAAAAAAAAATGAACATAGCCACAGTGACATCACCCACTGGTTTGCGGACAACCATTTTGAAACTTTGACTTGAGCAACTGGCTTGTTGTCATCTTTGAAACCAGATGTGAGGAAGGAGTGGTAGATCTGACAGAGATCTTCAGGGAATTATCTGCACTCACATAGTTACAACTTGCAAATTGCAAGATATCCCCACTTTAAATCATACACAACTTTTTTTGTCTATTTTACTTTAAGTAGGACTATAATTCACAAAATGAATATAATCTATTAAAGATGAGTTCAAACTAGCCATTGAGACTGCAAACTCAGAGAAATATTAACAGCAGTAACAAAATGATAAATAAGATAATTTCCCCAGAGAATTTTGCAACCATACAGTTGCCTCCTTATGCTTGATCGAAATAATGCCAATAAGGTGCTCCTGCATTGGCTTCACTTTTACAAATATGATTGTGAAACAAATGCTGCACCTGGCAGAAACAAAACTCCTTAACTGCAGTAAATGCTGAGGTTTGAGACTGAATCCTTCACCATTTACCCAAACTGTTATCCTGCTGCAGATAATTGTCAGTCCCCCCCCACACACACATTTCCACCTCCTCTGTTTACTGAAAGAATAAATCTGCAAATCTTCCTGAAAAAAATCTCCTTTTTAGATACACAATTTCAAACATAATTTTGCACAAAATTTATATATATATATACTGTGTATAAATATATATATATATATACACACAATTCCTTTCTTCTTACAACCACTTATCTTACAAAGTGCTGCAAACACCTGGATGGCTTGCCAGTCCATCATGGGTGCAGGGCTCAATGACACCGGTGAGTTACAGTTTTCCATTCACCAGCTGTAACTGATATATCTGCTCTGAGGGGACACTATCATTAATGTCAAGCATTCTCCTATTTACAATACTTGAGCAAAATGTCTGACAAAGAGCCATTCAACACATAAGACAGTGTGCAGGTGGATAAATCTAATCAAAAAGTAGTGTGTGTATTCAGAATCAGAACTGGTCAGGCAACTACCACTCCTCCCCAGGAGACAAACCTGCAACTACGACAACATGCAAGGATGGCATTATATTCCGTACTGTAGGCTGTGTTGGACCAACATTTCTGATAATTGCAACAGTCTGACTGTAATCAATAAGCATGTGTATCATTTTTGATTGGAAGCTAGCCTCACACAAAAGGCCTGGGAGTGAGCTGCTAGCTGCCTTTCAGAGAAGAAAAAATAGATCAAACTCGGCTCTTTTTATCCACTCATTTTTTGCTGTTTCCATTCACCTTGTAAGATGTTACAACCAGTGAATGCATGTAAAACTTTAGCTGTACCCACTCTTGTAGGCCCAAATGCAATGTTATTAATTTGGATCAAACCAACATTTTACCTACTTCAAAAGATTAACACTACTGTCACAGCCTTGCAACAGCTGTTGTGGATGTTAATTCCAGTAAATGTGTCCGTCTTGTCACATTTATGTGAATGTCTGTGGTGGCAAGACCAGAACTGACAGAGAAAGTATGAATGAAATTATTAACGAATTAAGCTATATCTTTGTTTGGCAAGATTCTATTATTTAGGAGAACACCCAACAAAGATCAAGAGAAAATGAGGGTGTTCCCCAGTGAATGAAGACATACCATCTACATTTACCCAAAAATTTGTGACCACAACAGTAAAACAAGCGAATAATAAAATGATCATATTCATTTAATCTTAGTGACATGTTCAAAACTCGAGCGAAAGCAATAAACTCCCATGGAGCAAATGGACATGTGAATTCACTTTGCGTGGAAACAATTGTTGGAGGCTGTGCTCATTGCCAAAACCAGCCTTTGTATCACACAGTTCATTGAATTACAGCTATGGCCATGTTTTTCACTCATTTTGCATGACAGCAGCTGTTTGTTTGCATTTATAGTTGTGTTAGAAACAGATGATGGGTCACTTCTACTTGCTCATTGTGAATGTTTAAGCCATTAGATAGCTGAAATCTGAATTTAAGATGCTATGTAGGGGTGTGGACGAAGGGTTTGTGTCCCATGATCTCTCTTGAGGCCACCACTAATGTTTCCAAACAGCTCTATTAGCTCATATGACTTGAGCAATATGAAGGTCTGTTATAATTTTGGGAGCCACAGGACAAAATCATCTGATACTGCTGACCCATATATTTTCTCTTTTTGTGTTACTGCATTGTTTTGCCCCTAAGGTAAAATTCAGGAGTGGGGGAGTAATTTTCTGTCTATTCAGACATCCATATCAGCCCACTGATCTATCACTGCAATGCTGCTGTTGAAGGTTGAGTTCAAGTGGTACATTTGTTACCAGATGGCTTTTCACTGGTCTACATTAGTTGACAATCTGTTCACTTTTACTTGTGTGTTTTTGGTTTTATTGTCAAACTGATGACCTAGGGGCTTGTTTTACACATATCCTTTAAAATATCCAAGATCAACAGGCTGGCAAGCAACCATGGCTGTCTGAGCACACAGGAAGCAGCATGTGATTCAGAAGTGATGCTGCTGAAATCTGTGTGAGTTTTGAAGGTTTGTAATGTGGGACACTCCCTGATGGCAAGTGGGAGACTGTTCCAGATCTTACTGGCCTTT
>JBBBVU010000006.1:16468562-16483827 GCA_037177055.1 Atherinosoma microstoma | reverse complement strand
ATCACCTGACAAGTCAGAGCAGGCTGGGTCTTTTCAGGATAGATTCTCAGTTGGATCAGAGCAAAAACAGTGTTTGAAACAGACAGCAAAATTAGGTGCTGCAAAAGTGTGCAATATGAAAAAAAACAATGTCACTTTTTTAAAATTATACCTTTGTAAAGTTACTCTAGTACAACCTAAAAACATAAAAACATGTACCTGTACCTGAGCATAATATGGAATTATATTGTATTTGTATTATATTGTATTTGCAACTGCAAATCAGTGCTTTCTGTGTAATTTTTTATGCATGTTTTAATGTAAGTACAGGAAGGGAGAGTGTAACATATCTATTAGTAGAAAAAATTTTGTTTGGAGGAAAAAAAAAAGATAATCCATTCTCAATACTGCTTATTCCAAGCTGTTACTGCGTGAGAGATAGGGTTGAACCTGGACAGGTCGCCAGTCTATCACAGAAAAAATTGATGCAGACTGTAATTTGCACTTTACCTGAATTTCCTGATCTTCACCGTAATGAATATAAATATGAAAATGAATATAACTGACTATAACAATGCAAAGTAGGGCAATGCAATGCACAACAGGTTTCATTTAATAGGCCCATCCCTTGTATTTTGTACGTGTACGTCTGGGTAACGGCCAATTCTATGTGAAATCCTACACTGTGCCTTTGAGCTTTGTGTTGAACCTTGCTAATACAAAAGGCATTCATAATAGAACAAGCAGAGGACAAGCGCAGAGAGCGATCAATGATGTCATCAAATTCTGAGGTCCAGACTCTGGGAGAGATTCAAAGATTTTTCCTATTTCCAAACACAGAGATTAAAGGCTTACTCTCAGCCTTTTATCTTATAAACAACAAGTGTAAGCAAAACATTTTAGTCCTTTGTGTGTTCAATGATCCTTAAGTGACTGAGAAAACCACTATACAGCACATATGAATAGATCTGAATGGATCTCAACAATGTCTGACATATCCACTGAAAGAGAAGTCTTAACTTTACACAGCATGAACCACAACAATGATGTAAACATGGCTCGCTTTTCTCACAGCTTCAGAAGACATTACTTATGGTTTACATCTCTCAAGATGTTCTCTCCTCTTTAAACAAAATGAGAAAACGTCTTTTTTCATTCACTAGCAGATTATTATATTTTTTTAGGGTATGAAATTGCTCATTTTAGAGTCCACTTCATCTAAAATCTTGTATTTAGTCCAGTCAGAATAATATTTTTGATTGGACAGTTTTCTCATGCGTAATTGCAGTGAAGAATATTTCATTTTCAAGAACATTTCCCACCAGTGACAATACACGAACTTTAGTGCACTTATTCAAAAAGCAATTAACTTCTTAACTTCTAACTTCTTATTAAATACGAATGAAAAGCAATCATTAGTGTTGAGTGAGAGGCAATTTTTGCTTTTTTCTATGTGAATGTGTGTATGTGTATGTTTATATGTGTATGGGCAGTGCAGTGCTTTCCAAATATGTGTTCTCAAATGGCGAGCTTTGACAACAGTGGTAATGCCTAATGTGGCGTGTTCTGCCGTGACTGCAAAACTATTCAACCCCTGGTGCATTGGGTGTCCCATTCAATGGGGGTTAGATGGGATTCCCCATGCAATCCAATCCAAACCAATGCAGAGGATCTAAGGTTATGTAAGCAAAGATAACCTCAGATCCACTGCTTGTCTTTAAGGTTTGGTTTGAATAAACTAAGACATTGACTTTAAAAAATGTAAACTCAAGGCATAAAAAAAATTATCCCCAAACTAATGGGTGACATCACAGTGGCAACTTAGACACAATCTCTGACACGGGGAACAAATCCAGCAGGAAAAAGATGACTGCAAAAACTATCTCATATCAGCATTTTTTTTTTATCCTATTATCTAAGCTTCTGTGCTGTGAGGAAAAAACATTTCTAAGACTCTTCATCTGCTTGCACAAAATACATTTGAGGCAGATACTGTGAATCCTCTTGTAACCCCCAGCTCAGATGTAGCCGAACCAACTGCACAATATGCTTGAACCGATTAAGTAGGCTTTTGGCTCACATTCACACACTGCATTGAGGCCTTTCTCTTTTTTTTTCTCCCCTCTATCTATGGTTCTTTTCTTTTGCTTTGAAGAATGTAACAAAGGTTGTCCAGTCCTCTCCTGCTAAGGCTACCCTGAGTGGTTCCCTTGTGAGCCATGGGTGGGCTACAAGAAGAGTCTCTAGTGGTGCTTGGGCTCTTTCAACTGGGTTCTCCAGTCATCCAACATCTGGGATCTGGGATGGAGGTGAGAAGATTGAGTATTTCAGCTTCAGCCAAGTAAAAAAAAACACAATTATTTTATCATTTTTGACTTCTTTAACTTCCTGAAAACTGTCACATGACCTACAGAATCATCATCTATGTAATATCTTTAATTTTTTCTTCTTTTTTTTTGTATTGTTAAAGGTTTTGTACGCAATTTATTAGTCTCAAATTCTGTGGTTCATGTTGTGGTTTTACAGAATCCATTTTGCAGAATTCTTGAATGCCTTCCTTACTGCATTGTTCAGTCAAAACTGAGTGGAAAATGAGTTGTTGTGAGCTTCACAGCGAGAAGGATATTATGTTTCATTAAAGGCTCTACAATAAAAATATCACTTATCCCTCCTGACTGCACTTGAGCTTACAGCAGCTCTAAAAATAACAGCAGTAGTTGACTACAGCTTGTAACTTGGCCTTGGATGTGTTTAAAAATGATAAAAAGGAAACAGATACCTAACAGCACAGCTAATATTTATAGTGGATCACAATCGTACCACAGCTGTGGATCATCTTGGTTACAAAACCATGAACCAGAACACAGGGGGACAGCTTTTAAATCATTAACACATCGCTACAAATCGCCACATACTGCCCGCCGCTGCCAAATAACTCGAAGCGACCGTGCCTGAAGTTTCTGTTGGCCTGCAGCCAGTTACCACAACACAAGGTAAAAGACTGGAAGCTGCAGGTGTTCCAAAGTCAGAGCACAGGGAGGAGTCAGGACATCATGAAATGAAAGGCTACTGTTTACCTCATTTAAAAAAAGGGAACATTAAACCAGCAAAACTACGTTGTCATACAGCATGTTTATTTTGGATTTGAGAAGCTAACCAGTCAGCAGGATGAGATGGAAATATTGGCACTGAGAATATAACCACCAGAAACTGTGGCAAAGATATTTGGTTGTGGAGAGGATTCAGTTTAGAAACAAGTGGCTCTCAAATATTCAACCATAGTGAAATATTCATCAAAGTTAAAACAAAAAAATCTCTACAAGTTTTCACACTTCAGTCCAGAGCCAAAAGTCACTGTCACATCCCTCCAAACTCCGGCCTAAAAAGGTCAAATCAACCATTATTTTTCCAGATGATGGCAGCTTAAAGACGAGACCCATCTCAGCACATGAATGTAACGAAAATCCAATAAATCCTCCTTCAAAGCAAAACAGTAATGGCAAATGATTCAGAGCTAGCCAGCTGTGGCAACACTACTTGATCCAAGGTGAGAGAAGAAATAACAACCCTGTTTCATACAACAGTGGATGAGTGACAGTTGCTGTAATGACAAACAGAGAACGTGAAGTGTTTTGGTTCTCTTACACGTTTCACATATTCTCCTGATAGATGCAGAGGAGGAAAGAGACGTTTCCTTACAAAGACACTGACATCAAAGCTGAGGGAAAGAAAAGGAGCCAGCATGACATGCGAGGGAGGATGTGAGATGAATTCCATGGCACACTAGGACTTGGCTGAACGCCAGTGGGGTACTGAGTTAAAGGTCATGGTTTGGGTTTTTTTAAGGTAATCCTGGCACTCAGATCCTTCCTGTCCATATAGTATAACCAAAAACCCCAAACTCAAATCATTAATATGACAAAGATGATAAATTAACCACCACCTGAAACTCTAAAAGTCTGCAGGTAAATGGTATGAAGGGATGCATGTGGGTATTTTCAAGAGGAGCAGGTGAAAGCTCACCAAATGGTTAAGATTTGAGTTATGGATGGTTAATGAGAAAAAAAACACATCTCTTGAAGAGCCTTTCTGACTAAATATGTAAATATGCTTGATCTGTAACCCGAAACAGGTTAAACTAAATTTAATGTGTAAGTAAAAACATAGGTTTTCTTGGTTTGCTCTTCCACATCCTTCATCCATTAATGACACATCGAGGGCAGCACAAACTGTGTTGAGGCAAACTCAAACCTCAGCTCTAAACCACCGCAGACCCCCTGAGAGAAGATAAACAAACTATTGTGTGCAGACAACAAATAAATGTTGGTTTTTGCAAAAATACACTTTGATTCATCCCAAATTTTCCTTCCCACCAGGCAGTCAGCTGTTTAAAGTCTGTGGGTACTGATGTTACACACCTGTCCACTCCAACCATGCCTGCTCCAGTCTCAAAGAAGGGCTGAAGCCCAGAGTGGTGAGGGCCACACAAGATCTACTTTTAGCTCTCACATTCATGCATCAAAGACATGCCTTTGTTGTTATTTCCCAGCAGAAGTTGGCCTTGTTGTCAGAAGTGAGATTGGAAGAACACAAGGAACAGAATATAAATTACTGGACCAAAACTCATTGAGACATCAGTTGTTATCCACAGAGATAAAGTTATTTTCACTGGTCAAGCTGCACGTTTACCCTTCTACCTCACTCCCGTAAACACAGCAAGGAAGGGGGGTGGAAACGTAGACAGCTCTCTTCTTTCCTGGATGGGTGAGGAGTAGCGCTGAGGGGCCTTACAACTGGAAACAGATGGCTTCTTAATATGTGCATACCTTTGGATGAGTGTGTGCAAGACAATGTAAGCACATGAGTTTGCTTATATGATATAATGTTATAGAAGTGTGAAGCAAATCTAAAAACGTAGCAGTCATCAGGTCTAATCTGACAATAAAATAAGAACATGTTTAGGAAACACAGCAGTGCACATAAATGACACTTTAACCTAAGCTATGTCATTATCTTACTGCATAGGGCTGTTAGGCTCATGGCCAAACAGAGAATATATACAAAAGCAGAATGTCCCAAAGTGTGAGTTGAGTGATACCATCAAACCTTCAAGCAATCTAGCTTTGCAATCAGCTGTGAAGAGTAAGAGCCAGTCCTCTCGTTTTTCTTGTTTGCTGCTTCAGATTTCTCTTTTTTGGCACATTTGTTGTTTAGCTTGGCCTCCAGGGGTGACTCCAAGTCCATCATCCTATTTTGGAGTTTCTTTGAGGCAAGTCAAAGAGATGAGAGTCCAAGCCACTTGATCTTCCTCTGTGTCTCATGGGTGCCATGGGACATGAATGGTTTTAATTATTCCCCTCTTTGCACGCATTCACCAACACACAAAAGTGAATGGATATTTGGTTTTACTGTTTTGAAGTGACTCCAGTGTGTGTGATTCTAAAGATCCTTTTCATGAACACACTCTTTGAAGTCAAATTTACAAAATAAATATGAAATTATTAATCATTCAAGATGTTTTTATCAGTTTTCACATGAGCACACATAGCCTTGAATTTAATTCACGTCTTTTTAAAATATACCACTTGAGTTGCTTTTATGTGAGCACACAAAAGTGCAGGTGGCTTAGCAGATATCTGGCAAAGAGCTTGGAAAAGACAAGCGCTTGCTGGTTGGGAGCACTGATAACCGTCGGATGATCTTATCACCTTTAGTCGAAGTGCTGACATCTCACACATCCACCTACATACACACATTATAACAGATTAATTACACAAGCAAACATGAGAAAGTTAACACTTAAAAATGTGCGTTTCCATGCAGCAACATGTATGTTGTACGCTGCCAGGAGATAATAGTTTGCTGAGGGATAGTTTTAGAAAATTTACTGCTCATCGTCTTCCATTTTAACAACCACAAACTGTTCAGTTGTCAACCAAGAGATCAAAACTACCAATTTGACTAAATTACAGCATGAAAGAGAAACACAAGTCAACAGCGGTCACAATGAATCATGCCCTAAGCGCGGATTATATGAGGTTGTAAAAGACAAGGCAGATAATCCACTAAGAATGTGTCACCTCTGATTACAGCTGTCTCTCCTCAGCTGGGATCACTGCGTTGACATATGAACCTGCTCTTAAAGGGGAATACCAACTAATTTCACCTTTCAAGTGTATGCATTCTTTAATTCTGCTTTTAAGAATAACAAGCACATGCAAAAAAAAAAGAAAAATAGTTTGTGCCCACCCAGAGTTATTTGTGAGGTCTGATGGATTTACAGCTGTCTCCAGCACAAAAATGGCTGTAACGACATTATTTGCCAGGATCAAGGGGCATTTCTAGATGCCAGTGGATACAATTCCCTATTAAATATTTATTTAGAGTAGGTTTTTAAAAGATTGAGGTCATTATGAACATTCAACACATGTTCATTTTTAACTGAGAAACTCTTTTTAACATCCTGAATCCCCTGTCTCTGTCTTTACCCTTCGTACCATCATGTCCATGCAGCTCAGGCAGTCTGAGTTGCAGTCAGAATTAGGACAAAATGCAACAAAATGAGGACTTACTGTATTTGCAGACAACACTAGTATAAGCACAAAACTGCTTTAATCAGGCCCTCTATACCACATCTAGTTCACCGACAATAATTACAGCCCGACCATTTAAATAGGCAGCGGCCAAGGCTAACACGCAGAGTGGGACAGATGTTGATGTTTTTTTGTCCTAAGCTGTTGTGCTGGTCAGGAAAATGTAAACAAAGATCAAACCATCATCAAGTATGGTTATCTAATAAGAAAAACAACATATTAATTCCAATGTCATTTTATTAGTTTTCTTTGTAAGGATTAATACACACATAGACTTCGAGCATACACAAATAGTTTAAATTGTCCTGACATATGCATGGACCAGGCTCTGTCTGTACATTATATGAATGCCTGTTCTCTCATCATTTTTGTACTTATTTTGAATAAAATGTGTCTGAGCTGCAGTTAAGACTTTTCCAAACAGATTCACAAGCATTGCTGTTTGACTTGTTGTCATAATGCTGCTAGATAATCAGCTATACAAAAAGATCTATTTTTGTTGGCATTCATAAGATCTTACTGGGGCCTGATGATGAGAAATGGACAATTCTTATGTTTCACATTGTTCCGATTCTTCTTTATAGAGCCATAGAAAAACATTTTGGGATAATTGCTTTGGATGGAAAAACAAAAAATAATCTAAGGCTTAATAAATTTCTCTCTGATAGAGAATTTTTTCCTGAACTTTGTCCATTTCTGGCTTCTTTAATGTCTGTCAGGCTAAGATTTCTTCAGCATCAAAACTTCTCCGTAGACACATACAATATTTCTTATTGTTAAACCTGTTCTAGCTTGGCTGCCCTCCCTTGTGCACCTACCACTGCTGAGTTGTAAATTTTCATAGTGTACAAAAATGTCTCTTATTTGTCTATATTTTATATCTATATTTTATGGTAGTACTTGTCAGAGTTTTTTTTTCTTTCAAAAAGCTAGTTCTTGTTACATATTCCAACACATTAAGTCAATGTAGTTGTTAGTCTGCACATTGCATTGCAAAGGGACATCTCTACCTCACTTTGTGATTACAACAAATCATCTGGCAGAAGTGGATCCGTAAAATATAGTTTAACAAACCATTAGCTCTTTGGGTTAGACATTTGCTTCCTCCTCTTTGTTGCACAGATTTCTGCCTCGCCTCTGCTGGGACATATGTATGTGAGTGCTAATGACTATGATTAGGGAAGCCTGGATTAGGTCTTGCTGTGGTTCATGACACATGCACACCGTAGAACTGGCACACACACACACACACACACACAAATTGGGTCTGTTTTGGGGTAAATCGGGATAAAACCAAAAACCAAAAAGCATACACAAAAAGACGTACTACTTAATTAAACCTTGAAATACACGCAATGGGTTTTCCGCAAAATAGTGCTAAATAACACAGATTAAAGTAAACATAGTTGTAACCAACTCATTAGTCTTGTTCATGACAGGAGCCTCTGGAATAAACATCTTAACAACGTGGGTGTGCTAAACTAGCACACCATCATAAGTGAGAATGCATTTCAAATAAAAGATTTCCTGAGTTTTGAGAAAAAAGCCTCTCTGCATTGTTTAATGGCCCCTTGCCATTACGGTACAAAAATACAGCATTTTTTCCCTCTTTATTACATCTCTCATTAAAGAAAGACAAAAGGCAAATAAAGTCAGTGACAGTAATAAAGCTTTATTTCTGCAGACATTCTGTCTTAAAGTGCTCAATCCCTCAATGCAATGATAGAATATCATGCCATTTGTCTTTGGGAGGATAACCAATTATCTCCTACATGGAGCAAGAAAATCCCTGAGTAATTCTGTGCTCAGGGGGGTGGCAAGGTTAGCCTACAAGTCAGAAAAAATTAGGCTCAAATGTCTGGACAAGTTACAGTAAGGGTGACCACCTCAGAGGAAATAAATCAGCTTTTCACATGGGCAGTCATTGAGGGAGACTAGAGGGGCAACAGTTGGCTGTCAACTTAGAGAGAAAGAGGGTCATCATCCACTTAGGGAAGAGTGGCAAGTCTGTCTCTCCCTCCCCAGGATCCTCTAAGCTAAGCCAGGCACCAGCAGGGGGACAGAAGAAGGTAAAGCCAGTTAAGATGAGTTTTCAGCCAAATATTGACGAGCACAACCACTTTAACCTGTTGCATCAGGCAATAAACAGGGAATCTCCTTTGGTTATCCACTGCTATGATATCAGTGAGCATCTCCAAACATTATGAGCAACACCAATGTTTAAATAAGTTGTGAATATGATGTACTTTTTTTTTGCTCTACAATTTTCATACTGTCCACGTGTGCAGACTTGAACTCTCTCATTTCATGAATATCCCACCAACAGTTAAACAAGGTGTCATTTTTCAGTAAATAGGTAAGTTTCACTGGATTTCCCAAACTTTTTCATTTCCTGTCATTCATGGATAGGCACAACTAATAACCAGAGTACTATTACAGATAGTTCAGGTCAGAGTGAGTTTATTTAAATGAATACTGTCCGTGTCTGTAGTTTACTTCAACTGCACTGGAGAAAACAACCAAATGTAAAATTTGACAAGCTGCAGCTTAATAGCGTTTACAGATCTTAGGTTATTTTTTAACTTCAAGCCTGTAGAGGAAGGAGTGACTGTCTTTCTGAGACTGTGTGCTCCTCCGTGTGCTTTTCTGCAACTACCACAATACATTGGTGTCAAACTTTGCAAGTTAATTGCTTTTTTTTTAAGGCTAGTATGTTCATTGGTTACAATAAAACACTGTTAAACGAGGCGCCAAACTCATAAACTCTACTTATCAGTGTCCAGGAAGAGACAGAAAAAGTATGTCTATGTACTTAAAGCAAAGCTAACTTCTGAATCACATTGTGTACTTGTGTGTGCCCAAATGCCACGCACATGCATGTTTACATATGTTTTCACTCAGGCCTTTGTGCTTATTCCCTCACATTTATCAAAGAAAGCAAGAAGCCCAATTAAACAAAGTGACAGAACACAGTAACTCTCTCTGCCTCATTCCTGGGCTCTGTTTTCAGAGTGTTGCTGAAATGCTGTTAATTGTCGGTCAAATTATGATTCTTGGCTGTGTCCCACAACTGCCACTGTGCGAGCGCAAGAAGGACCAAAAGAAAACAATCCTCTGTTGATAGAGGTGATTAAAGCTCATAACAAAACTGATATAGAACAAGGAAGGCAAACTGACCATCAGAGAGTGAAATGTGGCTGTACTTGGTTTAGTTTATCACTCACCAATGCAGGCATGAACTCTGACTGAAAGCTGTGTTCGAAGAATAATGCTGTGTTTCTTGCCCCTCCTATGAAGAAAGGAAACAAAATTAGAGAAAACATGTTACAAGAATATCAGAACTACCTCAATTATTTCAATTTGTATGTGTACTGTATGCATATGTATAAATAAAGCACATTTTCTTACAATGCAAATGCAATTGTGATTAAAATCAGAAAAAAAAACAGAATGAATATTTCAATTTGAGAAAATCATACAAAAGAAAAAAAAGGTTAGTGTATGATGACATGATAAAATGTGCTTTAGCTCTGGGAAGTTTTAACAAAAAGATGAACAGAACTGGAAAAGGTCGTCATTGGTATAAAATGAATTATGGGAACAAGTCCGAGGTCATCTTCACCCCCCTGTGTTAATGGAGACATGCCAAGACCCGATCACCATCTTGTCAATTGCTTACAATGACTGAATGACAATCCATAACAAAGACAACAACAATGCATCCTGAGTCTCTTCAGTCATGCAGAGTGTATTCTGTTTAAATCAAAATATTTGCCTATTTTTGGGGCCTTTTCTACTTTAAAGCTTGAAGTTTAATACAAGCTGCTATAAGGTTTGCATTAATGTGTCTTCATCTCTCAAACTGTCTGACAACAAATTTGATCATTAAATAGGTTTCAATCAAGTGAATACTTCCATTCCCAAAGAAATTCTGTAATTTAGGGAACTTAAATTCACCAAATTCCAAACTTGTGTTTTCTTGCCACCCTTTCGTTAGAATTTAGATCATAAATTACATGCCAAAAAGCTCGAGAAACATACAAACAAACCAACTAGACACAAATGTAGACAAGAGCACAGCAGGTAGAGTTGCGCAGCAACCCACCACCCCCTTTACTAATCCTGCTCTCTGACAAATAGGCTTTTATGCCGACTGCACAGAGTTTGTGTGATTGTTCAGACCGGCGCAGTGCCAGCATCAGGCTGTCAGTGACCATCAGGCAGGACTGTGTCTGACAGACAGAGAAAAGACCTATCAGCAGAGAAGGCAGCTCATACTGCTGCCTTGTCACAAACATTCACAATTACAAGACAAACATAGTGACATCTTCCCTACCCCCAACTGGACACTTGGAGATTTGCTCTGACATTCACACAAGCAGATTACATGGCAGGAGGAAACCTGCTCATGCTCACTATTTTTCAAATATAATATCCAGCAACAAGCAGAGACGACACAGGAGTAACATCTGTCAGTGCGGACCTTTCCTGGTGAGATGAGACAGCGAACAGGAACCTAATCCTCTGTGATGGTATTGAAGCAAATGGGTAACCAGAGCCATTTTGCCACAAATGTCTGCTTTCTCTCTGCTTTGCTGCAACTTTATCCCTGTGCTTAACCAAGACCTGAGGCTACACAGGCCAGCATGCTCATTATCAAATTAAAAAAATGTGCATAGAATATGTGCAAAGTTTTAAACCCCTCTCTCAACAATACATTTGAAAAATCAACACTCCCTTAGGCAGCTTACAGTCCTGTCAAGGCTGGAGCCCTAAGTTACAGAAATAACTTTAAGTGTAAAGGATGTTACCTAAATCCTTTCTAATGAACTGATCGGTCCTCTTTTGGTCAGTTTGTTCTCCTGTGCCAGAGTTTTCTGGTTGCCATTCAGTGGTAGTGGTATTACACAACTTCGGTCCAGGTCAAATTAATTCTGATTCATCACGCTTCTGTTATATCTTTACATAAAAATTGGAATCACTTTAACTGAAAAAGTTACCATCTACTTCCATTGTGCTTCCTGGCCAGTACTGAAAGCAAATGGTAAAAACTAAGTTCATTGTTTTATTGAAAATGAAATGAAAAACATATGCACATTTTAAGTTTAAAATGGAGTGTGCAATCTAGTTTTTGGCAAGCACAAATCTATTATCCATCATTACCTTCACTTTGTCTATCAGATGTTACAGCTGCAGAATGTTAACAAACGCACCTGACAATTATTTACACATTGTTTTTTTTTTATTTTAGTCTTAACTCTCCCTTGCTTGATTCTGCTTTATTATTCAGTAACTTCATGAAGCTCTTAATACTTCTAGAAATGTGTACCCGCACTGACAGCAAACAATCTTGACCAGAGGATGCCTGCCAGCTTCAGGCTCTCTAGCTTTATCTAAGGAAGCATTACTGGCCCTGTTTATAAAACAACACAAAATGTGTACCCACAGAAAGCGAACGCACATACTTGGACTACAGTAAAGCTAGTACTTCCCCACAAAGAGCAATTCATGCCAGACAAGAGGGCCCCACAGAGGTCTACTGACTCAGCACTGTTTGGAGACCCCTGATCAAGAGACTCCTGCATCAGTGTCCACAGAGGGACCTCCAGTGTCTGTGTGAGCCAAGAGGGGTGAACAGGCTACATGCTCAGGACAGGGTTCATTTCTCCCAGAGGTGCTGCTTCACTAACCAGTGACCAGGTCTGACATGCACAAAAACAGCAAATAAACAGGAAGTTGCTCCGTTCTGCAATAATTCCCTTTAACAACGAGCACAGATGAGACAACAAGAACTTTATTTCCCTACACAAAGTTTAAATTGTTCCTGGTTCAGCATCTCCTCTGGCTCTTTTCAAATGCACTTTTTTCTCCTTAAATGAAAATCTTGTGTGCCGTGAGCATCTATGAAACAATGTCCGAATGAGTCATAAAAATAGAAAAATAATGAAAGCAGAGCCGTCTTAAGAGAGATGAAAGGATATGATGAGAAACTCTGAATAGCTGAGGCCTACACAGCAGGAGCAGTTGGATTTTAATACGTCTGCCTTTTAAATGCTTGTCAAACACATTGAAAACACTCAATAAAAATAGGAAGAGCATTTTCAGCTGAAAATTGTTGGCATTCTTAAATTCGTTATATGTCCCAGTAAAATACTAAAAGAATAAAATCACACGATGAATCAATTATGCAATAACAGCACTTGTCTTCCAAAGACAAACCAAGGGAAAAAAAGAGTATATCCTGGAGGTGTTAGAGCTAAACTGATAATCTGCCATTCAACTTCACACATCTGAGCAAAAAGTCAAGCACAACACGTAACACAAGTTCAGTTCAACATTTTTCCGACAACCTCACACCCAGGTTCCCCTGAAACTCGACAACCAGCTCTTCAGTTGATGCAATACACAGATCTAAATGTCTAGAAGCACACGTGAGGCCATCTGATCCAAACACTGACACCTTGAATCAGGCCTTTAAATGCAGGAAATTGTGTGTTATGTGATTCAATCTATCACAGCACCAAAGCTCAATGACAAGCTGACTACCTAAAAACAGATATGTCTGAGCACATGTCTGGGCAATATGGTCAGTTAATAACCTGAAGCGAGGCTGTATCAGTGATGGGGCAGGGAGGGATTTACGAGTTACAATCTCCTACAGCCGAGCTTCATAACATGGTGTGGAAGTGATTATGGCCCTTAAGCTCCCGTGACATGGATATCTCCTGGCTGTGCAGTATTCTGTCAGAGGATCATACTTTAATCTGATTGTAAAGACACTAGGTATGACACAGGCGCCTCAGGAATGTAACCTGTCATTAATATCAATTACAGATGGATTCAATTGCTAGTGATCAGGAGGGTTCAGGGATCTATCACTACTTGATGCCTTTGCATTAAGCAAAAAAAACAAAAACAAACCTTAATTTAATTCAAATTTTATATTTAGTTAAAGTGTATAACACTGAGATCAAAGAAAAAAAACTATAAATAAAAAGATAGAGACAAACTATTAAACAAAATAAAGATTCTTTTCCGAAGGTTATATGTTTTGGAGTTGACGACTGCTCTGAGATAGTTTGCTGTAAAAGGAGAGAGAAAACAAAACTAGAATGGAAAAGTAAAGGTGAAATGCCTCATCAGACCTTTTATTAGCTTAATAATCATCTAATCAACAACACTGAGCAGTGGGGGATATAATCCTGGACACATCAGCACCATAAAAAGCAAGCAAGCTGAACTGCCCTATTTTTGACTAAATAATTGGCTAACCACCTTCACCCCCAGCCTCCTCAGACAACACTGAGTGGGTTTAATGACACACATCCATACCAACCCGTGCCAGCTGGCACGACACAGTCCTTGGCAGGCTCGGTCGTTGACGAGAGAAGAAGTGGACCGCTTTAACCTCACAGCTCTCAATAACCTCCCATAAGCTCCTAACAATTTCTGCTGGAACTGGGAAAGGACGGCACTCTCAACGTCCAATAGAAACACCAAGGCAGAGAGCAGCTTATGAATTCCAAGTTAGACAAATAAATCCATACATGTTTGCGGTCCAGCTGACCAGGAATTCTCATGCCAACATTGGGTTTGTGATCATCTCAAGTGGGCAGCACATACATCAACATACACCAGAGTACATGAAAAAACATGTGGAGTTAATAAAGCAAAAGGCTAAAGAGAGTGTATGAAACAGAAATTAAACAAACACCATTTTAAACCTTTATTTCTTCATCTATGTCCAGGCGTAATGTCAATACAAAGTATCATCTTGCTGCATGCTTCAGGGAGATGTTTCAGTTCAATTATATGTTTGGAGCTTGTTATGAGTGAGGTTTACAACTGTAGTTACCTCAGCAGTCTAATGAGAACACCAAAGTGACATTCAGAAGAGATCAGGGTGATTACTTGTGAGACCTGCCCACAACCCAAGTGGTTTAGATTACATCACTGCTGCCACTCAACAAGGGAGGCCAGGTATTTTAAGGGACATGAGCGGATGAATTCCATGGAAACTGTTAGACGTGTAGTCTGTTCCAAAAAGAGAACTATTATCATGAGAGAACTGATGGCAAAAACTTATCAAACTGATTTTCTAACTATTTTACCATGTCAGCACAGCATACTACAGGAATATGATAGCTTAGAAACAGCTTGTGTCTGATAGATAAAGTGTTCTCTCCTGGTGTGATGATGATGATTATGGGGATAACAGCACTGATATTCAAGTTAAAAACAGGCTATTTCCTTTAACAACTCAAAGCGATGAAAGACCTCTGAAACTCAGAGACCCTAGGTAGGGTGGAGGGAAAAAAGCCTGTCCATTTTCAGCAGAGCCCACCCCCTCCTAAGAGCGGGAAGTAGAAGACATTCAGCTCAAGCCCGGAAAAGGGATTATTTGACTAATTCGTCCTGAATCCAAATAGGTATCATTATGATTCCAATCGCTGTAATAGGATCAAATTAGGCAAAGGAATATAGTGAGCAGGATATTAATATGTATCCCCATAGCCAAATGTATCAGTTCCCTCTTATCATTCCAACATTTTTATGTCTCCGTCTCTTGAAAAACACTTATCATATTGTAGTGATTATGTCTGACTGTAAAGGCAGAGGTATTTGGAGTGTTTTTTAAAGCCAAGTTCTTGTAATCAAAAACTTTCAAGTCACTTATTTGAGCATGTATAGAT
>JBBBVU010000006.1:16455432-16468472 GCA_037177055.1 Atherinosoma microstoma | reverse complement strand
ATATGGACATGATATATATACCTGCTTTTTGTGTTTTCAGCCTGCTCTGGCACCAATTACAACTGCATCTTTTTGAACTGCAAGGAATATATACAACCAACCCGTATAGCTGAATCCGAGTTTATTTCAGTTTTTAGTTTAAACACAGTAAGAGAGAATGTGTCTCATTTCGGCCCACTGTGTGTACAAGCAGTTTTTGGCTTTTGAAGTTTGGTAATCTTCAAGGAAACTTTAAGAGAGAGACAGACACAGAGGTGATTGTTATCTTACCCTCCATCCTCCTGAAATCCTTCCAGTTCATCTCTCTGCTCTGCCAAGGTGGACTCCAAATCCAAATAGCTTCCATTATGGGACAACTGGAGGGTGCAGTCATCGGGCTAAACAGGAAGAAAACATAGTTATGGCTCCATGAACTGAACAGTACTTAATCTGATTGGGTCAAAAACCACAGAAGGAAACAGATTCATCTCACAATATGATGACTGATAACGTTCATTTGTTATATAACAACAGAGAAAAACAGATGTATTTTTTTGCCTTTGTTGATACTTTCATGAATCATTGTCTAAGTGTAATGTGCTGTGTACCAAAGCAAGCTTTCGTAAAACTCTTTCTTTATTTGTTTATTTATTTCTAAATCAACCTTTGTAAATGCTCTAGAATGGCAAGCTGAAATCATCTGGGAAGAAGTCGTGCAGATATGAAGTTGCTTGGCAGTCTGGGGCCTCTTATCTCTCTGCCCTCCCTGTCTGATAAACTATCATCACACTGGATGATTTTGCAGAGGAGGTATGATTTGTCTGGTCTTGAACGGTTGTCATCGCCTGCCTATGGTCAAAGACATGAAGAATGAGAGCGTCTGTTCACTTGTCTGGTTGACCTCTAAATTGGAGATATTAACCTATTTATATTCAGGGTCTGTCAGCTCCACAGGACGCTGGCACCAACAGTGAAGCAGAAGACAGCAAAACAAATACCATTAAAACGAGGGCAAACACATGACTTCAGTTGAGAGATTGGCACGGCTCCGCTCTACCAGCAAGTCAGGGTGTCTAAAACAACATAGTGTTAGAGTATATCTTTCAGCCCTCACTGAAGCCCTGTAAGGTAGCAAAGATTATAAAATGCGGCCTATGCATCACGCACAGCCCTCGAACGTTCTTTACTCTTAATGGGCAACATATGTAAACACATATATGCAGCATGTAAAACTACGTGTTTTTAAATAAGAGCAGCCACTGCCAGGACTGATGCACTTCCACTTCCTTCCACACATGACAGTAACTTAATTTAATATGAAGGAAAAATGCTGGGAAAGAGATTATGGCTTTGATGTGTTCAGCCACTCTGTTTGTATTACTGCACTCCACAGCACTCAAGGACTGTGTCATATTTGGGAACTGAAACAAAACATGTGGTTGGTTAGGATAGCTCTAAATCTCCCCCAAAAATCATTCTCCAACTCTGAGTTATCTTGTTGTCTTTCCATGCTTGGTTAACCAAAAGATTATTGGTGATAAAAGAAAAGAAAGAAGTAGAAAGTTGTGGAAATAATAAGGCTGAACATCAACTTTTTGAGTGGAGAGCAGCGATGGGGCAAAGCAGCGAACAGCTGGAGAAGTCTTGTTCATATTGTTGTTAATGTTCTTACGGTGAGGCAGACAGACAGATAAAGAGACAGGTAAAATGAGAAGAAGCCAAACAAACATCTTCACTGTTTACAGCCAGGGGGAGGGAAGTGAGCGATTCTCCAGATTACAGGACAGATTCTTCCAGGAAATCCAAGCATAAGGGCCCAAGTTAAGCTCACTGTTTTTATACCTATGGATCACTTAGACAATGAAAATAAATAATGTGACAGTAAGGTGAAATGCAGCATGAGAAATGAGCCGGGTTTCCGCTCACGACTAAAGCAAATCTGAGACAATCTTTAAAAAAGCCACAAATAGACATGTAGACTGCATAGTGTTGCTATTGGCTACTTTCTAGAGTTTTGTATTTAATCAGAAGTAGGTTCCAGACTGTGAATAAAGTTTGAGGAATGAACATTTTAAAACAGCTGTGGTGGACATCCACAAGAGGAAAAACAAAATACTTTTTTAAGAATTACTTTCATTTTCTGGAGATATCTTAGATACTCTATTACTCAGTCACAGGAGTTTGTTGTTTGCTGTCTCAGTCTGGGAGCAGCTGTTGATTTGAGTTATTTTCACATGATATTTTTGAATTATCTTTATTGTTTGTTTCTTCACTAGATTGGACCAAACCCCATACAGTATCAAGTCCTCTTCAAAACAGGCAAAAACTTCTTCAGGGGTGCATTTCAACGTCTTTTTCACTTGGGACTCTTCATCCTTTCTTATGTACAGCTTCTAAATGCAAACTAAAAATGATGATGGAAATCATTTATTTGGTTGTATCTTTGGTGTTCTTTAAACTTTATATTTTGTTGTTCCTTACACTTTTGAGTACAAAGATTTCTGGATTAGAAAAGTGAGCAGCAATGTTTGCCCCCTTTCAACTTTTCGCTCTGCATCAGAGTCTTAAATAGACAAAACATTGGGTTGAATTTGCCACTGTAACCAGTAATTAGCCAACTGTGGAACCAAGAAATGCATTCTCCCCACAAAAGGTTTTGACTTACAATCCAAAAGAAACAGCAGCAGCAAACTCTAAGCTAATTATGCAAGTTTGCCATTAACCAATCCCCATTTGTACATCTATTCTTCCACATATCCACACATTCATCCTCTAACTTGTGTCCCTTTGGAGCTCATTACATAATCAACCTGGATTAGTAATTACAGGTATTGCAATGTAAAACCAGGCCGGGTTCATGCACTGATTGCTCCTTAATCCAGGAATGGGAAGGAGCACTGTTAGCAGATTATCAGAAGGAGAGACTTCTTTAGTTGTCTTCTGCCCAGGACTTGAACCCACAGTGGCTCTACAATGGCCAAGTCCATAGAAGAAACCACTAGCGCTCTGCTCACACACTGAGGTCTGGCCTCTCCCTCCAACAACCATACTGTGGTCCACTGACCAGGGAAGCAATGGAGGCAGAAATGACTAAAAATAAACACCATGCAATTTCCAATTTAAACCTGCTATCTCATTTCAGATGTCTTTGTGTACAACAGGAGGTGAACATTTAACACAAAATTCACCTTTTTGAGCACTGTTCCTGTTTTACCCAGCTTATATGTTTGCATCTGCAAACTGCAGTGGACTCCAGATCAAACAAAATAATGAAATTCTTTCAATTTAAAAGCTTTTGATGATGCTATTTGAGGTCTTCCTGTGAAGGCATGCAACAGTAAAAGCACACCTGATGCATGAATGAGAAACCACAACAGTACTCTTAAGCATGCAGAGGATTCATTATTATGAAAGGAGCCCTCTGCTGAGGCAGCCCTTCAAAATACAGAGAGTAGCAAAACCTCAGCTCTGCAAGACAATGTGTAGAGGAATTCAAATGAGGGACCTGTATTTTACTGCATTTAGAAGGGAAAAAACATCTCATTTGATGGAGCTTTTCATCATGGGACAAAAGAGAAAAAAGGCAGAAAAACAACTGCCCCAAAAAGTGGAATGGATAAAGTCAGAATCCTATATAGTAGAAGGTATATGACATACTGATCTATTGATTTGTGTTGAAAAACAGCTTATTTGGCTGAACTCCAACAAATTTAGAGCAGCGTGCACAGTTTGACGTCTGACTAAAACAATCCATTGATAAATCAGAAAGCCGAGTCAGGTGGTTAGCCTACTTAAAAAAACAACTGAAAGGCTTGCTCACAGAGATGATGCATCAGATATCTGCTATGCATCATGATGTTTTAATCACAAAAGTAAGCATATTAACAGTACAACTGCAGTAAAATTTGAAAAAAAAAGTGGGGGGAAAAAACACTGAACCCTACACAGTGGCTTTCCCTCTTAATGGTAGCTGAGGACATCAGAACAACTGCCCAAAGAAACCCATCAACAGTAGTAATCTATTTCCAAGGGGCTATCCCATGTACAACCCAATACAGCTCAGCTTGAACAACAGCACATGCAGACAGAAATCCCCTTGTGAGTATTTAGAAATTGACAGCAGCATACAAACAGCATATGCTAGCTGTTTAGACTCCCTCAAACCATCTGTTAGCAGTGCTCTCTCAGAATAACCTTAATCAGAGAGAATGCTCAAAGACAACAGGTTTACGTGTCAGACGTACACAGGGTCACATGAAAGATACTTGAGGTTCTGCTCTAGTAGTTATTAATCCCATAAAATGTATTTTCTGTTCCTCAAAACTGCACATTTTAAAGACGAAACCTTTTCTGACCTTAAAATGGCTTGGGTATAAATCTCCATGACCCCCCATGATGAATGGAATTTATAAAATACGCTCATCTGACCTCACCCACATCTCCACCTGCAAACAGGCAACACTGGCCTTTCCTGTGTCCCTTACAGAATGAAATGGCCAGTTTTAATACTGGTCATTTAGTTACCAATATTAAAAAACTTCTGGTTCGCTCAGCTGGCAGAGAGCTGCAGCAAAGGAACTCCTAACTGAGAGCCATGGGCACAGGCTGGAGCTTTAAAGCTGCAGTTCTTCGCTTGGCCTTGTGTCTATTGTCTTCTTCACCTAGATTGTGCTACTGGCCTTCCTGACACTGTGTTTTGGAGATTCAAATCAGACATTCAAAGGTATAGCATTGTTTAAGTTTGGTCATGGTATGTCTTATTACAAATATGAGAAGAAATATCTTATGGATTATTATTGGAGGAGGAGAACTTCAAAAGTTTAAGGGTGTGAATCGGAACTCTTAGTTCACATGTGATGACAGTCTTCTCATCCCATTGACTGTGTTTTTGTTTATGAGAGCGGCTCCCTTACAGCTAGCCACTAATAGCTATAATGTCTCACTAACCAGGCACTGCACAACTTACATCTGGTACTCCCTTGCAGAATGGCCTGCAGCTACACTGAGACCAGTTGACTTTGTAAAGTGCTTTCTTTTTTTTTTAATTCAGCTTCCCTTTCCTCTCTAACAGTAGAAAGTGTCCCCATCCCATCCTGCCGGCCAGACTGAGTGGGCTGCAGAATGAGAGGCAGGCTTGCGGTGATCCACAGCATCCTGAGACTACCATGACTTATCTTACCAGCTCTACATGAACAAGATGGAGTAATGCTGATCTGACAGAATGAAGGGAAAACACCAATTTAACTTCAATTTAGGCAACTTCCCAACCAGACTGAGATAAATGCTTCATAAAAGACTTAATCTCAGATGTAGTGTGTCCTCAGTGTTTTCTTTCAATTTTAAAGGTTAGTTAAAAGAGCTAATATTTCATTTATTTTAAAAAAGAAAAAGTGTTTGAATGCATGTGGCCAAACCAGAAGGCAAAACCAGACATTTCTCAAGATAGTCTTTCAAGAGACAGAGAGAAAAAAAAGGTTCAGATTTACATTATTTCTCTCTACTTTCTTTGGGCAAACTCAAACAGGGCAATTACACCATACCAAAGAGGAATGTTCAGTTAATATGAGCTTATTGAATCTGGCTACAAAGTTGCGGGTTTTTGGAAGTCCCATTTTGCAACCATAACAATGTGTTTTAATTCACTTCCTTAAACTGGAATTGAATAAGACAGATGTGATGCACTCAATAAAACACAGCATCCAGGAGCAGCGAAATGCATTCTCTTTTTCGTGAATAAATGACCCAAATATGCCTTAAATATTATGACACAATACACTACATAATAATGGAGTAAAATCCTTCATGATGGCAAAGATCAGAATGCTTCAAATGCCAAACTGCAGATCTAAATGGCCCCAGGGGAAAATTACCTTGACTTCTGACTACCTATCTGAGCATTTGACCCCACCTACTATAATTGGTCCTGTGTAGTGACAATAGCACAACTGGGTTCCTGCATGTTATTTGAGCCTGTCTATTCATGACAAGTCCAAAGTCTACCTTCTTTTCACAGACTTTCCCTATTAGGAAAGAAGCATATTCAGGTGAAGTCCTACAGTCATCATAACTCTAATAAATTGTTTCCTTATTTGTTTTTTATATTGCAAATTGAATGAATTACATAGAACTTTTTCATTTGAATGATATAGGGTCTGTGTATAGCAAGGAATAGCAAGGAAATTAGACATGAAATTAATTTGATGGTGTTATTGTTATTTACTTCGCTCTCAGATAAGGGGGTCCACCATCATAATAACTGTCTCATAATACACTTATTCTACCAAGCTGGCAACTGCATACTGATATTTAATCTGCATATTAAACCGCTCTAATTCACTTGTTCATTGGTTTGGTATCCTAGTAACCCATCAACACATTCAAGCTAATTATTAATTTAGGTGTGGGTGTTAACTTAAAACTATGCTCAATCAAAGAAATATAAAGACCACCACAATCGAGACATGAAAAGGTAGTTGCATTACCTTCTGTGGGGCTTTCAGCAGCCTATGGACTCCAGTAATTTGATTGATCAGAGGAATATCTTCCCTGAAAGTGTACAGGGGTGGTCTGGTAGGCTCAGGAAAATTGGTGCTGTTGAATGGATCAGTATCGTCTAAGAACTGCACCCTGCATATAAACGTAGCCATGATGCATCCATGCAAGGCGGTTTTAGATCATCAAAATAGTGGATGAGACGCTGAAGCCTCCTATGGACGCGCAGCCTCCCTCCCCACCCCCCACCTCCCCCTCCTCCTCCGGAGCTGCAAACTACCGGCAGGTCCTCTGCAGTAGCAAAATCCCACACCCTGTTATCCTTGGACGTTCCCCATTAGTTTCACGAAGGGTAAGATGGGGCTACACCGCAGTCCAAAAGAGGAGATCCAGGGTAACTCGCTGAGGGACAGAAGGTCAGAGGGAGGTAGAAATGAGCAGCGCAGCAGTATCCAAGGGCATTGCGGGCGGTTGAGGTGCTGAGGCAGACTGCGGAGTGCGGACGGGACTGCTACACTTGGCGCCAGGTCTGTGAGAGCGATGGGAAGCGGCTGCCTGCTCAAACTCTGCTGCCACGGGACTCAACAGCCGACAGCAGCTCATATTACAAGAGGAACTGCGGCCTCTAGTGGAGAGAAAGAAAAGTACACTAAACATTCTGAAATGATGATGTGAAATCCACATTTTTAAGCATATTCACAGATAAGAACTTATAACAGTTCATTAAAAGTTAAAAATAGACATATTCAAGCTAGGAAGAATGCCCCATTTCTATTATACTTTGATCATTACATTATATCTATTCATGTATTGTGAAAAATAATAATGTTTATGCTGTCATTGACTGAGGTGAAATAAATTTAGAACCAATTTCATAAACATGTATAAAACATTTGTTTTTAGTATGTGTTAGTCTGCTTAATTCATTACACAGCCAAATGTTTGAGATATCTTAGAAAATGGGGACAAATGCAATCTTCAGTGTCGAAAATGATGATCAAACTATTTTCTTTCATATGCCAAAATATATGAACTGATCTCTTCAGCAGTGCCTCTATAATCTGGACAATTTAACTCCATACAATACACGATACAGCACTAAATCATACATTTTGTGTGAAAGAAAGAAAATATAATTTTGTAAAGTAACTAGGAACCAATGCAGTCAACTATATGTATGCTACATACTATATGCTACAGTAAAGGGTCCCGACAACAAAGCATGCCCTTCTGAGATGCAGTGAAGAAGAAAGTGGCAGAAAAAGAAAAGTCTGAAATGAAATGCAAATAGGATGTTTGCATCATACAGAGCTTGAGTAATGTGAATATACAGAGGAACAATATGTGGCAGGACCCAGGTGGGGTTTGAACCCCAGCCTCCCAGGCGAGAGTCATTTGCACTGACCAGTCACCCAAAGGGATATCCCTCTGGCCAGGTAGCCAGGGTGCATCATCAATCGGAGGCATGGTGACAGGACCATCACTGTCACAAATAGATAGCACAAACATAAAGAACTTCCGTTAGAGCCAACTGACATATGGCAGAGAACATAAGACCAATGACCATCAATCAGAAATATATAAACATTTACAAGATATACAAGACAGTGACACATCATTATGGAATTGGAAACATTTTTTGTCTGAATCAGTGTAGGAAGAGGACCCAAAAGCAGATGCTCAGGAGGCAAACAGATACAGAACAAACAGTAACATCTAAAAAAAAAAAAAACACTTAACAGGGTGCTGCAAAGGTGCAGACTAAAAAAATATAAATCCACAAGGTGAGAATAGTGGAAGGAAACAGGATGGGTTCAGAACTTACAAAAATTATGAAAAAATAGAGAAGAAGAGGAACTACGGAATAAGCTTCTCTGGAGGGAAGGGTTATCAACAGATGAGACATAGGTGAGGAGCAATTCATAGATAAACACAGGGGTAAACCAAAGGCAGTAGGTAAAACTAACTAAGGTGCATAAAGAAAACCAAACAATTCTTCCAAAAATGCTTTCTAAAATGGGAATAATTTAAATGAAATACTTCCTAGAAAATAATTCTACTTAAACAGAAATGCAGAAACAAAGAACAGATGGAACTGCCAAGACCCCAAGGCCTGAGCGTTTAACACATTATATTGTTTCATTCTTTAGAAAGAACTGAGTGATCTCCAAATGTGCATAAAAAACTGCTATCTGTTTCATAAACCACAAAAAACACATTTTTTTCCCACCTGTATCACTACACCTATAATTCTATGTACAGAGTTTTCATTCACACTTGTTACTGATGAGTCATACAATTGTTTTCAATAACATGAAAAGAAAAAAAACAGATTAAAAGCTAAAGATTTGGCCAATTAAAGCCCTAGGCCTTCATGCTGTAGGAACATCTGTTTCTGTCATTTAAATGCAACTCTTCAGTGGGGTACCATAAAATAAACCCTATAAAACATGCTTTCTCCAGTAGGCCTCACAAAAGTAGAAACCTCTGTGCATTGACCCTTCACTATCAGATAAGACACCATTTAACTGTCATGTGTAGTCTTGCTCAGCTTTGGCTTCAAAGGCTCCACACCTCCAGCTGATGCTCTCTGACACCACAGCCTAGTCAATCTATTACAGAAGTCCAGCATATAGGATCTCACACTGTGAGCCACGATTTACATTCCAGTTTGGGACAGAGCACTACTGTATCACTACAATACTACAGTGTTTGACGGATCATGAAGCTGAAGCTCCCCAACCCAGACTTGGAGGACAGGATATTGTCCCATCAACAGCTGGACAAGCTGGAGGAGGAGGAGGAGGCTGGAGACAGACCAAAATGGGAAAACAAGGCCCAGTATATGCTGACCTGTGTGGGGTTTTGTGTGGGACTAGGAAATGTGTGGAACTTCCCTTATCTATGTCAGAGCCATAGATGAGGCAAGTAATGTTTTCATGCTTTTACAAATTTCAGTGAAAACTAGAGGAGTAATTTATACAATTCATCCTTATTTGACTGGCATTGGTTAGTAACAATTAGAAAAATATATAATAACAGGTGGATACGTTTATTTAAAGTAACCTTTTTTCTAAATATTAATTGGCCGGTATTGCAGCTATGTGTGTCTCTGACCATCACATGTATTATAACATATCATTGCCTGGATTATGTGGTACTTCTTCAACTTGTTTCAAAAAAACCTTCCCTGGAGTCAGTGTCCACTGAATGAGAACTTTACAGGTACAATATTATACAATAACTCTCCAGAATGGTAACTTTATGTTAGAGACTCTTAGTGACAAGTATAAATTCATGTCATCAGGGCCTATCAGAATGTGAAAGGATCTCCTGTGGATTACTTCTGCTACAGAAAAACCCTCAACACAACTCCAACAATTGAGGAGGATGATAGGCTGCAGTGGTGGATACTGCTGTGTCACATTTGTGCATGGTCTGTTCTCTATGTCTGCATTATTCGTGGAATTGAAACCACTGGGAAGGTACAGTAAATTATTTCTTCAGTGATATGGTTAATCTAGATTAATCAAAAGAATAATTATGCACTCATCCCCCGCACAGGGCTGTGTATGTGACTTCAACTCTTCCATTTGTGGTGCTGACAATATTCCTTATCAGAGGAATGACCCTGAAGGGCTCTTTAAATGGAGTGAAGTTTCTTTTCACACCAGATGTAAGTTCCATTTCTGACATTGTTTATGCACGTTTAGTTATAAATACAATTCAAATTAGACAAAAAAAGTTGAAATCTGGTGGAATTACGAGGATTTCTGAATACACACATAACATTTTGTCTAATCTTCATCTGAGTCACAATTACAACCAAACATAATCTGACTACATCAATGATTAAAAAAAACGTCCATCATCTTGGTGGAGTGGTGACATGCATGCAGGAAGGGGATAGGATGGGACCTCCCTCAGAATATAGACACTGTGGTGGATGAGGGGTGACAGAATAGAATACAGTTTTTAAGAGTGTGGAATCAGGTGGATTAGCTTGATTAAAAAAAAAAAAAAAATCAGGCCACAGAAAACTACAGGACGAGAGTTGTGACAACTCTCAGACAATCTCAGAATGAGGTGATTTTGACAGTGTGAGAGAACAGAGGCAAGAAAGTGCAAGAGACAAAGCTCAGGCCACACATCAGAAAAGGAGGGCAGATCTTACCTTACTTTACTGTACTTTTTTGTACCAAACCTGGGAATATATCCAGACTCCTGCTGATTTCAAATCAGTGTCTGGTCTCAAAACTGTTCATCTTAATGTTTGCAGTTTACTACCCAAAATGGACATGGTCGAGATTTGGGTTAGATCAACAGATGCAGACATTGTGATCATCTCTGAAACGTGGCTGACTAAATCTATTACAAATATGACATTAATCTAAATGGATACAATATCTATCGTACTGACAGGCCCCAAAAAAGTGGTGGTGTAGCCATCTATCCTTCTGGGACTCTGTAAATCTTAGCCAGCTGATCAGTCAACAAACTAGGCTAAATATTAAAAGTGCTAAGAAGTCCACTTTGATCAATTTAATTCTAACAAATGTTCCTCATAAGTTTTCATCTTTGGGTGTTTTCTGCAATGATTTGAGTGATCATTGTGTAGTTGCAGCTTGCACAGACACAAAAATCTCCAAATGTAAACCACACATTATTTTCAAGAGGAATTTAAAGACATTTAATGAACAAGCCTGTCATCATGATTTGTCTTTGATTAAATGGGAACATCTAGGTCTGTTGCCAGATGTTGAGCTAGCTTGGTCCTTCTGTAAGGAAAACCTTGAGAAAATTGTAAATAAACATGCTCCTATAAGGAAGTTCAGGGTGAAGGGGCAAGAAAACCCCTGGTTCTCTCCATAGGTGTCTGATGTCATTCATCAGCATAATGTGGCATGGTTCAAAGCCAGATAAAGGGATTCTGCCAGTGATTGGTCTATTTTCAGACAATTAAGAAAAAAATGCACTTCTCTTATTAAAAAGGCTAAATCAGAATATTACTAATCTGTCACAACTGAGAACCTTAATCCACAGAAATTTTGGAAAGTGATCAAGTCTTTAGCTGTAAACAAAACCCCCCAGGTTCTTCCCACTTTTGCTTTAAAAGACTCAGTCCCGGTTTATGATAGAAATGAGGTCTTAAACTGTTTTAATAAGCATTTTGTATCATCTGGTTCTTTGTTTGACTCTACAGGAGCTGCCCCCGTGCCTCACTGTACAAACTCTCAAAGGTTTTCTGGGGAACCTTTTACTTTTGTACCTTTTACTGTGCAGCAAGTTCATGAGGCTATCAAAACTCTGAATCAAAGAAAACCTCCTGGGCCAGATATGATAGAACCTTATTTTTTGAAAATGGCTGCAGATTTTATTGCACAGCCTCTTACAATACTTTTTAATCTATCAATTGAAAACAAAGAAATTCCTTCAGTTTGGAAGTCAGCTTTTAGGAGGTGATCCAGCAATTTTATCTAACTACAGGCCAATATCAAATCTGTGTGTCTTGTCTAAAATTCTTGAAACTCTTGTGTGTGATCAACTTAAAGAGTTTCTATACTCAAATGAGCTTCTTTCTAAATTGCAATCTGGCTTTAGGAAAAAGCACAGTACCATCACTGCTGCTATAAAAATGATCACCGATATACTTGTTGCTCTTCATAAAAAGCAGTACTGTGCTGCACTTTTTATTGATTTGTCAAAGGCGTTTGACACTTTTAAAGCGTTTTAAAGTGTAGGCTGTTTTGGTCTGTCAGATCATGTAGTTTCCTGGTTCACAAACTATTTGAGTGACAGGACCCAATGCATTAAATATGATGGTCTGTGTTCTGATATATGAGTATCCACAAGGGGGTGCCACAGGGTTATATTTTAGGACCTCTCCTATTCATCATGTACATTAATGATTTGGGACAAAATGTGTCCGATACTAATATGCATTTTTATGCCGATGACACTATTTACTGCTTTGGCTCATCCCCTGATAATGCTGTTGAATCTCTGCAAAAAGCTTTTGATGTGGTGCAGCACACATTTCTGCAGCTTCAACTAGTCCTTAATGCTGACAAAACTAAACTAATGTTGTTTTCAAACTCTAGGAAGGGTTCGCACATTATCCCCACAGTGTCCACTCTTGAGGGAAATGAAATTGAGGTGGTTGATTTGTGCAAATATCTTGGCATCTTGCTTGATAACACTCTGACTTTCAAACCCCACATTGAGAAGCTTGTGAAGAAACTCAAACTGAAACTGGGTTTTTTATTCTGGAATAAATTTTGCTTTTCTTTTGAGGTAAAAAAGCGCCGTGTCACGGCAACTTTTTTTTATTCAATTCAATTCAATTCAATTTTATTTACAAAGCGCTTTTCATACCAAAACAACACTAAGTGCTTTACATGGTAAGAACAATAAAATAATTTAAAACCTTCATACACCAGTAACAAAAATCTTAAACATACACCTCATTTTATCTTTCACACGTAAGCATGAATGCACACACACACACACACACACACACACACACACACACACACACACATGCACCTCCACACCCGCGCACATCCCTC
>JBBBVU010000006.1:16430663-16441184 GCA_037177055.1 Atherinosoma microstoma | reverse complement strand
ATACTATACTATACTATACTATACTATACTATACTATACTATACTATACTATACTATACTATACTATACTATACTATGCAGTCATTTAGCAGACGCTATAATCCAAAGCGACTTACAACCACAAAAATGACTTTTTACTCATCTTTATTCTGCAAACTACTCTGCGTACTACTAGATTTTCTGGGTGTGATTTTTGCACATCAAAGCCTTCTTTGTAAGCATCTGTGGAGACAAGTGAATTTGTAATCCATGTCATCTTTAAATAATTGATTTAAAGGGAATCTGAGTGGTTTGGCAAAATTTTCCCATTTACTCATTGGTTTAATGATGACACTGTGTGCATGTCAGGCCAGCCATTTCATTCATCTTGTTGTTTTTGAGGCATATTTGTGGTTTAGGCTGAGAAATTAACAAACTATAGATTATGAAAGAAAACATTTTACATTATAGAATTCATTAAATCTGGCACAAACTGTAAACAATAGAATTAACCTTTAATATCATTACTCCTACAGAAGCTCTTCTCTTTTCACATTTCCCCATTGCATCTCAAGTGAGTTTCTGTTGTCTTCATTGGTGTCCTTGAGGAATTCATGGACTCTCTGAATAATTTCATCTTACAATCAAAAGAGAATTTACAAAGTAATTTCGACATGGTGAATTATGAAAGAAAACTTTAAGATTCTTTACCTTCTGGAGGCTCAGGATCACTGGAAGTATTGTTAAAAACTCCCTATAATGATCATTCATTTGGTAACAAAAAGACAAAGATTTACTTAATATTTCAAGATATTTCCATCTTTTTAAATGAAAGGATACTGCATGCTCCACAGAACATTATACCTGCAGTTAAAAATGACACATTATCATTAGTATAGCAATCTCTCAGTTATAATTTCAGCTTTTTTCCAAATGAAAAGATTAATTTTGTCTCAATGCATGAGTGCATTAGTGCAGGTGAAATAAATGCAGATTTCGTGAACCTGATCATATCAATACAAGCTAATATCCCAGCGAAAATACAGAATACCAAGGACTAGAACCTGCATTCATTTTGTTATTTGATGAAAACAAAGACAAAAGTTAATTTCCTGCAGACTACAATAGAATAGAATTGATATGCGTGGAGCGTGATAGAGAACTTGTCAGAGAGATTTATGATTTGCTTGTATGCAACAGCTGATATTTGTAGTTTTACTTTGACTAACTACGTTAAACATTGAAGCCATGTATTAATCTCATGCAATCTCTTGTAGATTACATTCAGAAGGGACAGCTTTTGCTAAGTCATAGCAACAGCCCTCTGCTTGCTACCCCCTTCTACCTGCATGTGTAAGAGTGATGCAGTGTTGCATGATGTATTCTTTATGTAACTTTTTTGTGGGTGTATGATCAGTAGAGTTGTGCTTGTGTGAGTGAGGGTGTATGTATATGCTCACCCGCCATGTGTGTGCATGTGTGTATTTTGAGTCATATTCAGTTACACAGTTGTCCTTTTTTTGTGTGTGGTGTGGGTGGACAGTGATATTGTCCCCAGAGTGTCACGTGCTTTGGAATATGCTGGCTGCCTTTGTTGTCTCTCTGCCTGTTCTGCTTTTCTGGCACTTTCATACAATGGTGCACTTGAACACTGTGATGTTATTAAGCCTTTCAAACTACTACAGCTTGAATTCCAGCTCTCAGGAAAGACTAGCATCCTAATGTAGGATACATGGCACAAGATACATCATCGAAGAACAACAGCAACGACTGAGCGTAACATCTGAACAAAGGTGATGACCGACCCAGCACTCACTTAGGAGCATTTTCATTAGTGTTAAAGACTGCATTCACAGACCTATGCATGGTTAAACACTAATGCTGTATATCTAATGACATAATAACATCAAAACAATTTTTTTAGATCACTATTCTGTACTTTACAGTCTGTCTTAACCAAATGCAGAAATTATCCATAGGTGCTGTATATCTTAAAAACCCGATCCGACAGGAGTGAAGAAAATTAGATGACGTATACTTAAAAATATAGTGCAGCAAATAAGCTGGAGGGGTTACAGCAGTTTGTTGAGTTCAAAAGGGCATAGCTATCTGAATGATGAATTCATTTGTTTGTGCTGTTTTAAGATTAGGCTATAGTTCTTAATAAGTAAGTAACCAGTAATCTTAATAATGATCTACACAACTCTATAAAAAAATAATTTCAAAGGAAAAACCTACATTCAGTAGTCTTTCTTAATTTTTCTTAACACTGTCACCAACAGTAATGAAACACTGTGCTATAAAAGAAACAGGATAAGTGTGCAACAAGTACTTTTAAAAAAAAGAATACACTCCTTCTCTAGGCAATGTCCCGGCGAGCAGATGCCTCCCAGTGTGGCGGGGTTGTGGTTGAATTTGAGTCTGAAAACATCAGGGATTCGAGAGCTAAAGAAGCAATGACCATACCGGGTAAACTCCATTTTCAATTCACCAAGAATTTAAAAAAAAAAGTGTTTTTGCAGCATATTTGAATTGAGCTTTTTTGATTCTCATGCATTTCTTTGTAAGGTTCAGCTCTTATCTACCTCAAGGGTCCAAAGTTTCTCATCTATGTCAGTGGAGCATTGTCAATGTGGGTAAGAAAAATTTCCAGGAAGAAACAAATGTGTGGACCAATAGACAAGACAGTCAGACTGCATGGTAGTCTCCTTACTGTGAACTGTGTGATACTGGCATTTTCTTACCAAGGAATGCATTATGATGACCTTTTATCTTGTGTTAAACAGGGTGACCGCATGTGGCACTTTGCAATCTCTGTGTTCCTGATTGAGCTGTATGGCCATAACCTACTGCTGACTGCAGTGTTTGGATTGGTGGTGGCGGGGTCAGTGCTGCTACTTGGGGCTTTGATTGGAGACTGGGTTGATCGCAACCCCAGGATTAAAGGTATGTGTGACAATTTCACACACATTTGGGAATGTTAAGAGCAGTGTATCATAGAGATGGCAGAGATACAGATCAGTGAATTTCAATCTTGGGCCAAGAAATTTGCTGCTTTCCTTTCCCACTAGGCGGTGAATTCCATTCGACCCATGTGTCAAGTGTCTATCAGTCTTTGATTTGATAGTTTGACTCAACCAGCAGGGCTCAAGGCACAAGGTTCAGAGCCACTGACTCTGTCACAGCTAGTACTAATTTGTAAAGACCATACCATGAATATTTGAAAGTCTGAAACATATTTCCTGTCTTCTATTTTAGTTGCACATGCATCTCTTTTCATTCAGAACACCTCAGTGACTGTATGTAGCATTGTGCTCATGTTGGTGTTCTCATATAAGCAAAGGATTGAACAGATCTGGGATGGATGGCTTACTGTAAGTAAATGCAACATATTGACTAATGCATGCAAATAATTAGTTATTTTAATCAAGATCGAACAAAGTTATCTAATGTATGATCCATATACAGTTTACTCATTCAATGATCATTATAGAGAGGAGTTACTGCTATTATTGTTCCCTCTGTCCTGTTTCCCTGTTGTCTCTGCTTCTGAGCTTTTGGCTACTCTGTGCTATCATAGTAACATGTTGCATCGCAAAACTCACACAAGGTGGTTTGTTATACGGTGGTGATAGTCCTGGCAGATGTGGCAAACCTTGCAAGCACAGCGCTGACCATTGCCATTCAGAGGGATTGGATTGTGGTCATCACAGGTTACAACCGAGGTCACCTAGCTGGTGAGGAAATTTAATTTGTTAAAACAAAAATTAGATTGTATTTCATGTTTGTCACAGGATTGCATGCCTGCAAAATGGATACTTGAATTTAAAAATAAAAAAACTTTATTGATTTGCTTCTGATCTTGCCGAAAGTCCATGAGTACCTCTGTGTGTTTGACCCTAACAAAAGGAATGAATGCAACCATGAGGCGGATAGATCAGGTGACTAACATCCTGGCCCCACTAGCAGTAGGACAGGTCATGACCCTGGCCTCCAATGTGGTTGGCTGTGGCTTCATCCTGGGGTGGAATCTGGTGTCTCTCATTGTTGAGTTCTTCTTCTTGTCGCGGGTGTATCGCATCGTCCCTGCTCTTTCAGTCAAACCACCAACAGTCGAGGATGACCAAGTATACCTGCAGCGGACAGGGAGGAGAGAGCCTCAAGGTATGGACTGATCCCTGAGATTTTTGTGATAAATCAGCATTTGAACAATAGGAGAAATACAACTGAATTTATAGAAAATGTTCTTTAAGGTCTGCATTGCTGCATTGGTATCACTGAGTCCTATGCATGCTATGTGAAAACATTAACAATGCTTAGTATAAATGGCACTGAAAACATGACATACAGTATAGAAGCCAAATTTGTTAGCAGGAAACAATTCAACAGCCAGAATCTATATACTACAGACCACGTTATAAATCTGTTTCTGATCTCTTTCACCACTTTGATCTTCATATTTTGTTTGTACGGTCTGTGAAAAATATCCCAAAGTTAAATTAATGTAGTCTTGAACTTTGAAGCTTAATTAAGTGTGGGCAGTATGTATCATTAGGGTTAATGACATGCAGTGATGACATACTGCATGCCCCAAAATGATTTTCATGTGGTTCAAAGAATATAGTTATGAAACATTAAATTTCACACATTTTATTCTCTCTCTCTCTCTCTCTTGTTTTTAAAGAAGATAGAAAGCATTTGCTAAGTCAAAAAAATATTCTGTTATTATCGTAAAGACATATTCTAGTATGAGCTTAATGGTTGCTTAGTTTGATTACTATTACCATGTACAATATTAGACAATCACTTTAAAGTACTGCAGACATTGGTGAAAAATTATCAATCTACAAAGTTTCCATAAGGCAAATCATTGCAGTTTGTGCCTTGGTCCAAATGGCAGGCATTTCAGCTGCAGCTTGTGTAGATTAGTGTAGATAGACAGATAAAGGAAAGTTTGACATGGAGCAGAAATGGTGCAGAAAACTAAAGACTAAGGAGTTAGAAGTGATGAACTGAAATGATGGATGCCATTCCTCTTTTCATTAGGGGAAGGCAATGTTGCACAACCTCAACCTCTGACAGACGACAACTGCAATTCAAGCATGCATCTAAAAGAAATCACTAACTTGCCACAGTGTTTCCGGAGGTTTCGCTGGTTGGTGAGCACTTGTAAAGATGGCTGGAGGGCCTACTATCGCCAGCCTGTCTTCCTGGCAGGAATGGGTCTGGCTTTCCTCTACACCACAGTCCTGGGGTTTGACTGCATCACCACCGGCTATGCCTATACACAGGGCATTAGTGGATCTCTCCTAAGTCTGCTGATGGGTGTGTCAGCTATAACAGGGTTGATGGGGACTGTGATGTTCACTAGACTCAGGAAGACCTATGGCTTAGTCAACACTGGCATCATCTCAAGCTGCCTCCACCTGGGCTGCTTGTTGCTATGCGTTTGCTCTGTTTTTGCTCCTGGAAGCCCCATGGATCTTAACTTGCTGATGCCCTACTTTACTACCAATTCCTCTTCTGAACCTGGAGGGATGGTAGGCCAAAGGGAAAAACACACCTATCCTCTGTCTGGAGGTAACAATCAGCCACTGCTTCCAGATCGCTCCTCCATTCATTGGACCAATAACACTGTGCTCTTTGACAATGTGCCATCTGGAACAGCACCAGAATCTTACATCTCCATTATTCTGTTGTTCTTGGGTGTTATCACAGCACGCATTGGTGAGTACAAACATCAAAATTTAACAGGATTAAATTCAAGAAATTATACATACATAAAATGTACAATAACATAAAAATGTAATTGTCCATACATCAGTGTACTTTGTTTGGGATAGTGTGAACTACACAGCTCGACTTACATACCATACATTGGCATGACCGAACAGTCAGTTACAGTTAATCATACGTCTCTACAATTCCTGTCTATTACATACTAATCTAACCACAAGAGGGCACTGTGGAAAAGTACATAAAAATCCCAGGATTTAGGGTTTTTTAACCCAGATGCCCTACTAATGTGGCTCATTTATACTGATCAGCTTTTAAGCTCCAATGACTACTGTGTTTTAGGTTTGTGGTCCTTCGACCTGACTGTGACCCAGCTTCTGCAAGAGACCATCTGTGAGTCTGAGAGAGGAGTGGTAAATGGGGTGCAAAGCTCTATGAATTACCTTATGGACCTGCTTCACTTCATCATGGTGATCTCCGCTCCACAACCAGAGCACTTTGGGATCCTAGTCATCATCTCTGTTTTATTCATCACCACTGGGCACACTATGTACTTCTTGTATGCACTCAAAGCCAAGAGAAAACACCACCTCAACAGATAAAGAGGAGAAATGGCTTAACACATGAAAGCACAAGATGCTTACCAGCACTGAATCCACTTTGCACCTGTGAAATGAATGCCTCCCTCCTGTTCTTTCAGCAATATAATTGCAACACTTAGCTTGTGACTTAGCCATTCATTTCATCACAACACAGCAAGTGCTTGTCTCACCTCAGTCGCTTTCTTAAGTGCCCCAGCAGCAACAAGAACTCAGGTGAAGTCGAGTGGGAGACAAGTTCTCCATTCATGTACACAAGTTGAGGTGGATACAATAAATGCAGCAGCGATACCTTCTGGGGAAATGTCCTAATCTAAGAGACAACACGACATTAAGGTAATGGCTAAGGCATCAGACCATGCCTATGTAAACTCTACAGAGTTACTGCAACAGTAAGACTTTCAAATTAGTCTGTTTACTTACAGGGCTATATGGACTAAAGGAGGGAGGTGGACGGAGAGATTTTTGTAACTTTCGCTCAGTAAAGAGCTGATGTGAGAAAAAACCAAACAGTATATAATGAAAAAATAGATAAGATGAAACAGTACTCTGACAAGTGGCATTGATGTTACTGATCCGTCCACTTGGAAATATTCCAGGATGTCCAGAAAGGAGCATAAAGGGAACTTGATGTGAGATTGTTCCATATTCTTTTTTTTCTAAATTGAAAGGCAGCCTCCCCTTTTAATGGACAATGAGAAAGGATGAAAGGATTTCCTTCCCCTGGTTTGTTTCTTTGTGGATGAATCAAGCAAACATTTGCCTTTCTTTTATTCATGTAAACTTAGTTTATAGATTACAACAATACATCACCATGTCATGGCACACATTTTAGTAAAACTTCAAAGTTTTAGAATTAATTTTATTTTAACTGCTTGTGTATTTAGAAAAATAAAGTTTCCCTAACTTTCCATATAAAGAGTGACATTATTAGTTTTATAGAAATCCAAGAGGAATCAAATCTTTATCTTGTGACACGTTTGAAATCAGTGGTCGCTATGTGTTGATAGAACATGTTGACCACTGCTATTGGCAACATTATTTGACTTTTTGCTTCATTCTTTTGTAGTTCTGATGAACTTAACTTTACCTTACCTCAACTAAGAACAAGAACACTTTATATAACTGGGAGTCACTCTCATCTACGTCATGTTTTCATATTTCATTAATGTACAGTGGAAATAGAATCCAAGTTTAACCTTTTGTCATACACCAAGCATCACATCTCAATATATTTGTATCATTTCCCTGTAAAATTTCTGTATTGTATGTTGTCCTTATTTATAAGATTGATATTTGCGATAATAAAGACAACTAAAAACTAAAGTTGTCTCTGTCTCAGACAAATACATTTCTTAAAATGGTTCAAATTAAATTATTCAAGTTATGTCTCATGTCTCTGCCTCTATGGTGATCCAAGTTCATGTTCACACTAGAATACAGCCATATGCTTGGCTGTCTGTTCCTTACAGGTTCTTTATGTGTTTGACAATAATTTGATGTAACTTTAAAAGTACTGTTACAGATTTTGTCATCAGCTTTGCTCTGACTGTCTGTACTTACTCTTGTACAGACAGTCCAACTTCTTTTACAGTCTAGAGTATTGGATGATATTATATGTTGAGTTATTGAGCAGATTTAGCATCTATAAAGCTGTGACTTGAGCATTTTAAGAATGGAAGCAGTAAAGGAAAACATAAAGTAATACAAGCCATCATTGTGGAGTAAACAGAACAATTCGTGGGCAGAAGGGTATATCCAACAGCCTAAGCAAATGTAATGGCGTTTGGTGACCAGAAGAGGTCAATGTTACATTCAGTGCTCACCACCATACAGGTATCCTTGAGAGATGAAGCAATGCACATACTGTATCTTGGCACCCTATGTTGAGCCTCAAATTTTCCATATTGTAACCCTGGAGTGAATGACAGTGCATGTGCAGAGGATAACTGAGGACAGATTAATGTGGACAAGATACTGAAAATGCCAAAGTCAAAATTGCTTCCAAGATAACAGAGTCTCTAATATTAACTAATGCCAACAGAACAGTACATCCATGTTTAGCTACTGGAAGTATTAAGTACTTTTGCTCTATACCTCCATGATGATTGTCCCTAACCACCACCAGTCTCTGTCACCATGGCAAATCTTGCATGGCTTTCACTAGATTAAGGCTGTAATGGTTTCATCACAATTAAATATATATAAAACAGCTATGAACAGGAAGAAATGTAGTTAGGATTTACAGTGGAAGGCTGTTTAAATGGTAGCAGTGCAAATCTGAGAAGGAAAAAGTACAAGTGACAAAACAAAAAATAAATATACTCTGCTATGGTCTGCAATATTCATATCAGAATTCTCTCTATGTAAATTTAAATTCAAGAGAAAAAATGTCTGCTATGTGTGGCACATATCAGATATTATTCACTCATATTTAGAACAACACAGAACTGCTACACTCTTTGCACTACAATTTACTGAAATGAGTTGCCAGTTGTGCAACGTTCAAGTAGATAGACATGTTTAAAACTGAGATCACCACTAACAAATGTTGCTATGAGGTAAATCCATTAAGCTTCTGTTAGTTGCTTAAATGTTTACAAAGTAATCATTTGTCATAGTTGCTTTGACCAAGCCCAATTATGTCTTTTGAGCAAGTAAACAGCTTTACATTAATTTTGATTTCACAATTCTGAAGAAATTCCCCACAGAGACAGATGAGGACAGATACATTTTAACTTGTGCTGACCTCTGGGTAAATCATGCAATGAAAATATTCCAAGAACGTAAAACAGGGAATTGATAAGCTATAGCCTTTTTTTTTCTTATTGTAATTTTTAGCTTATTTTTTTTAACCGTAGCTTTAACACCACATTTAACTGGAGTCACAGATCTAACTATTTTCTCAGAATCTAAAATCTTAAAAGGAAAGTTGGTTGATTGCACTAGCATTTAAACAGCGTTGTTATGAATTATTATTCTCCCCGTGTTGTGAGCAATGTTCTTGTAAAAAAAAAGACGACTCTCAAAAGCCATCGTCTACATCAGAATCTGTAGTAAAAAGTAAAAATGTTGGTGTCGAAATGACAAAATGTAGAACAACAACACATCATTTTGAATTACTTCCATTGGTGTACAATCTAACTGGGAATTGGTGGAGTCTCACTTCTTTAGAAGTGGTTTTGTAATTTTTTCCATGCAAACTAACAGGTCTTCTTTTCCCAGCTAAAGTCGTCAGAAATCTCCTTTGTGTGCAATAACTCATGAAGATCATGCTTTAATGTACAGGAGTCCAGTGTTCTTCTAATAAATATTAGTTTTCACGCTTAGAAAACATTTGATTCTCTTCGTTAAATCATCCTTCATGTTCTCATGTATGTCTTTTATTAACATATGTGAATAAATATTGATGTTTTGTAGGAAAAGAGTTGTTTTCATTCCAGATGGTCAGGAAGGTCTTAGGAATCTAAGAATAGAAGTAAACTGCAGTGGTCCTAGAGTGTGGAATAGTATGACGTCCCTTTTGAAATTAAGCCATTGTTTATTCCAGTCAAAATGACATTCATAGATTGCTTCAACGGTGTCCATCTCTCTTGTCTGGAATTTTTTGTTGAAAATTCAGTATTGCATAAAAGGCATTTGAATATAATTTCTAAAAAACAATAAGACAGTACCATTGATTCTGTTGTTTAATGTCTCTTAGCAGTTGAAATGTTGAACTTTAGTGGGTAATGTTTTGAAGCTGGGATTCTGCAACAAGCTCAGAAGAATTTCATCACTTTCTTATTCTTTGCCTCGCTGCAGGCCTACAGTAGCAGTGCACCTCCCAAGGTTGTTGCAGTCCCTGCTTACACAGAGCAGTGTAGTATCAAGCTCACTAACAAGTCTGGCTTCTGGCATTCTTACTTTGTAATTCATTTACTTGAGAAACTGGGTCAGTGGTAGCAAATTAAAACTAGATTTGTCCTCCTGGCTTTGTCACACTAAGAAATCTTCTCTTTCCTTTCTTCAGTGAAATGCTAACTAGTAAGCTTAAAATCCATGCCATAAGGTCCAATGGCCAGTTCTACTTTAATTTAAATCTTACAATTATTCAAAGTAGATCTGTGTATGTAATTAAACTAGTATGTACTGTACACCTCAGACTTCCAATACAACTCTGAGTCTTGTCATCTGCAGAAATACTCTGATGACTCTGCAGTTGTGG
>JBBBVU010000006.1:16409294-16422164 GCA_037177055.1 Atherinosoma microstoma | reverse complement strand
AAGTGGTTTGGTGACAATGTGACAAAAGACAGAGTTGCACCATGAGGAAAGAATCTATCATCAGTGGCACCTTAACAAGTCATCAAGTGAATTAAATTCATAGGTGAACTCTGAACCACTAAACCATTATTAGTATGCACTGTGTGATGTGACGGCTTGAAATAGACTGCCCCCAGACACCAACCATAATTTAATTGGCTCTACGTATGAACTGGTAATTTAAATATGTGGCTCATTTATGTTAATCCCTGAATGGGCCCCCATGATAAGGACTAAATAATGATATATGGAAATTCTCTTTCATTTCCAGTGCTGCCTTTGACAGAGTATTATGATGGAAATCAGTGGTGATTTGTGTGAGTGGGAGAAAAATATGAGGGAATCTCCTTGGTGATGACACACTCCATCCTTACCTCCCTCCCCCCCTGCTTTTCTCTCTCCAGCCCCACAGTGACGAGGCAGTCCGCTTGTGTTTGAGAGAGAGGGGCCACGATGTGCTCGTTCTCCAGAGAGTGTCGTCAGAGCAGCCAGCCCTCACTGCATCGGCGAGGGGAGGAGGGAAAGTGGAGGCAAGGAACAGGAGGTAAGCCTCTCCACTCCCCCTCCCCTTCTAGATTCCCTCCCTCCCTCCCTCAGTTTCTCTCCCTCAGCACTCCTTCTCTCATCATTCTCCTTCTCTGTCTCTGCGGATCACACATTCAGTCAGGCATACTTACATCACAGCTCTCAATACATAAATGACTACATTAGATACATATAAGTGAGCAGCATGGGACTGTGAGGCAGAACCCTGCTGGCAGTCTTCCCATTCAAGTAATTCAGAGGGATTTTCGATCGTGAACATACCGGGATAGTTTGCTGGAAGGATAAACAGCAGTGGACTACGGGCTGTAACAGTTGTAGGTGGATGGATAGATTTATAGGGATGCCATGGAGCAACAACCACTGCTGATGTGAGGGTGCAGGAACTCTGCAAGGATGGGATCTCACCCACAGTCCCTGAACCTTCAGCAGGACGAGGGCAGGCTGCTCCTGCATGCTGCTTTGGTGGAGCAGGAGGAGGATGAGGAAGACGAGGAGGGCTCAGAGGAGAGCAGCAGCGGTGACAGCACTAGCCGGGCAGAGCTGGTGACAATGCCCACTTTTGATGTCCCCTACTTTCGCTACATAGATGATGAGGGGACAGAGGGAGAAGAGGAGTGGAGCAGCAGCCGATCCCTGTCCTCTATTGAGGAGGACTCGTCCACTGAATCTGTTGTGTCTGACAGGTACATGGTGGTGTCAGGGACCCCAGAGAAGATCCTGGAGCACTTGCTGAACGACCTAACACTGGATGATGACCGAGGGACAACACAGGGGAAAGAGTCAGGTCAGCTTTCTACTTTTATGCCAAGATGGACCTTTCTCATCACCTTTTACCTTAATTTGCTTTGTCAGTGCGTGAATGAGCTTTCTGCATTTTAGAATCCAAAATTATATCTAGTAGATTACTATACTATATCATGTATAAATCTTAAAATGGTGTGCCAATGGAGAAGTTGTGTGTGTTTTTATGAAAGATAGATTTAAAAGATAAAGAGAGGCAGAACTGCCACCACTTTCTGTTTTACTTCAGCCCTTCCCCACCTCTCCTCTTCAGTAATGAGCTGGGACAGCAGCCCCCTGTGGGCAGTATCACTGGGTTAATCATGTGCTATGATTGCCAGAGTTTCAGCCTGTTCCTTTTAAAAGCCTTTGACAAAGATCAACGTTGCTCATTTCTTTGGAGTGAGGCTCTAACAGATTGTGTGACATGCACTCCAGCCTCACAGCAAAGACAAAACAACACACTTCCTCTCATCCCAGCAGGTACACAATAATGTGGCACTGTTGCCAAGGCAGAGGAGATTCTCTGTTCCTGAAGCTGGAGAGATAGGGACGACGACTGAGAGCAGTAGCACAGTCAGACAGAAAGAGGAAGAAAGCCGAAACAAGAAAGGAGATGCAGATTTTACCCAAGAGAAGGAAGTGTTCATAGACGGAGGCAGGCTAATCAGATATCAGCAATCATTATTCCTTCTGTAGAGGAAGTAAATGGAATTGATCTAAATGTTCTCTCTGGAGTGCAGGGCATTTTTTGCATGTAACAGAGAGAGATATTTTCTATTAAACCGCATATCTATTCATATTTCAGCATTTAACATCAATAAATATGAAGTTGTGGCTAAAGCTTGCTGGGCTCAGGAGGGCAGTGTGTTGTTGATAAATTATTCACCATCAGTGCATTTCATTGTAAGTGCATTGAGGGAATTCCTCCATAGGGAGAAGCTTAGGATGACGCTGAGTGATATCCCTGAGTCAAAGAGCCGGAGACCTGAGGAGTCCTGATCTGCTCTCTGTGATGTTTAGTTGTCTGACTCCTGCTGCTGGCGGTAGTTGTGTGAATACAGAGGTTTTATATGCTCTAGTGCAACTGCTGAGTATGTCTTTGGAGGTTCAGTGCGGCAGAAGTACAACAGCATGAGATATTTTAACTTAATCAAAGAGATTTGTATTAATTTATCGGAAAATGCAGCAGGGGACTGTTTCAGTATGTCTCTCAAGGCTGGTTAACAAAAACTGTGCAGCAATATGACATAATTTTAGTAGCAGAGTGTGTGTCAGGAAGGCAGTCTTACCTCATTGTGGTAACACTTACTTTCATTAGTGTATAACATTAAGAATGCACAGCAGCTTTCTGTCTTCCTGCAAGTGGTGGCACTTTTCTAAAAGCACCCCAAGCATGTTTGGAGCAAAAAAAAAAAAATGCAAACCACTGCTGTGTAGTCACTGATGTGCTAGTTAGTGTTTCCTTTGCATTGCAGTCTTTCATGTGCCCAATCTCAAGCACTGCTGCTGATTCTTGCTCTGCAAAGATCAGTATGCACATTGCTACCACAGAAAAACATGTAATGGAACATTCTATGATTTTAATGACAGGATGTACCAACCATTTCACAAATGCACCATGTCAAGAAATGATGATGCTAATTTAGAGCGGAAAGAAACATCACTTTATGTGAATGGACGTTAAGGTCAGGCTCTTTAAAGGCTGTGATTAAAGCCCCTCTGTGGCTTTTGTGGATAATATATTAACATGCTTATCTTAAAGATGTATAGATCAAAGCAAAATTGAATTGTCGAGTTGATTGATTCCACAGTACTGTGACAAGTTAGATGAGTGAATCAATAATGCAATTTCTCTGAAAAGGAGGCTAAATTTGTTTTGATTACTGTGCCAGAAGTCAAGACCATATGCAGCAGAGCACTAAGCGAAGTGTAGGACTTATGTTTGATATTTCTAATAAAGCCTCTCCGATAATGCACATTGAAAGAATCTTAAACATGGAGTCACAAATCATCCCATCAGGATGTTGAACTTTATTCATACAGTAAATTTCATACTAAAATGTCTTGGTTTTATTCAACATCTATCCTACAGTAATGCTCCCTCTCTTATGTTATAGAACTATTAAGAACTTGAGAATACAACTTTAGGTGATAAAATTAAATATTTATTCTGTTTTACAACTACAGAAAATGTGCAAACTGTACAGCCTTGGGAGTAGTAAAGCTTTTACTCATGAGAAAAAGTGTTCCAGTTAAGATCGTTTGGAGAAAATACACAGTAGTGAGCGGTGCACAGTGAATGTGTGTGTGTGTGATACTGCAACATTACACGATGTGGGTGGGCTGGTGATTTGTCCTCTTGTTTACGGGCTTTCTGTTAAAAGGTGAGTTACTGTATTCTTTATGGATGCTGTGTGTGTACATGTGAGTAACCACTCATAAGCAGTGAGTGATGTGTCCACAGCTGCTCTGAACGGATTAACATAATGATGCCAGGGAGTCCTGTGGACCAGAACGCATACAAAGGCCTCAGGAAGCCAGTATGAAATTAAAGGGAACAATTTACAATTCTGGGTGTGAGGCACACTTACAGAAGGGTTAAGAGGAGGTTGGCTCTAATAGGATTTTTAAAGGTGTTGGCTAAGCAATATGTCCGCAAGCTGGTGCTCTTATCTTTTCCATCTATCATTTTATTCTTACTTTCAAGACAATTTCTCATCTGAGCTTGTATGCTACTTTTGTAAGCTAAATAACTGTTCAAATTTTAGATATTGGAAAAATGGATTTTGTATGATTCTCAAAAGGACTCAATGAAAAATAGTCTAAATTCAAGACCAAACAGGAAGTGGCAATGCAGTATCTTACTTCATTTCATGTTACATGGTGCTATTGGTGATTTTGTTTGACCTGCTTTGATTCATTGTATTAGCAGAAGTACTATATGTGTAACCTTGAAAATGAATCGTGAAAGGACACGCTGGTAGCAAATTTCTGTTACTAAACACATTACGATGATGACTAAGTAAAATCCGATTGCTTTCCTGTGAGATAAAAACAATGAAAACACAGACTTCATCTGAGGTCAGAAAGAGTCAACTGACACATTAACATTATTGGCTTATCTCTTCTGATGCAGCCAGCAGTGTTCAATGTGTGAGACTGAAGATAATGTCTAAAAAAGGCTTGTTCCAACTCGTTTGAGCAAAATGGATCCGAAAACTCCTCTGTTTCTTTTTTTAGACCTATCATGAACAGCAATGTGCACTGTAAATGTCTCATACATTGTGTTTGCCTCTGAGACATCTTTGCCTTGCAACTGTTATTTGACAGTAAAGAATGACTTCTCATGATGTTATTAAGACGGAACAGTAAAAAACTCAGACCATCTGAATTAAAAGAAAAGCCCTACTGTATGTGTAGCTCAGCAGACATTAATCATGCAGTTGATGAGGTCAGTAATGTTCCTGCCCTTCAGCATCCTGCAGCATTAATGAGGCATGTTTGTGCAGATTTAAGCTTGTTTTAAGCTTCTTGCTTCAGGGTTTATTTTTTGGGAGGAAATCTATTTCTGAAACTGCATCACTCAGATAGGTACCTTTTTTGTTCATTATTGATAATGTTTATCTCTTTGCAGATACACTTCTGGATGACTTTCTACTGACCTACCCAGTTTTCATGTCTACCAGTGATTTATGTCAAGCTCTGCTTGGACAATATCCTTGAACACAAGTGTTTCTATGAAAATATTACATAGATTCTCTCATAATTACCCACCTCAGGAGCTTTTACAATCAGAAAAATGATATTTTATATAAAAATACACATACTTTTTCTGCTCTAGCTGATCTTCCTTATCCAATAGATTTTTTTTCCCACTTCTTCTTAAATCGGCACATTCACTTAGTCTACCCATGCCAGACTGTATACTGCATTTGATGTGAGCAAATATAATCCCTAATCAACCTCCACCTATTGCAACAAGCGGCAAAGAGGCAAAGAGGATTGGAAAGAGGCTCAGGAGAGGAAACAAAAACTCCTGCACCTGGTGTCGCAGTGGATGTGTCTCTGTAAAGACTTCCTGAGAGAAGATGAGCATGTCAAACTCTTCATGAAGGTAGGACACATTGTACAGCTTGTGCGGAAAAGGGTGGAAACTGGGTGTGAGGAAAAATGGGAGGAATGAAAGTTGACATTTCCTTCCAGACTTTGTATCGTTACGTGTTGGATGATCTTTATGAGCACCCAGCCCTGGAGAAAGATGTAGGAGAGCTGCAGAAACTCTACCAGCTTCATCGCAGACAGTAAGTGACCATATCTGTTCATCATTCAGTGTAAATAGATACTGTTATCTGATCCTCACAATAATTCAGAAATCTATAAACCTAAAAGGGAAAAACTGATGATGTATGGGTATGTACAACATCCAGTAAGAACGATGACTGCTGGAGGTCTGAAAGAATACTCTGAACACAAAGACAGACTTCTTGTCCTCAGGCTCCCTTTTTTAGCTTCTCAACAAGGAGTCCATTCAGAAATCAAAAAGTAATTGTGGTGCTCTGGGGTGTTATGTTCGGAAATATGAAGGTCACCAAGCTCTTTATTTCGAATCTCCCAAAAAACTGAGCAAATGCTGGAATGTCGAAAATTAATCACAAGCTGTCAGAAATGTTTGTCACTTTCTATGAGAAAACAGAGTCATATAAATAAGTAATGCTCTGCCATCAACAAATGCTGCAAAAACATGAGTCTTACTGCCTAGTTTTTATATATGTATGCAATGTGATTTATAATTGAAATTGAAACCATATCCACATATTTATATAAGTACATGTCCAGAATTTTGTACATAGATCAAAATCATAGGATCAGTTATCTCTAGTAGGACACAGACCTCACATGTTTTGTACATATATATGTATATTTTAAAGATGGGGGTGAGGATTAAGTCAGAGACAAAGAAAAGGAAAAGAACAGCCTGGAATACATCATGAACTTTTCTGATGTCCTTCAAGAGGAGGTGAAAATAGAGTCCTCGGCCAGTACAAGTCAAAGTGTGATGAGAAGGAACTGACAGAAATCACCTATCTCCAAGCATCTCAGTGGAATTTATCATCAGCAGAGAGAGATTGTGGGTGACATCAAGAAACCATATTTTTGGATTGTAAATAGCAGCCTGAAGGACAACACATAGAGTCTGGACAAGAATAGGCCATTAGCACCAGAGCTATAAAGGTTTACCACAGCATAGGGCTCCAAAGTGTAAACTCTGCAAAGATCACCCTTGAGTCAGTCCAGCACAGAGTGACAGGGTGTAAGATGTTTAGTGGGACAGTGTATCATAAAAGATACAACCAGGTGGCTGGGATAGTGTACAGAAACATGTGTGCCTGGTATACCCCCCAAAGGGACTAGATCATGAGGATGACATAGACAGCCCTCTGAGTGAGGTGCTGTGCCTGGTTTGTAAAACTCAAAAGACTCTTGGTATCACATTCTATTTGGCATTTACTGCAAGCCATACAGTGTTTTTACCATAGAGTCAAATTTAACTTGAGACTGCACAGACACATAGTACACGTGCCTATACAGCACAAGAGGACGTACACAGAAAGATATTGTACCAATGAATTATGTCAAAAGATAAAGATAAATTGTTCATTTATATTTCTATGTATTCCTTGTCAACATAATTTTTTTTTTTTTTTATTATATTAATTATTCACAACATGATTTGGAAGAACAAAATTATTCATTTTGAACTATGCATTGGCCAGGACTCCCTGTGAGAAGAGTTATTGTATAGCTCAATGGGACCTCTCCTATCTAAATAAAGGTTAAATAAAAAAAAAAGACATATTTATTGTCTATGAAGACTTTCATGTGATCATAATAGTTTTTTTTCCCTTTTTAACAATTTTGGGTTTAATATGAAAGCATATTGCTTTTTGACATTACAGATTGGACATCCCTTTGTCACACTGCCACGCCCATATTACCTCTTCCCTTCCCATAGCCTCCAAATTGAGCTTCTCCCCAGGGAGTTCTCCAACCCGCCACTCATTAAAAACCATTCCCTGACTCTGTTTTATTCATGTTTGTATCCACAAAGGGGAATCCACAACACCCACTCCACTACATCAGTAGACTGTGCATGTGGGTGTCACTAACTGACATGCTCTTGTATTTATGAACATTTCACAATCAGTCCCACACCAGAGGAGGACAAGGTTGACTGCTTTGTGGCAATCTGCTACCAAGTCAAAAGGTGTCATTTTTTATAGACAGAGGCCTCCCATCAGCTTCCATCTGGCCTTTGTGCAAAAGGAGCATAAAGTCATATGATTGTAAGAGCTTGCATTTGGAACAAATATCCGTTTGTTTCTTGGACTTTATCATCATGTGGCATTACAACTCTCACTGAGCTCATTGATTATCAACATGGATTCTGTTTTAATGTGGAAGAAAAGAGCAAATTAGATGGCTGGCTCTGTTTTGAAATAACAGCGGGAATCAGGTTTTTCATTAGCGTCTAGGATGCTTCCGGCCTCTGAGAGGGGATCCCTTAGGGTAGGCTTTGTGCCAACATGCCTATTGTGATGCAGAGCCCAGTAAAAGCTGAGGGATGATAATGGACACAGGGTTATCCATCATGCTAGCCAGGAGTAACCGAAGAGAATAGGGTGATTAAATGCAGGGATCACGTTGGAAGGTCTAAAATCTACTAAGCACTCTAATCTCTCCTTGACACTGAGCTTCAATAATGGACTAAACACAGCAAAGGAGTATATAGTGTATGGAATAGGACCTAAAGGCTTTCTTTACACTCATTAAAGTGTGTGTAGGGTTGTTGTCATCAACAGATCAGTGACTGTTTTTGCATGTGGAAGCACATGGACATGGCTGAATTCCATGTGCAAAAAAAATAAATAAATAAATTTCAAAAGGTATGTGATGCTTGTTTTTATATGAACTTAAAAGAGTAGATTGAAGGATTCATTTATAAAGGGTAGGTGAAATAAGCTAAGACTTCAGCCTAGACCTTTTCAGCCCATTTTTTTCTTTGTTTATTTTTTCTTTCTCTTATTATTATTATATATATATATATATACACACACACACACACACACATATATATATATATATATATATATATGGCCCCTACAAATCATAGTAAGTACACTTTAACTTGAGGCTGTGAAGGACAGATGCAGACCAGAAACGCCCGAAGAAACGTAGCCAAACGGCTTTAAAGATAAGATGCAGGTTTGCAGAAAGAGAATCTGCAGCAACTTCCGGGTCATGGAAATATGACATATTAAAAATCAAAATCAATTTCTGTCTGTGGGTCGTTTTTCTCGTTTAACTTCTTCTCATCCTCACTTCAAATCAAAAGTGTAAAAACAGCCTGATTTTAGTCTTTTGTTTTGGATTTATAAAAGAATAACGAAAAACAAGCCGATTATTTATATTTTGAAGAACAAATGAAACACGGACTCACAAACATCAGTCCAGTTCATTATAAGTGTGCTCATTTACAGCAAATTCATAAAAAGTTGCCCAGAATCAGTTCAGTTCCCTGTCCTCAGCATAGAGGGGCTGCTGGATGGAGGGGAGGAGGAAACCTCCACCAGGACCAGAACCAGGACAAAAACCTCCATCATAACCAGGAAGGGAAAACCTCCAATCAGAACCAGATGGGGTGAGCATCTTCCTGGACTGGTTTCAACACATCTATGGTAGAAACAATGGGAAGTCTTTGTTTTTGCACATTTGAGAGAATTAAAGATGGAAAAAAACAAACTTGGAGATTCTCTGAATGTAAAATGACCGAACTGATCTGTGGTGACTTGGTTCGTTCCCTTAAAAGAAGCCTTTAGTGGAACTGGTTGCTGAACCAGGACTGGTTGTTTACAGTTTGTTCAGTCTGGGTCACAGCATCAACATCAATACATAAAAACATTGATTTTACAAGATATATATACATCTAAGGAAGTTTCTTTCACTGTTGGTTCTGTCCTATTCATTCATTAAGTGGTCTGTTTATAAGCATGCAGCACATTTTAAAATGTTTGCTCAACATTTTCCAGCCTGTTTGACTCATTGTGCTGTCAAATTATCCATGTTAAAGGCTGAGTAAGTCATTGTGGAGAAAGACCGTTAACATTTATACTCACCAGAGACCCTGAGACAAACTAAACTCACAAATACAACAGAGCTAACATCTGAATGTGTTTTAGTTGTTTTACAGGAACAAACCTAACCATCAAAGTTTGATCCTGCTACCTGTTACCTACTGATACCTAGTTGAGGCTGACTATTCACCTCTTGGCCATCTCTCTTTCCTGATAACATAATTATCTTGTGGAGTTTAGCATGCTAGCACTGTTGGCTCAAAGCTCCTCTCATTTCAACTTCCAGTCAGGGGTGGACTGGCCCATCTACGGTCATGCACACCATCTTTGCAGTTCCTAAAATGTCAATATTAACTCCTTTGAGTGAGCAGGAACCAGAGGTGTAGACACGTTGCATATTTCCAATAAACAAACATCGAAACTCCATCACAGATATCATAGTGTTCATCAGGATCAATGCTGCTGATGGAGAAAAAAAAATAGAAATAACAGACATAAGGAATGATGATCAGATGAAAACTCTTCCTGTGTCTGTGTCTGCTCTATCCACTGTGTTTGGTTTGTCCCTTCTGGGCTACTGTAGGAACAAGGTTCCAAGTACACAGGGGCTTTTTGAGAGCCTCGTTTTCAGGCATGCACCACAAATTCCCAAGTCACATGCAAACAACCTTATATATTAGTGCACAACAGTGCAGGGTTGTAAACATACTGCTGTCTACAGCTGATACCATAAAGCCCCCTTTCCACTTGTCCCTACTCTACTCTACTCTACAAGGTTTCAAGGTGTTTCCACTAGCGGTTTCTCGGGCCGAGTGGGGCCGAGTAGGTACTTTGACGGTACCTACTCCACTGAGGTTCCAAGCGGGTAGAGTGAGGCCAGTGATTAGCCTAATGTTGTGAAGTCACTAGATAGCAACTCTCAACCCTGTTTTTAAAGACCACCGGTAACAATGATTGTGTGATTGTTGTTTGCTGACTTCACCATTGAATTAAAAGATTAGTGTTACGTAGTTGTTTACTAATCATCAGAAAACAGGTAGAGTAGAGCCGGACCGTAGAGTAGAGTAGAGTAGAGCAGGGTAATTACAAGTGGAAAAGGGGCTGAAGAAACCTCTCATACAGGGACGATTACATCATAAAAGATATGCAAGAATTTCAATAGTTTAACTAAAGCAAACAAAAATCACCAGAGCAGGCACACATGCAGTCTAAGATTTCCTGTGTCATCATACACGGCCTTCAGGAACAACAAACCACCAAATTAAACAGCTGAACAATAATGAACTCACTTCAATAAACCAGTCAAATACAGCAGCTGCCTGTGGTTTGCAGGCCTCTGACCTGGGCCACTGGGCAGTGAAAATTCATTAGAAAAGTGCATTTAATGGCTTACTCAGCCTTTAATAAGCAGGCTAATTTAGAAAAAACAGCCGGATTTCTAAATGTGCATCATTAGACATCAGATAGATAAACATGAATGAATGAATTATACTTTATTGATCCCCGAGGGGAAATTAAATTACATGAATCTGATCAGCTGCAGACTGACTCAAACATAAAGTTGCATCTCTTTCCTTTTGTTGGACATTTTCCACTGATTTATACGCAGCAACACTAAAACTCACTTTGCATGCAAACTAAGAACACGACATACTAAGATCACACATGATAGAGAAAAGCAGATTCATTCACTTCCACCAGCTAGCCTTTCACTTCCTTTTGGGGTTTAACATGAATAAGTTAAAGCATTTTTACAGATGAAGGCACCTGATTTAAAGCATTCTGCATTTATACTTATTCATCCCTGAATTTTTTATTTCTCTTATTATTAGTACAACAAATCAGCTTATTTTACAAACTGGATAACGACGTATAAATTATTCGTTTGCCATAAAAAACTTTCAGTATCAAATCTCTCCTAAAAAATTTCGATGCAATCGATAAAAAAGACGATATATTTCCAGACTAAAAATCAACACGTTTGAATGCATCATCATGGCTGTAGAAACACCAAACTGTAACCAGATAATAGAAAATGTGTTTCAAACATATTTTTCCAAATATTTAATCATTTGCTTTAATATTTGTTACTGAACTCTAAAAATCTCGACTAAAAGAAAAAACAAATCTCTCCATCATGCAAAGGTACATCATATTTTTCCTTGTATAAAATAATGCTTTACTTATTATAAACAAACTCATTGCAAACATCCTGCCTAACTACATAAAAACAGATTCACTTTTTCTTAAATTCATCAGAAGGTTCCTGTAGGAAGAATTGTCTTCAGCTACTTCTCTGGTTTTCAGCCATGAACTGAGCAGCTTTATTATTGCTTAAAAACCATAAAACAAGGTCAATAATTGCTCTTCTTCACAGCAATCATGTTTTATGTTCCTATTATTGAATTGTTGTTAAACTGCTACTGCTCAGGCCTCCGCTCTGGCTTGTTCATGTTGTTACAGGCATCACATCCGGCTGAAACTCCTAAATCTGTTGTGATGAGCAGAGCCAGCTGCTGAGCAGTGACACAGCTCATTGCATGGTGGCAGTTTGGAGAGAATGAGAAGAATAAAGAGGAGGCAGGTATGTATCAGGAGTTTACAGTTTGTTGCAGAGAAACTGATAAAAAGCTCTTCTAACGGGACGATACCATGGCGATGCTGGGAAATATCAGTTATTTGGACTGGCTGATGATTTTGGGGGTCTTCTTGTTGTTTTGGCAGAGAGTTCCCACCTAACACTGATGATGATGTTTGGAGCTCAGACCAAAGGAGCTGGTAATCCGGTATGAAGCTCTCTACAGTATTTTATGTTTTGGAAACTTTACCTGAATCTCATGACAGATTGTAAAAAAATGTTTCCTGTTACCTACATAAACTCCCCGTCCACTTCTTCAGGTCCACCTTCTAGTACCGGGTTGGACCCCCGTTTTAATTCTTGGTGTGATAGATCCAACAAGGTGATGGAAACATTCCTCAGAGATTTTGCTCCATATTGACATGATAGCATCAAACAGTTGCTGCACATCCATGTTGAGAATCTCCCGTTCCACCAAATCCCAAAGGGGGATTATTGGATGGAGATGTGGTGGCTGTGGAGGCCATTGGAGTACAGTGAACTCATTGATCTGAGTTTTGTGACATGGTGCATTATCCTGCTGGAAGTAGCCATCAGAAGATCCTCCACTGTGCTTATAAAGGGATGGACATGGTCAGCAACAATACTCAAGCAGGCTGTGCTGGTTAAACCATGCCATGTTGGTACTAAGGGGCCCAAAGTGGGACAAAAAGATGGACGGATCCATGCTTTCATGATGTTTCCAGCAGATTCTGAGCCTAGCATCTGAATGTGGAGCTGAAATGGAGACTC
>JBBBVU010000006.1:16352602-16409194 GCA_037177055.1 Atherinosoma microstoma | reverse complement strand
CACAACACACACACTCACACACATATATATATATATATAAATAAATATATATATATATATATACCATGTGGTAATGGCATTGACTACATGAGTTTTGCTTAATATTTAATGTGACTGAAATAAATGTTGATTCATTTCACTTCATATGGAACTGTTGGACAATTTGGACACACCTGTAGGATTTCCTTATGTAGTTACTGGATTACACCATTTTTCTTTTCTTTTTTTAGCACACTTTATAACTTAGGACCCCTTATCTGAGAGTCCCCATATTCACCTGATAGGTTTTCTGTCACCCACCTTATGTCAATTTCAAAATCCTGCTGTTAGTTTACAAAGCACTGAATTGTTTAGGGCCAAAATACATTCAGGATCTTCTGGTTCGTTATGAACCAACCAGATCCCTCAGATCATCAGGGTCAAGTCTACTTTCAGTTCCCAGAGTCAGAACTAAACACAGAGAGGCAGTGTTCAGTTTTTATGCTCCTCACATGTGGAACAAACTCCCAGAAACCTGCAGGTCTGCTGAAACTCTCAGCAGTTTTAAATCAGGGTTAAAAACATTTCTATTTGCAGCCTTTTATGATAACAAATTATATTTTCTCTGAGGGTTTCTTTCTTTCTTTCTTTTTTTGTCTATTTTGTTATTTCACTTTTATTTTTTCTTCTTCTTCTTCTTAATGCTTTCTGCATCCTGCTGCAATGTTTCTAATGTTTGTATGCAGAGGTGTCAAAAGTATACATTCATTACTCAAGTAGAAGTATAGTAACCAGGGTTTAAAAATACTTCTGTTGAAGTTGATGTATCTACTCAAGCTTTTTACTCAAGTAAAAGTGTAAAAGTACTGGCTTCAAAACTACTTAAAGTATAAAAGTAAAAGTAATGTTAGAAAAAAATGACATTCAGGACAAAAGCTTAGGCAGCGCCACGTTAAGCTTTTTTCCTAACATTAATATTAAAATTTTAATGTTAAAAAATGTGGATGCTAGAGGCTAGCTGTTCTTGGGTCTTGGGCCACAGACATCATTGTACCAGGCTACATGTGTCTGCTATGTCCTTGCTGGACTGTGGTGTAATTTGTGTAACACATTGATGCAATGGCCATCATGTTCCTCTGCATCCAAGCTGTTACATCTCCATGTGCTTCGCTCCTGTTCTGTAAGTAGTGCAAACACAACAAGCAAGCTAGTAAAGCCACTCGGGAATTATGCTCCCCAGATGGGCTAGTCTGGGCCTGGATTGTGCAACCAATAGGGGAATGGTATAGGCTACTGCAACCACAATCACGGTCACTCTGTCCTGATGACACTATTAATCTGGATAGGGTTTTTTTTGTTTGTTTTTGCTTTACTGATAAGAAGCCGAAATGCAAACGAGCCAAAATGAAATAGGAGTAACTAGGCCATTTTAAAAATGTAAGGAGTAGAAAGTACAGATAATTGCATAAAAATGTAAGAAGTAGAAGCAAAAAGTCATCTGAAAAATAAATACTCCAGTAAAGTATAAATACCCCAAATTTCTACTTAAGTAAGGTAACAAAGTATTTGTACTTCACTACTTGACACCTCTGTTTATATGTAAAGCACCTTGGAATTGTCATGTACATGATATGTGCTATACAAATAAACTTGCCTCGCCTTGCTATAGAGATGAATACCAAATAAGTTAGTCAAAAATGACAAATAGCTAAACTGCAGAATTGTGGCAGGATGTCAACTTATCACATGACGAAAGTTTGAAATGTTATGCAAGTAAAATAAATTTATACAAAAATCTTAACTTGTTAGGATCCCTTTCCACTACTATTTTCAAAGATGAGCCTCATGGTGTGAACTGAGTGCATTGACATTTTTTGCACTGCTGCTTTATAATAGACCTGCTGTTCTTACACTAATTGGTGAATCACGGTATCTAAGACCTATTGATGCTTTTTCACTACCCACACTTTACTAAGAATACATTTATTTTGAGCTGATCGAAATAACTAAATTTTTTTCATCATTGTTTTTTATTTACAAACCATGTTTCCTACCCCAGGGTTGATCAACTCAGAAGCCTTTGACATATTACAAAACAGTGGTGATGTCAGAAGATAATTCAAGCAAAGTATTAATGCATGAAAAAAGTAAAAGATGCATTTTAATTAATTAATTTATTGAGGATTATGAAGTGGGAAAAACTGGTGCTCAAAGGGTAAGCACATAAATGATTAATTAAACTTTTTTTTTTGTCTTTTTTCAGTACTGTGGATGAATATTCACCTCACAGAAAGGTAAGAGAAACTAACTTGTTTTCTTCTCTTTGCAAAATTCAGACTTAAAGAATTTTATTCAAGAGAGCTTGTGTTGAGGTCACCGTACTAACATTTCCTGCTGAAGTCATTGTTCAGTGGCAGCAACTGAAATGTTTCATGTTCTCAGGCAGAATGAATGTGTCAATATCCACGCATTTCCCTTGTTTTAGGGCAAAGCTCTTTTCCACCAATTGAGCTTAAAAGAGAACGGGCTCCACTCCAGAAGCTCACAGAGGGAGACCAAGGAAGGTCAGTCATAAAACATGGTGTTCTTCTCACATTCTTCCCATCAAACGTTGTTTCCAAAGTAAAGAAAAGGAAACATTTAGTTTAAACCATAAAACAATGGGAGTCTTTCCAGGGAATGAATGAGACGTTGAAAATGCAGAATCCTGGTTTACTGTAGGACTTCTACATTTTTTTGTCTTGTTGAATCAGCTTGTGCTGCTCTTAAAAGTAAAACATTTATCAAGTACTGAAGCTACCGTTTGCAGAAGCTATGGGTTTGCTGGATGTTGTGCTTCATTAAAATCTTTTATATGATACAGGTTAATGAGAAAATATTTTCCCATTTTCCAGTGCTGTGTCATGTGTATGTCACCATGGACTCGTACCTAAGTATGAGGGTCCATAATGAAATAGTGTCCCAGGAGCTGTTGCAGGCAGTGGCTGAAAGGCTGGATGTCCCTCAAGCTGAGCTGGTACTTGTGGCCATCACTTATCCAGGAGGTAAATCCCTTCGAACTGACCAGCTACAGCACAAAGCATGGTCCTGCTTGTCCCACATGGAAACTTCTAACTGTACAGCAGTCAAAACTGTTGGCTTTTTTTCTCACAATAACAACATTGTATTCTATTCTGATTCACAAACTAGATAAGGCATGTTATCGAGCACCACAGCTCAACATCAGAACAGAGCCCAGTGCAGCTCTGATGCCATAACTGAAAGTAAATATTTACAGTTTCTTCCCATATTGAGCCGCTATTGAACCCAGATGAGAATTGAGCTAAATTTAGCCTTAGTTGAAAGGGAGTAACATTACCATCCAGTCATATATAGTCAGTGTCTGTTATCAGTGATTGAAGTGACTGGTTTCCTCAGAGCAGAGCCTGGCACAGTCTTATCTCTAACCACTGATAGTTGTTCACATGCTACCTGACAACATTTTAATGGTATTCTGCTGTTTGTGATATGTTTTCTGTCATGCAGGCAGACTCCTCCTACAGCCTCAGGACAGAGTTTTCTCCAATTCTCTACAGTCGGTGGGGAGGCTGCATGTGTGCAGGAAGGACCTCTGTGAAGTGCTGGTAGGAATGAAATTGTAATGAGTTATTTTCATGGACTGAGTTTACCTGAAACAACCTCAACACATTTCCCAGAAAGTAACAAAAAAATTTAAATAATTGAAAGCAATTAAAATAGCCACAAAAAGAAACTACAACTTTCATAAAGTGCATGCACTGCAAAATCCAACTAAAAGCACTGAGAGCGCAGACCTCTGCTAACCCATTGTCTTTTTTTTTTTGCCAATGATTGTGGGTATTATTTATCCAATAGCAATTTATCCCTAGCTCGCCATATTAAAGAATCCTTTAAATAAATTCCTGGATCCAGGCGGTGATCCTGATCAGCCCAAAATCGAATCACTTGTTTCTATTTCCATTTCTGGGATTTCCTGAAAATTTCAGCAAAATCCATCCATAACTTTTTGAGTAATATTCCTAACAGACAAATCAATACAGCTGAATACATGACCTTCGCCTTGGTGAAGGTAGTGGTGAAAAATAAAAAATCCAGATGAACACTAATAATGAACAGACAAATAGACAAATAAACAGAAACAATTAGATAAAATTGCTTCGGCTCATGTCCTAAGTAGCGGAAGTCATCAGAAAAATGATCATAATAAGAAACAGACTAATCAAAATTAATGGAAAAGACAAGATATCAAGATCAGAATGAGAAATAAAGCATTCACCAAGAGATACAACATTAACTTCTAAACATCTGTGGCCAGGGGCCTGTTGTGACATAATATGTCCCTTGACTTTAACAGTGCCTGGGCTTCAAATACACATATCTTAACAGCATCTCAAAAATAACAGTGACTTTATAATGTTTATATAAACAGCACTGCAATGAACTGGTGATCCTTCGTGTACCCTGCCTCTTACCTAGTAGCTGCTGGGATGGGCTCCAGCCCCACATGACCCTGAAATGGAATATGCGGGTATACACAATGGATGGCTGGATGGATGGATAGATAGATAAACTGCACAAATGTACTAGTGAGGAGGATTTTTTCTTTAAAGCCTCAAGACACAATTATCAGAACAGCTTGTCTGGCTCATCTTCAGTCCAATAGCTAAAAGTACGGAAATCACCGACATTGTTTTCCTTTTATAGAATCCGTTCACAGACAACTCAGACCTGCAACAGAGAACAGCTCGCTTGCTGAGTTTGAACACGTGGGATGTTGCGGTTGCCCTCACCGACTTTGAGTGGACAATTTTTGGCTCAATGCATGAGGTTTGCCTCACAATTTCAATACTTGGTTGCTTCTAAATTGCTTTATGTGTGCCAGTGATGTTGCACTGCTCAATACCTGAGTATACATTGTTTTTTTACAGCAAGAACTGGTCTACTTCACCTTCAACCGCCATGTCTGCAGCAAGTACACAACGCCATTAGAGCTGCTGTTGCAGCGCTGCAATGAAGTACAGCTGTGGGTGATGACTGAGGTTCTGCTGTGCACAACACTCTGCAAAAGGATCCAGCTCATCAAGAAGTTCATCAAGATTGCTGCCCAGTTAGTAGCTTTATTCACACTCCATTGTGCATTGACATTTACAAATTGTTATGTATACAGTACATGTTGGCCTCTTACACTAATGAAATGTAAAAGGGGTAGATTTGCATGGGAACATAGCTCCCTCTACTGGCAAAACAGTAAAACACATCTCCTTTCATGCTGCTGACTTGTACCTCTGGAAGTAATCCATTCATCTTTTACAGCTGTAAAGCACAGAGGAACTTCAACTGTTTCTTTGCCATCATTATGGGCCTGAATGCTGCAGCCATAAGCCGCCTTAGTCAGACATGGGAGGTTGGATGTCTTTTTTTTTTTACTATTCCTTTCCAGTTATGTTACCTTAATGTCTGCAGGTGAAATATGTGAAAAATCATGTTACTCTCCCCACAGAAAATTCCTGGGAAATTTAAAAAGTTGTTTTCCGAGCTGGAGGCACTGACAGTAAGTGTACTCAGTAAAAAAAACACAGACACTGTAAAAAAGGAATATAAAGCAAGTGTGTGTCGCTCAAACAAACAAATGCCTTTTATTGCTAAAAATATGCCAAATATCAGAGGCTTTATGTGATCATTAAGTCTCTAATCCTGCCACAAGTCTGCATGCACAGGCACACACAGTCACTCCCAGAGGATTACATCAATTTTCAAACATCTTCACAGGATCCCTCACTGAACCACAAAGCCTACAGGGACTCCTTTAAGAAGATGAAGGCTCCAAAAATCCCCTTTCTTCCTCTGCTCCTGAAAGGTCTGCTCATTATTCTGTTAATTCAGTACACAAAAACTAGTCTAACACTTCTGTCAGACAAATTTGACATCTATATAGAAACAGATTTTTTACCTCTGTTAAATGCAAACTACGTGTTTATGTTTTAGACATTACATTTATTCATGAAGGCAACAAGACGTTCCATGATAACCTTGTCAATTTTGAAAAGCTGGTAAGTTTGTGCATTTTTATAACCTTTTGCTACTGCACAGAAATTATGCATAAGTACTGAATATGAAATATTTGACAAATGTCCGTCTTTATTTTCAGCACATGATAGCGGACATGGCACGGCTGATCCGGCAGTGTCAGAAAGATCAAATGGGTTGGTGTTAAAATCAGTCACGACTTGTGACATGGTGTGAAATAACCAATTCTTGAAACTTTATTTTGGTTCTTACTGCTGCTTGTGGTTATGTAACTCAATAAGAGTCATTTGAGAAAGAAAGCAATGCCATTTATAAATCAGTTTTCTTGATTTCTAGACTGTGCTCTTGGATTTGCCATTTGTGCTGCTGGTTTTGCACTTCTTACATGTAGGCAAGAATAGTTTCTGTTCCAACACAAAAATCCATCCCACTGTTATCAGCTAACTCACTTATTCTTGTTTAATATATCTTTACATACAAATTATATTCTGCTCAGTGTTTCTAGATAATACAAACTCACTTGAAACGCAAGCATTCAAAAAGATAAACTTTAAATTACACAATAAATTCTTTGAGGACATAGCAGCCACTGCACATTATGCAGTGTTAAAACACACATCAACATGTGGTGCGTTTCAACATTATTCCCAGTAATTCTGACATGGATTAAGAGTTGCTTTGTTACTTCAGTTTTTTATTAGACCAATATCTAAAATATTTGATTTGACACCAGAAGGATTTAATATAATGACATTTCTTGACAACAGTTTGATTTCATTGGCCTTGTTAAATATAAAAATATAAAAAAAAAAAAAATTGAGATGAAAAGGAAAGAATATTATCCCTATAAAGCCTAACTATCATATTTGATACAGACCGTTTCTGAGACATTTTGCATCACTTTATAGTTAAAACTTTGCTCAAAACCCTGCAGTACACAATATACTTGTCTTTTGCCCCCTAATGGATACCAGGAAGTATAAGACTACATTACAATAATATGTCACACAGATAAATGGTATTTATACCTGCCGGACCTTTATTTCTTTTTCCACATTTTGTTAAAGGGGCAAATAAAGACTTCAGATTTAAAAAATTTGATTTTTCTCCTCAGTTTTTCTTGGGTTGGGCTTTAAAGGGATATATAAGGCAGACAAAAAAACGTTATAGTTTTCGATAGACTTTGTAGGCATTTGAATTTTACCATGTGATTTAACCATGTGTGAGCTTTTGTATTAACCTAAAAGCAGTGAGCACAGGTTGGCAATCTTTGAAGTTGGCTTTTAAATGGAGAGAACAGATTTAGCTGAGCACAGGCTGGCTCTGAATGTAATTAATTAGTAAGTAGTGAGTAAAGCAATAATTACTCTTTCAAATGACTCAGTAATGTTTTAGGCTCACTTGAACTAATACTGAGAATTTACAAAAGTGCAAAGGAGTTTTTTTTTGTTGCTGCTGCTGTCATACAGTACTAAAAAAATCCTTTTTTCTCCCAACTAGGAAATGGAATCCCCCAGAAGAGCAGCTCAGAGGTGCGAGCCTACATCGACTACCTTCATGTCATCGACAATCAACAGACTCTGTTTGAACTGTCACAGAGGCTGGAGCCTCGGGTTTAGAGAAAAGCTCCATCTCCCACTCTGTCAGCCATTCTGTGAAATTGCCAAGGAACAACCTATCACTGTCTCATCTCGTAGTGCTCAGGGTTCAGTCAGCAATTACAGGAACACTGCATGATCCTGGCTGAACACAGGAGGGAGCCCTTCAATCACAGGACTGTCACCACAGACATAAATAAGCAAAAGACGACACATCTTACAGTGACTGCAAAAATGTTTGCATAGATGCACAACTGTTTGACTGATCCATAGCAGCTGAAAGCAGGCTCAGCCATCACCATTGAAGTGTGGAGCTGCAGTGCCAGCAGTTTAACTGCAACAAAAGCAGAAGCCTTGAGCTACAGACGTTTATCAAATACTTCAACATCTGTGGGGCCAAAGCTGCTGCTTTTCCTTTCCTGTCCACTGGATGGCAGAGGTTTTCCAGTGTGGAGCTGTTCTGAAGGTGGCTCACTGCTATGAACAGCTCCACTCTGTGGAAAAAAAGCAGCCTGCAAAAAACTGCTTGCAGGTAAAATACTTAGTACTGAAGGAACCATGTAAAAAATCATACTAAAGATGTAATCTTGCTGTCCTCTTTGAGGGCTTGCAGCACATCTCAAAGTTATTTGGATTATGTAATGCAGGTTGGTTCATGACAAACCTTTTGGTATTTTTGGAGTGTTATAACATCTTGAAGGTAAGGTTGTTTTTATCAGATTTAACCAAAGAGTAATTTCAGCCCACAAGTCCGCTACACACCTATGTGTCTCAGATCTCAACATAATCCACACATTGTTTAGCCTGATATAAAACAAGTAATTCCTGAAGTAAAACTGAAGTGTATGCACTTGCTGGATCAAGATGAAAGAAATGGCCACAATGATTGTTAAATATTTATCATTTTTTGTATATTATTCTCGGTATATTTTTAATTGCAAATTTTTTCCCATGCAGTACTTTTATTATTTACTGGTGCAGCATCAAGATTATACACAAAACTGAATGTATGCTAGTTTGTGAGTTATAATTAGTCATGTTAGTTCCTGCGCCATATATGTTAGTGCCAAATCCCATATGACTAACTACTAATTGCTCCTCTACTTTAAAACATTGCTACAAGGATCCCCATCTAGTTGAGCTGTGGACAATCAGTTAAATGACGTAGCTGACCCATGTTTATGGCACATTATTGTATTATGTCTTATGGTGGTTAAAACTATTTGAGGACTAACTTCAGCTCCTGGTTTCTGGTACTGAGAGAACAAAACAATTGAATGTAAACTAACAGTCAGTCTCTTAGCTTAAATGTATACGTAACTTTTGTTGAGGAAAACCAAGATTCAGGATGAAACTTTTAACCTAAAGTTTTTAAGCCTAAATCTATCAACGAAAAGCAGCTGAGAATTCAATTGATACAGCACCTTCTGGGCAAAATTAGAAAGAACAAGATTAACAGACTATTGTTAATGTGCTGTGTGTAGTAACATTCCAGTGTACAACTTTATAGTGCGTTGTTAAGTGAGGATTCTTCTAAACTAGGTTAAATCAGACCAGTTCAAGTAGACATTGTGCAGTATCTTGTTGCTTTCTGAATGGTTTATAGTATATTTTGAATTTTAAAGCCTGCTGTCATCATGAAGACAACATGGTCATTCTGAAAACCAGTTTTAATTAATAGTGTACAGTTCATTCTATTTATACTGTGTAAATACATGTTAAAATCCCGGATATGGATATTTATTTTATTTTATTTGTCTGATAGATACCACTTCAGATACTTTTGTTTGATAGTTTTTGTACTCTGTTTTGGCTGGTCTGCATGACATGGCAAACCATGGACTGACCACCATTTTCAGCTGTGCATGCAATAAAATATTTTTCATCATCATCATGTGCCATTTTTCATTCTATTCCATAGTCATTTAGCATCCAAAGTGCCTTACATCCGAGTACACCAGTGATGCCAACACTGGGGACTATGAGGGTTAAGTGTCTTGGCCAAGGACACAACAACAATTGGATGGGAGCAGGATTTGAACAGCCAACCTTCTGGTCATGGGACTACCTGTTCTACCACCTGAGCCACTACCTAAAAGTGCAAATGTACCTTTTGAGTGGTGATTTTTAAAGTTAATTCAACAGGGAAAGGAGATGTTTTAAGACCAACTTACCGCAAGTTATCTACATAAGCTATCAAAATGCAGGGATTCTAAACATAAAAAACCCCACAAAAAACCCACTTATTTTAGCACATATATAATGCATAGTATGGGTAATATGATATAATATGAAGTCAACTTTAAAGTGATTTTTAACATAGAGTAACAAACTTGTCCAATCATAAGAAAATGAAAATGAAACAATAAAAGGCAGTGGGTTAAGTTACAACAGGAGCAGAAGTGTTCACTGCCAAAATATTCTCAATCTGTTTACAATTACAGGCTCTCACGGGAGGAATAAAAAAAGCACACAGGGTGCCATTCATTAAAACAGATAACATGAAAGCAAAAACATCTGTATCTGTGAACTTATTTCTCTTTTGAAATGAGGACAACACGGTTGCTTCGAGACCTCTGACCCCAATGGGCAAAATTAATTTGCAGTTATTTTATAAAATCACACATGTATTAATAAAGTTTGTCTTAGTGAAAGTTTGTCCATAACATAGTCTGTGGTCCTTTATAAAATGTACATAAACTAAATTTTGGTTATACGCAAGCACTGCATAAATGGACTGCTGCTAGAGCTAATTTCTGCTACGGGTTTATCTTTAACCTAACTTAATTGACATTTCTGTCAAACTGTACACTGAATTTAGTTACTTTAATTCTTAATACTAAAGTAGAGAGTATTTTAGATGTTCCTGTATGTGTATTTTTTATTTTCTCTTTTTTTGACAAACAACCAACCAAAAATAATATCTAGTTTTGGTGCTGTCAGGCGGAGGTGTGACCCAGATGCCCTTTCTGCCTTTAACCAGGTGTCCTGCTTGGCCTTTAACATGACTTATCTGTGGCACGACCCCTGCTATGCTGGGCCTCGTACCCTGCCATTTCCTCCCAAACACTACCAGCACTGTATCATTTCCCTGTCACCAAATGACTGGCTAGCTGCTGCAGCGTGCTAATGAGAGGAAGAGCAGGCAGATGAAGAGAATCTGCAGGAAGACCAGTTCTTCATTTCCCGTCTGCGATACAATACGCAGAATCAATCTTCCGTCCTCCATTTGTCTGTATGTAGCCACTTGGGTTGCAAGGAGGAATTAAGAGCAACACAACAGTTATTAGTGTTGAAGAAAATCCTATTTAAGAAGGGTGATGATTTGACCTCCCCCACCTCCCAAAAAACACCAGAGTGATTCAGTGGCTGTAATTCTCTTACCACAATTTGGTTTGTTTATTCTTGCAGATAATATGTCATCTGCCTTGTTTCTCCATGAGGACATTAAGATCATAAAGTTAATTCTTTTTTATTCATAGAAAGTATATAAAAAGAAGCAAAAATCTTTTCAAAAATAAATGTAACCTGATTATCCTACAGCAGTTTTATCTCGTCTCACATTTTCCTTTGTGTTTCTTTGTATTGCTGTTTAACCTCTCAACTTTGACTTTGCTCTAAAACACAGATAAGGTACCACTTCTTCAGTATGTATTTCTAAAGTCTCAGTCCAAATTTAATCTGAGCATCTTCTCACTTTTCAATTAACCTCAGTTAAATTGGTTTAAAAAGATAACAGTTTAGATAAGGTGACTCTTTCCTCACACAAATTCAAAATTAAAGGTTTTATTTGGTTCTGATTAAGTTAATCAGATTCTAACAGAGAGAGGAGACAGATAAAGGATGGGTAATCTAATGTGTTGCTTTCTCATACAAAGCTATCAGTGTCTTTGAATAGGTTTTTCCAACAGGCTCAACTGAATGAATTACACTAGTCTGTTAGTATGCTGCCTCTGCCGTACAAAAGGTCAATGTCAAATGCACCTCATTTAAAAGTCAATAGCAGCCATGCACATCATCTCCTGGGAATTTGGTCTGGGAACCCTCCAGACAGCATTGTGTATCATTCGGTTAGCAGAGGGCAGCCAGAGAGCTTTTTTAATCTTGACCTTTCAATAAAATATGTTCCCTATCCAGAATTACATGGTCTAAAATGGAGACATAAGCTTCCAACAAATCACGGCCAGGCTCAAGGGAGACGTGTAACAGTGTCAGACACAGACACAACAGGTTTAACATTGCAGATAAGTATCTCTACTTTCATACTTCCTATAGTTTTTGATCTAAAATGTATTTCTATGCTCTACTTCCAGAGTTGAAAAAGAAATGGGAAACAAAAGTATTTGATTAAAACTATTACCCTGGGCTGCTAGTAATTATAAAAACTATAACTAAGACAAAAGACCTCAGTTATAAATTGTTAGCAATACATGATAAATGTTTAACACATACAAGTGTCAAATTTGCTAAGCATTGTGAGTAGATTAAAAAAATACCTTTCTCTAACTTCAATACTTCCTCACACAGACAACAGCAATGCAACTCCAGCTATAACCCACTTGGCTGGGGGCTGTTTGGTCTTGAGGTGGAAGGCCCACACATATGTGGGCCAACGCTGTTTAGTGTGATACACTGGGCACTCAAAAGTGTTCTTGAGCTCCTGCTCCTCTGTAGGTACAGCTCTAACATACATCACAGGCATGGCTGAGGTCAGATCTCTTAAGACTGCCTCAGAGATGACGCCAGACTGAGTGTCCCACCGTGCTCCTAAGAGGACACAGGAAGTGTTGCATGAGATTTATTGTAGGTTGTGAAGTCTATTAACTAAAATTTTTAATTAATACAACAAAATATTTAATATTGGTGTATTTAAATTTTGGGTGAAGTAAATCTAACCTTCCATGAAGAGCCCATGGATGTAGGCTCCCTCCCTTGGAGGATGACCAAAGTCCTCTTTCATCTTCTTTGTTACATCCACAGTCAGAGTCATGTTGTCCAGGGGCCACTGATTCTTGCGAGCAATGCTTTGAAGCACAGCTGTAAAATGACAGCATGTTAATATTTCTGGTTCTACTGGTGCAAGTCTTGTAGAAATCTTCATCTTGTTCACAGACTGGAATCTCACCAGTAAGGAAGGACTGTGGGTTGAAGAGACCTGAGAGCCAAACAACTGCAGGTAGAACAAAGTCTTGAGTCCAACTGTCCAGCTCATGACATCTACTTATTAGATCACCCAACCTATAATCAATAATGTGGTATTGTGAAGGGAATACATAGAAACTAATATGTTAAAAAGGATACAATAAAGGCCATTGTAGTAAAAAAAAAAAAAAAAAAGATTAGATGACTGACTGTTAAAGTTACCATTGTGTCAGTGTTTTAGTGGAGGGATATGCCAGTCTGGCCCAGGAATCTGGGACAAAATCACTGAACAGTGCAGACTGCAGAGTCTCCATACTAGAGGAAATGGTGAGTTCTCCCTGTGGACAGAAAAAAAAATCCTGTTTGTACTTCAAGACGTAATTGTTAGTGCTGTGCAGAGTATAACTGAGAGTGCACAGTCACAGTTAACTGTACCTTTAAGCCAAGATCCAGCTCACTGAGGGACTTCCTAATTTCACCCAGTAGAAGATTCATACGTTCACACTCCTGAAAGCACACTACAGTGTAGGGGCTTTGGTCCGTTGTCTTCGTCATCATCTCTGCCACGTTATATTCTTCAGGAAGCTTTTCAAGAATATCTTCAATAATTGACATAACCTGCCAAATACAATAAACTCAGTTAAGTATGGGCTACATGTTTATCTCTTTGTATTCTAAGCAGCTTTACAAGAGGAAGCTTCTTTTTGCTTCCACACCTTCTCCTCTGTGCTCTCAGCTGCCCCGTCTCCTCTTAAAGAGTCCTGTGGCTGCAGATCTTGCAGAGATTTGAAGAGGTTGTCTGAGATGACAGTGAGGCACTCAAGCTCGGCATTTGGATGGAGACCATACAAAGTTGGGTTCTCAGTGGGGAGATGTTCATCAATGTAACTGTGATAACCAGTGTAGTCCAAATATGGAGGAGCCAAGAAACCCGGGCACAAAAACAGGTCTGCTTCAAACTTTGAATTGAAAATTTACAAGAAGACAACAGTTCAACTACTTTGAAATCAGATATTTACCAAAACATTTAAAGAAAGATTAGGCTGATTGACAGGACTACAGGCAAGACAGTAAAGTGATTCCTGTTAGAGTGAACTTAAGAAATGTCAGTGTAAAAATTGCAGTTCAGTTTTACATCCCAAGAGGGCACCCTTTACCTTAACAACAACACAAAAAATTCTATCAACCTTTTAAAAAAAGTTTAACTATTTGGCACTGTAGAAATCAACATGACAATATTCAAAAGTCTGCATTCAAATAAACTATTTTAATTATTCAGAATCTTGAAACTTGTGGTGAAACTCTAGGTGCAACTTTTCAGTTGAAAATATAGAAAATACATATGTGAAAATGAACAATTATTCTTATAAGGTAACATCACCACTGACTTACCATTTTTGGATTCATGAATTCTTGCAGATAGGTCTTGCACAGCCTTCTATCCCAGCCATCAGTAATGTGCCCCCCATACATGATCTCTCCAAAAAGATAACACAAGTCCTCCCATGGCACCTGCATGGACTACAACAGACTTTTGCTGGCGGATATTACATTGAAAAACTAAGAAACAAGTATTTGAAACTCTATAAAGATTCATTCAAACTATTTACAGCAATGGTTAACATCTTATAATAATCTCATCAATAATTTGGCAGAAAGGTTTATCACGTCTTTTTTTCCAAGCAGCAACTGTGTAATCACATCCCAGGTAAGCTCATTTGATAGTGATAACTGTCGGGAAATGTAAGAAAATTATGTTTCTTTACACAAACTGATCTAATGCATGACAGAGGAGTCTCTCCCTCAGCAGGAGATTATGATCCTTGAGGGTGAAGGAGGAAGAAAAGAATCTGTGATTCATAACAAATTACAAAAGCTGTAGGTTCACAATCATTTGTACCTGTATTGTTTTGCAAATTGCTTCCTTCATCAGCTCTAATTGCAGTGATCACTTATGTAGCGTTGTGAACTGTCACATTGGCTGCTTGTAATTACATTTAGGATGACGCTTCATTGCCCCCCTAATGAATTCTCTGTATACGCACATACAGGTTACTGTTTGGTTAACATAATGAAGGACATTCGTTTTTGGAGGGCAGAAAACCTAGGAGATGTAATTGGTTATGACCAGAGTAATAGGAGTTCTAAGAGAAATGCATTAGGAGTCGTGAGAAGTACAGCGCTGAAGGAATGGATTTTTTGTCCTTGTGAAATAAAGCTAAATTATAGGTTGAATGTTCATAGTTCATAAGGAATTTAAAAAAAAAGAAGGAATGAACATTTTTCACAGATAACTCTGGAACAAAGGATTTCAAGAAATAATCGGAAACACTGCACAGTAATGTAACATCCCTGTCTAACAATAATGACACCATTAGTACCATTATTATTCTAAATTTGATCAGCTCAGAAGATAGTGGAGAAAACAAGCTAAAATATAATAAATATAATAGGAAATTTTAATTCAACTTTAAAAATAATGATTTGATTTAAATATACTTTAGTGCTGGCCTCTAGGTAGTTGTACAACACATTGACAGAGATGGTGAGGTCTCCTGTGCTGAAGGGATAGTTGTGGTTCCACCCTTGTGGACCAAATTTACGCCGTTCCGTGACACAGGCATGAAAGAAGCAGAGGGAGAAGACTATTGTGTTGAATTCTTGTTCTCTGGAACACATTTCCAGGGTGTCCTGAAACAAGAAAAAAATTAATAAAAGTTTTAAAAAAGCAAAACAAACAAAAAGAAAAAAAAAACTATCCAATTTAAGATGTGAAGCATTTCTAGAACAAGTTTTTAAGTTTTTTGCACACCTGACTGAAATTATTGAGGGCAGCATGCAAACTTGCATTCATGCCAGTGGGGGGCTCATTTGTAATTTTGATGACATTTTCCAGTAGGCCTCTGGGGATTATGTGCTGCTCAGGACTCTGTGCTGGTTCCCCAGTGATGAAAACTCTATAGCTGGGATGACTGTCCACTGCGGTCATCTCCAAAAGAGCCTCCAGAGAGGGAAGCCAGCGAGCAATGAGGTGAACATTCTGAGTGGCAACATATTGAATAGATTACAAAAAGTTAGAGTGGAATGGAAATGTGAAGATTATTAAATAAATTATCAAAAAACACAACAAGTCTAATAATTTAACTTTTTTCATTTCATATGTGCAACACGATCTAGAATAAATCAATGAATAGATAGAGGCAGGACATGGGGAAGTGATTACTGAGGGAAACTTTTTTCATGCACTATAGTATGGAGTTACATTCACTGAACCTTACTGTGCTAAAACAAGTCTCATGTTAACTTTCAGTGAAATTGTGTATTGGGGTCAGAGGAATATGCACTGTTGATCTTTTTTGGAAACAAAGACAAAAAGGATTATCTAGACTGCTTACAGACACAAGTCCCAAAGTGTTAGATTTTAGAGTAAACATTCTGCACACATTACTAAAGTATGGCTGAGAAAGAAGGTGAAGAAGTACTTGACTGCCCTTCTAGCATCTAAAGACATATTTACCGGAAGATTGGATAAAAATTACATATTAGATGGTCGATCACGTTGTATCCTCTATGCTAAAACGTCTTTTAAGTGTTCTGAGGACCAATAGTAACATCAAAAAGTGTTAAATGCCTTATTGTACCAAGATTTGGTTAAATGTTTCTGAGGCCTGAAATGCACAACTTGATATAACAAATAAAATGACGTTAGTGACACATAACATAAAATAGCCAGGGTTCATACAAGTCCCCCAATAATCAAAGTCTGAATAAATGTAGCATTTCCATTTTCATACCATTCATATTTGGGTTGTAAATCAGGGTACAGAATAAAAAAATAACTGTTATGTGAAGTATAAAATTAAACTAAATAGTGCTAGTTTTATTCTATGTTTAATTGTTTTTTTTTTTTTATTATTATTCATTTCATGTTTTTGAATGCCTAATTAGATAAGGTAAAAAGGACTGCCATTGAAAATTGGTATTTTGGCTAACCGGGTACATTTACATTTAATCCATTTACATGTGCATTTTCCCTTTTTCAGATAAATTAAATTTAAGTGTATCTATAGTCATGTTTTTTTTTTTTTTATGTTTGTTTAAAATGAGTAAGATCCATTAAAAACATTTCTCTGTGCTCTGAATTTGAAAGAAAACCCACACTGATTAACTTAGCAACAGGTTTCTCCCTGAAGGAGCCATTTATGGAGCTGATCTAAACAATTATGGGTTTTATTGAACCAAATTGAGTCTATTTCCCATGCTCAGGGGGATGAGATAATATCATTAGGAGCAGTACAGGATTGCTCTAAGTACTGCCTGAAATCACTACAGATACCTACAGAGAGAGTAGCATAATCCTCTACCTGGAAAATAACCCAGTGTCCCTGTTTAGAGGCATTCCTGAGAACCCTCTCAGCTACTTCCTCCTGGCCCTGTCCCAATGACACATTGTGCAAAGTTCCCTGGTCAATGGAAAATCCCAGATTTAAACCTGCACAAAAAGAATATTTGGAATTTTTATCCAGTCCAAGTAATATTGTAAATTAACTGTAAGTAACAAGTACAGCATGCATAGTACCTAATTTCTCTACATTTCTGAGTGGGTCCACTCCAGGTGAGAGGATGAAGAACACAGGGGTTGAGGGACCACTATCCTCAAACAACTTTTCAAATTCCAACCGGGCAGTTTCCACATATTTGGTTCCCATGCTTTCTTCCACAAACGCCCTGCAACGTAACATTATTAAGGGTAAGTGCTATACAGCTGTTATAAATACAAATGTGCTTTGGCTATTTACTGACTTAAGTGCATAGGTTATCCTATCAGGGCGGAGTGCTCTCAGAATAATGAGCTTCTGAAGGGAAGTCTTATTCTTCCAATCCTGAGGCAGCCTTTCGTTTTCAGGACAATTGGATTCAACGATTTTCCTCCAGCGTTTTGGTGAGCTCTCCATGTCTTTGTCAAGTCCACAGAAGTCCTCCATTGTAGATATTGTCTAAGTCAAAGTAAGAGGCATTATTACTTTACTTTACAGTAGAGCAGTAGAAAAAACTAACACTTTGAGGTTTTACACCCCAACACAAAAGATCTGTACTGTACCTTAATAGCTCCCCAGGCATGTGGCAAGAGGAAGGACATTGCACTAACTTTACTAGCTTCCACTGGGAAGTGCAGGAGGAAGTCAAATTCTTGGGCATCAATCAGGCCCTGCTTGAGCAGAATCTAAGGGAAAGGACCAAGAGCAGTGTTTGACCTCTTTTTAATGATCAACAAAAAACTAAAAGAAAACTCTAGGACTGGGTTAACTTTTATGGGCTGAATATGTGGCAGCAGTGAATGCAAAATAGAATTATGAAGGACAGCCTTCAAAGTAGCACAATTTCTATAAAGAAAACAGTTGGCGCAATGACAGATAATTGCATTATGCCATAAGAACCAACCCCCTGTCAGAACCAACTGTCTGAACAGCAGCCATGGAGCAAAGTGTGAGAGGTAATCAATAGCAGCGTATGGTATTGCTGGCTGCTTTTAATTGAAGTTAATGTGGGGGCAGAAAAGTACTTTGATTGATGAGAATGACAGTAGGCCCCACCTTTGAGGCGGACCTCAGTCCCTCACCTGGAAGGCAATGTGTGACAAGAAGGTTAACTTGTCTCTCTCAAACAGGCCCTGGCTGGTGTACAGGAATACAGAATAGGTGATGGCCTCAGTTAGGGTGTGCACTCTGGTCCTCACATCCTCATCCCATTCTGCACACTCCATTGCTTTGTTAAACACAGAGTTGAAGGTCTGGAATACAGCAAAAAGAGGTAACTGACAAGGTACAGGAGTCCAAGTTGTGCTGGATCGAGGACCAAAAAGGGGGACAGAATATGTGTCACTCAAGCTAATTTATACATGTAGTGCTGTGAGCCTAAAACAAAACAAAAAAAAAAGCATTCAAAACTGGAATTTGAGAGTTATGTGTATCAGTGCACAAAATGATGTGTCTTCCTGGGAGCAATACATGGGCGAAGGTTTCACCTTGAGTGAAAACTGGTACATGGGGTTAATCTTGCTGAGGTCATTGATGATAAAGAAGAGGAGCGATGCTCTCTCAGCTGCTGGGCGGTATAGTTCTCGAGCCTCGTTGATCTTTGTCTCGTTCTCTCTGGCCTCCACCACCTGTGTGTTCCAATTGCACAAAATGAGCTATTAGGGTCTCAGTCATGCTCCAAAACCCTCTCATTACACATCTTCCTAAGTACATACCTTTTCCAGCTAATGTAGTAAGATAAGGCACTTTTTTTACTTTAAAAATCACCTGAGTAATCAAGAAAATAAAGAAATAAATATATAAAAGCATACAACTATTTGATGTAATAACCTTACCTTACATTGGATGTGAGCAGCTGTGCTTTTGGTGTTTTCAAGTTGCTCCACAAGAGAAATATCGCCCAGAAAATTACCATGAGCTGCCGAAAGGCGACTCAGCAGGTCATCTTCAAATCTCTTAAGCGCAATCTTGAAATGGTTCTGCTGTGTAGTCAGCTCCATCTTGGTGAGTAAAAATCCTATTTCATAAATCTGTTTGATATTATGACTAAAAGCTTATGACAAAATATTTCACTCTGTGTCTTCAAGTTTCACTAAATATGAATGTGTTTACCTTCAGGGCCTCCAGGTTAGGTCTCTCGTAGGACACCACCTGTCCTAGCAGTTGTTCCTCCAGTCCCACTGGAGTCACTGTGAAGTTAATGAGGGTGGTCTGGGCCTGTAGCTCAGGAGGGAAATGTGGATTGGCCAATTTGGTGTGAAGAATAAGTTGAAAGTTACTGCTGAACTCACACTCCTTGCATCCAAAAAGGATGTACCTGGATGACATGATACAACAGGACTTGATATATTGTTTGAAGAAAAATTATGTTGTAATGGCTGCTTTATTATCTTTATCAATGTTGACCATGAACTGTATATTTCAAAATAATCAGAACTGTGCCAATGCAAACCATTTGTATCTTGTAAGCTGTTTTTGACTTCACACTTAAAAGTAAACCAATGTTACTGAATTGTCTTAAATAACCTTAATTTAACTAAGAGACAGTGTTCTTGTGATTTCAAATCTCTTGTCCTGGTAAAAACAGTCAGCAGCTCAAAACAGCAATAGTTCCAATGCATTATATGAAATGTACAACAAAGTTATCGGATATGAACTTCAAAAATGAAAAGAAATAAAAATAAAATGTTTATATTTTTAAGTCACTGTAGAAGCAATCAAAAGTAAGGCGGCAATAATAAATCACAACATTTGCCAAATGTTCTTGCATCAAATCTTTTAAAATGAGTTTAAAATAATTTAGAGGTGAGCTCTTTAAGAGTCAGGGAGTTTTGCAGCTGATTCCAAGCATGATAGGCAGTGTATTTTAGCATATTCAAACACATTTTCCCATCAACTCAGAACAGGCTCAAGGTGCAGGTAAAATAAATAATTAATAAAATAAATATGAACGATTATGAAAATGCAAGCCAATACTTATCTGTTCCTGCATTTCAATTAAATTAGCACTGGCTTGACGAACATGGTGGCTTTTCATTTATCTCTAATTACCCTGCTGATGTCAGGCAAGGCCCCAATTTTTATGGCACAGGTTCCTCATGGCCTTGGTATGGTTCAACTCTATATCTTCACAAGCCAGAATTAATGTACTATTGATAGAACCATTACTCCACCAAATTAAAGTCCTTGCTGATGGATTGGCTTGTAGTCTTCCGTCAGCCATGAAAGGAATAATTAGTATTCATTACTTCACACTCTACAACATTCCAATTATTAATGAACTTCAGCTGTGGAGCCCTACCAGATCCATCATGGCTGCCCCAGCAGGTTGTATTAATCATCGACAGAAACAAACGCATGGGTCATCTACAAGGAATAAACTTATAATCAGATTTACTATGATAAATTGTTACGTCTGGACAGACGGGACTTCAAAAAGAGCTCAATGAACATGCACCAAGAAACTCAATATTCATGGTCTTACACAGATCAAAGCAAGATGTAGACATTTCTGAGGAGGAAATCAAAGCAGAACATCAATATGTGGTTTTTTCATTTATGCTGTCGGTTGTTCAGTTTATGGAATTTACTGTATTTTTCATTTTGAGAATAATTGGTAACTGAGGTACTTGCAAAGCAGCTTTGTTGCAGCTATTTTGGTAGAAATGGTATACTGAATTTGGAATTGGATTAGATTGTGATGCAGTAGTTTGGCAGTTGCATAAGTCTTTCAAATCAGGTGTGACTAATTTGCCAATTTTTTTTTACAAGTTCATTTTTTTAAATTATGACATGATATGATAGATGATAATGATGAATAATAATGGCATAGTCTGGCATTATGAATGAGCTTTAGTGGTAAAAACTTAAATTAAGCCCATGTATTATCCCATGTTATCTCAGTAAGAATTAAGTAAATTTCATAATGTTAGTTTTAAGGAAGCATCATCTGTAAGTGTTGTAAAATTATTGACTGTTTCATTTGATCTTTATTGATGGAGGGCCACTGAATCTAGTATGTTACATGGCAGCATTCTGTGGGAGACAGTAATCCTTATACATAACCATGGCGGTCTTCAATTCAGCTTTTACGCTGAGGTTCAGCTATTCAATATTCACCACACCTAAAGAATATAAACACACAAATGTACATCTATCACCCGTCTTGAGCAGCCAATCAATATGTTGGCCTTAGGGATTCAGGACACGTGCCACAAATTCATTTATGATCTAAAGACTGGGCAATAATAATGCATTCAGTCATGTCTTACTGGTGTTTCAAAGTTCAGTAAGGTTCAGCCATCTGGAAAATCTGCTCTTATTGTGCCACAGAAATCTTGGGACAACATGCATGGATTAAAATTTTTTGCAAGCACAAACATTTTTCAATACAAACCTTCCTCTTTTGATTGTTTTTCTGCTTATTAGAGGCTCCAAGACAGGGTCAACCTTTTCTGGCAGATTCTCTACCAAGACTGTTTCACCACAGACAAGAGCTTGCTCAATCACATCTAAATACCTGCATTAAGAAAAGGGAAAGATGGAAAAATAACTGTGGTTGGAAAGGCATATTTTTAAGTTGTATTATCAATCTTTAAAGAATAAAATTAAACTATCTCCTCTCACCTTTTCTGTCCCAGGTGCACCACCCTCAGCTCTGACCCAAGTCGGTTTCTGATCCATTTGATTCCCTGCTGCTGAGGGTCAATGATGAGTGGCCAACGCTCGCTGGTGGTCAGGATGGCAGCGTTTTCAGTAGACATCCTATCATTTGGCAAGCCCTGGTTATGCCAGGCAGCCACAGTGGCATCATCTGTAAGCATGAGGATTGGATCCAGGCCGTCTGTCAGGGGAACAGAGACCTGGAACAAAAACAAATGACTGATATCACTGTGGTTTAAGCACGAGTGGAAGTGTACTCCAGTTAATAACTCAACCTCTGATGGATGTAGAGAGAAAGATTTTTACTTCATGAGCAACGACAGTCTTAATTCTTGTACAAATCTGACGTTACCTTCTGAGACTGCAGGAAAGGAATCCATGCATTGTTAAATAGCTCCACACGATACTGGCTGGAAAAGTAACCCATGTAAGAGACAAAAGCTGAAGTGAGGAGGACGTCGCCACACAGGGTTTTCTGTTGTTTTTCATACTGGACAATTGCCTGGGACCAGCGCTCTCTCTCTGACTGTAAGCAATACATAGAAAATTAAAATAAAAAAGAAGGTCCTCCTACAGTAATGCTTCAGGTACACAACAAGGTGAATATGGGCTTCAGGAAAATGTACATACTGGGTGTACCCCCCTCTATTTATTGTACAAAGTAAGACAATATAAACACTACACCATGTAATAGCAAACCCTTTCCAATAGCTTTCTAAGTTTTGCTGGAGATCCACTTAGCATCAATTTAGCATTTATTTAAACCTTCAATACTATGACTGTGACACTTTACAACAATAAATCATACATGGCATTTTCGTACAAGGGGCTGTGGATCTAGAATATGTCACATAATAAATTCTCAGACAGTTAAAAATCACTATAATTTTACTCTAATGCATTATGGATCGCCTGTAATATCACTCAGTCTGGGGTGAGACATTGTTAATTTCCAACAGCTGTTGAGGCTTTGAGGTAAGTTAATGATTAAATATAGACGGCCTGATTTATTAGTCTGTACACTATTGCTTCCAGGTCAATGATATAAAGACAAAACATTTATCTTGATATGCTTAAAAGCCAAGCTGTTCCATGCAAAGCACATTTATTTTCTGAAATAAGAAAGTCGAACAAGCAAAATGGCCACTGAAATGACCATCTTTTATTTCACATTAGGGTCAATAAAAATAAAAACTTCCCAATTTAAAGCTTGCATAGAAAAGAAAAACAGCTGAATGTAATATTCAAGTAATTATAGAACTTTGCAGTATTTGGGGTTTAGACATGCAGTTTAGTCTATTAATTATCAATTCCCTCTTGATTATTCAATTTGTCAAAAGAAAAATATAGAAGAAATATTTCTAAAGAAGAAATATTTTTTAATCTTCAAAGTAGATATTTAGAAATGTACAAACATGTATTGTATGCAGTTTAGTACATCAGCAGAAGTAAATGTAAACCATTCCTGTACACAAAACATGTCTACTTGTCAGAAAGAGGGCACTGTTAGAGTAGCTTTCTTGCCATTTCTCTTCCTTTCTCAATTTGGAAACTGCTCAGGCAGCCAGTTGCCCAGTTCAGTCATGCGTTTTCTGTGGTCCAGCCCTCTCTACCTATCTCATATGTCCTTAGTGGACTGCTGGGCCAGGCTGTAAAATCTCCCCTTGCCTGTTCTGCTCATTCAACTGTCAGACTATCCTGCCAGGATATTACAACTTTTTGTCTAGATTACTGATGCGATTCAATAACCAGCACCTCTCCATGCATGCGCCACAGCAAATTGACGGTTAATTGCAAGCCAGGTCAGGCCCAATGCCACAACCAAAATCTTCTATCTCTTATTATTTACCATTAGGCCTTTGACTAGTCGGTTGGCCAGTTCTATGGTCTGGGTAGTTCGCGTCACCTCCTCCTGACAACTGATTTTCTCAGCTGTAGCCCTTTCAAACTGAGCGGTGAGGCTCTGGAGGCTGGCATCGAGATCCTTCAAAACAAAGGAAGGTATACAGACAACATTATAAAAATCTAGCATTTACGCTGATCATCTTAAGTATAATAATGTTGCACTCACTGCCAGTTTCTTCTGAACTGCCAGCATTTTGGCAGTTGCTGTCTCTAGTTCTGCATTAGCTTGTGTTAATGCACATCTTTTTGGAATAATCTCACAATAAATCTACAAAAAAAAACAAAAAAGAAATACTTCATGAAGAATCTTTAAGGAAGTGATCCTCTTGAAATAAACATTTATAATCATCATAACGTATGTGAAGGAGATGTCTGACCTCGTAGTATCTGACAATATTAATAGTCCAGGCACAAAGACCAGCTGCAGCTGTAGATTTGGTCCAAACTAGATCAGGGTGGAATGCTGGGTTTCTCAGATATTCTTGTTTCACCACAGTTATACAGGACTCTGGGATGTGCTCTTTGTCATATGATACCAAGGCCTGCAGGAAATCATCCACCTGACAGACATAAATACAAAAGCAAGCAGTACTTCAATAACTGGTGAATTTTGAGCTATGGGCATTTTAAAATATGAGTTAATCTCCACAACAAAGATGCACAGCAAACATATTGTGAATCATCAAGAAATTAAAAACAACATTCATAATCTTTTAGCCTAAGTTGCATAAATAACAGCAAGAGGATAAAATATGGGTGAGCATATTCAAAGAGCTATCAAGCTATAATGTGAGCAGTGGAGAGCTGTCCAGAGCAGGTCCAGGGTCAAGGCTCTCTGACAAATTAGATTGACATTAATCAGGCAGATGTGATTGACATGATGACAACTTAACCTTGCCCATGAAGGCCCGCGCCGCCTTCCAGCTCCGATCCTTAGGCACGCGACCGCGTGGGGCTAGCAGGACCATCACAGCTGCTGCAACATTGGTTACTGCTGCTGGAGGGTTTGGGAAGGCTTTCAGTTCAGTAAGATTCACCTAAAACAAAATATTATAAAGAAAAAGGATGATATAATGAGAATTACATTAAACTTAATGAAATTTCATGTCATTTGATTAAATAATATACCTTGTTTAGAGTGTCCAGTGCTGCAACTGCAGCTCCCAGGGATGGCTCTGCCTTGGCTAGGTCATTTTCACAGTCCTTCTGTTTAACAGCAATTTCTGCCTGCATGGCAGCAACCTAAACAAGCACAACCACAACAAACAAATCACAACAAGTGCATGTAATGGATGGTGTGATGTGGTCTGAAAAGTGCAATGCCATAAAAAGAAAATGAGGACCAGCATGTGACAGATTATCGAACCTTTTGTGCTTCCGCATCTGCAGCTTCTCTCTTATTGCTAACCTTCTCAGTCTGAAGTCCAATTTTTGTTATCAGAGCTTCAATGTTTTGGTTCTTAAAGGTCAGCTCAGCTTTTTGCAATGCCAATTTGGCTTTTAAATCTTCTACCTGAAACAGACAAAAGCAAAAATACAAATAATGCAATGATTAACTTAAGTACACAAATCACAAAAATTTGCATTCTTCTTCAAATGTAATACAAGCAGTCTTGAGCACAGAATAAAGATGTTTACCTGAGCTGCAGTGGTCTGGAGTTTCTGAAGGCCGTTGTTGAGCCGGTTCATCTTGTGCTGTAGCTGAGTGCTGCTCCTCTCCAGAAGATTTCTGTACAGGGTGATTTGCTGGAGAAAGCTCTTGGGGGTGGTGTAATTGTACCTCTTCTCATTGCGTTGGTATTTTTCACTTGCCTGGTTGACACTGGTGTGAACGTAGGCCATGAAAAGACTGATGGATTCCTGGACGGCAGGCTATAAAAATAAGCAGACAAGTGAGGAGAGGGGAGAGCAGGGTGAACTGGATTGAGTGGAGTTTAAGATCCCCAACCTGATGGGAACTGAAATATTATCTTCATAAACTTTGAATTCATCTACAAGTTCAGCCACCTTACTTGGCTGGCCCTGACTTACTCAATCTGAAATTTAGGTACCACTAGCAGAAATGATTATACTTTGAAACCTCTGTGAAAATAATGTGTTTATAGTCCTGACATGCAGCTTGTAAAACATGCATACCGCTTACATTATATCTGGTGTCCTCCAACTTTCTAACACAGTCTACAGCAGCTGTGGTACAACATTCTAACAAGGTATTCATCACATTGCACACAAAGACAATGTCTCCATTAATCACATAGTTAGCAGTCAATTAAAGCTAAAACAAATGAGTAGAGAATATGAGGATCAAACCAGAACATAACTCACAAAAAACCATTGTTAATGATCATACAGCCGGTAGGGGGGAAAAATCATTATTAATTAAGATTTGACATAAGGCATTTTGACAAAGCGTGCTGGGTTGTGTTGAGATGCGAAAGAAACACATTGATTGGCCTTGTATAACAATTATTAGCAGGTTGTGCATTTCTAACTTTTAATAAATGGTCATTTCATTTCTTGTGCTCCTGCCTCTTGAAGAAGATAAATAAATCATTAATGATTTTGCATATAATGTCTCACATATTGGTCTGTTTCATCTTCTTAAAACATCTTGCTAAATGCACACAAATTCAATTTAACACGAAGTTCTTAGAACCCACAAAACTTATCTTAATAAATTAATACTCCCTGTGTGAACCATCAAACGATGTTCAAGTATGAGCGTCTTTTTACAACCTCTATGCATGAATATGATCTACTAAATATGCAGCTTTTACGATTACTCAGCTCCTCTGTCTACCTGATATCAGTGCTTAAGTTGCAGCTATTACTCTGACTTTGAACCATTATTCTAAAAATACCATAACTTTAGAGCACTGCAACTACTATTACTACTAGGAAACTAATTTTCTAGACGTGAGCATCTGCACATGGGCAGATGCATACACAGAAAAAGTGGGTAGTAATAATCTGGCACATGTTCACATACATGATGACACTTCCTAGTTGTGACAGCTGTGCCACCTTAGAGGGTCGTTATGTGCTTAATCAGTCTTCTCTCATTAACATAAATGACTCTGGGTTGTGATCGTTCCACTGCTATGATGGAAAACAATGATATGCCTGCGCTCACTGTGAGTCTCCAGGCATGTGTTCAGCAATTTGTCAGGACCTCAGTAAAGGACTAATGATGAAGGATCTATGGAAAAGTTAATCCAGCTGCACTGCAATAACTAGAAGGTGCTCATTAAAGTCTAAACCAGCCTGGAGTATCGGGATATATGATAAACCTTTGTAAAATATTGTTGGGCCTATATATTTATATTTTTAGTGATATAACATAATTCAGACACATACAATGAAAAGAAGGGAGCCACAAAATGGTAGTTTTAGAATGTGGGTTTCTCAAAAACTGACCTCAATGCCTTCAATGTCTTGAATGAACCTGTAGCTGACCGACTGCAGAGCTTCAGTTGTCCAAGGATGAAACCAGTCAATGGTTGTGCAGTTGACGAGAGCTGGGAACTGAGAGGCCATAATACGCAGGGCACTGCCCACAGGAGACAAACACAAAACTACCTACAAAGAAGAAAGTAGGAAGACAAAGATTCACCTAGTCACAATTATAGCATAAGGTCTGTATTTTATGTTCATACCATAAATTGTACAGGTTGTAGGATCAAAGTGATGCATCTACAAAAGGGAAACTCATAACTGGAAGCCGTCTGAGCCACCACTTTCATCAGTGTAAAATGTGGACAACAGCCACATTCCCAGTGGGCTGGAGCAGACGGTGACGCTACCAGTGGCCCTGGCGCAAAGACTAGCTGGATGCCTTACATGTGCAGTGAGGAAAATATTTCCTTCCTTTTAACCCCCCAGCTTGTCTGGCTTGGTTAATCCAGCTTGTCAAACGTATTTCATTACATTATACAGCAGCTGTGCCTGAATTTTTCCTGGCTCAAAAGCCTTTTTGCAAGTACAAGTTTTACTAATTAATTTCTTGTTGTGAATGTCAGCTGTGGCACTTTAATTTGTAAGCAAAAATATAATCTGTGGTTAAACAGTAATCTGGTTTACATTTTCAGTTTTGTGTTTAGTAGTTAGAAATTACCTCCAGTTTACTACTTGATTAAAGTGGAGCACATATATGGAAATGAATTATTTGATCTGGCAGACTTTTCACACAACTGTAATACTACTCAGATGCTGGTTGCAAAAATTTTTTTAAATCCCTTCAGAGTAACACATTATGAACAAAAAAATACAAGACTTTGAACAGCCTGTGACATCCTTTACCCTGCAGCTTACACATGGTGGGAAATCCTCTGGAATATTTTAAACACTAAAAGCAATTGTTTTCTCTTTTCTCCTTTACTTGCATTATCTGTAAATCAAAGATTAAATATTGAGAAGCATACCAGTTTTTTTTATATACCTTGCATATAGTCAATGATGACCTTATAACCATGAGGTCACTGGTGTTAATTTTAACCAATCCATGGAATAAACATTCATTGTCAACTTAAACCTCCTTTTTTTTTTATAACTAGAACAAACCAAAGTCTCCTTTTAAAGAAACAAAAGCCTGATTAAACCAAAGGGTTTTCTGGTTATCTTAAAACATTTAACTTAAAAAGTCTTGCCCTGAAACTTTTTCCAGCCCAAATAAACTAGAATGAACATTGGAACATTAAAAACACCAATGTTTTTGTGAAATACTGATGTTTTCCCTAATGTATATCTTTTTTTTCCATTTCTCATTTGTGTGTCTTGAAAGCTATCCAAAATCCAATTTTATCAGGCTTGAAAGGTAAAAGCAAACTTATGTTACATTGATCTGAATGGATTTATTGATCTTTTTTACTTCTTTAATATTCCTTGGTGAAAAAATATAGTTCAGCACATTTTCTGGGTTGAGCTTCCTCAACAATCCAAATAGCTCTGGGTCTCATTAACCACAAACTACAATTGATGACAGGTAATTCAACACCTTACAAAGACAAAACATAGGTTAAAAGGAAGCTCATTAACACAATATTTTCTTTTGAGGGATACAATTTAAACTTGTTTAAATACTTGTTTAAAAAGACAGCAGAAGGAATTTCCATGAGTACCATGAGTTGCAATCGCACTCGGTCTGTAAAGAATCTCCAGCAGTTGTCCTTGCTGTCCAGGAGTCCGAGGCCTCGCACCTCAGCTCTTACACTGGAAATAATACCATCAACATCCTTCTCACTGAAGAGCTCTGGAACTTCTCCTAGAGGGAAAAATATGCCCATTAATATGGACAAATGCTCTGTTGAGTATTCACTCCTAACTTCAGAGTGTTTTTTCAAGACTGAAAAAATTGAATAATCAATGACGTATGTGCATAAAGAAAATTGTGTTAAGATGACAAGAAGTATGTGTCGAACAGACAGGTAAAGTATAAGACAGCTGTTGTGCATTTTTTATCTGACCTGATGCCAGTAAGTCATTAATAACAACCAAAAAGTGCTCATCAGGTATCTGTGCCTCAGTCATAAGCAAAGCCACACGCTGATTCTTTACTCCAGTCTTTAGGAACAGCCCTGCCAGATCCGTCTAAGAAAAATAATCAAACTCTTAGATTGATAGTAGATAATACTTTCACTTTTTAAGAGCTATTAAATGATTACATTGAGAAAATTGCTGCATCAATGAGATACTAAAACATTTCTAAGTGGCATCTGACAATTATTTTCTGCATCACTGCAGAAGATCAGCAAAACCAAATTACATCAATATTCCTCATGCAGTGAAGCTAAACTGAATGAGCTATTTGTTATATTTTAAACCATATTTAAGCAAATATTCAGATTTTAAATTACATCAATATAATTCAGGAGCATATCGGTGGACTACGCTTTCATAAATGCAGATTATTTGAACGTATGGAATGCTTTGGCGGCAAAATCAACATTTACCTTGAAGTCCTGGACACCATAACCGTTACTCAGAGTGATTTGGAAGACTTCTACAGAAGATATGTAGGCAGCCAGACGAGTCAGACTCTGCTTCCCACTGCCTCCAACCCCAATTAGTAAGGCATGACCCATTGGAGCCTCCAGGATACGACTGATATGACAGCTGGTAGCAACAAAATCTTTATGACTTTGAGGGTACAGATTATCCTTGTTTATTTATCTACTGACAGTAAATGTTTGCTTTTTTCTGTTTACGTATGCTATATGTATTAGAATTATTATACTGACATTTAGACCAACAACACTTACACATGTTGCATAGCATCTTCAAACAGCACTAGATTCATGGCTGGATGGAGCTCATTGTAGCTTTCCAAGGCATCAGTGAGGACTGTCTTGAGTGAAGACCAGTCTGTTACTGGGGTATAGGAGGGTTCCTCCCCCATGTGGGCAAACTGACAATAGAGGAGGGGTTGTTTTTTCACCTTTTTGTCCTCTAGTCCCTGGAAGAGGACAAACATTTGAATTGTGTAGTCAACATATTTATTGGCATGTGAATAACAGCAATTTATTCTCCTGCTCAGAATCTACACTGTACCTCAAAGCTTTCACACACTGTCTCCATCTGCAGTTTTTGAAAAAGCTGCAGGTCCTTCACATCTACCAGTCTGTCTGAGTACACTCTATTGGACTCATGGAGCCACGCCATTATCAGGTCAGTGCTTTCTTTCAAACAATCAGGGCCACATAAAAGGATACCCTTAAAAACAGAGATAATCATATTAATATTTTGCTTATAACTCCAAAGTCCAATGGTGATGTATGCTTAGTGTGAGCACAACCTGAAAAACATTTGAGATGTCTCGAAGATTGAATGTGTAATGAAACTTGATGGCTGTGGGTAGAAAATTGTGAGCCATCTTGTGATGAAAAGTTATGGCAGCTTGGACCACAGCTGCAGCGCTCCTCTGAACCAGTGGACCGAAGTGCTGTTGCTTCAGATGAGCACACAGGATCTGACTGTATATTGACATCTGAGATTCAGATGAAGGAAAGTTCACTGCAAACACTGAAAAATGTCTCTGTTGGAAGCAAAGACACAATCAAAATTTTAAAAATCGATAACTTATGAAACACAACTGTTGCATGATTAACCAATTTACCTAGAAATAATGTATTTACATTTGTAAATTCATTTTCAAACAATATGATTCCGAACCAAAAACTATTATGATTTATTTAATCTCCAGGCACAGAAATGAGGTCAAATTTCCTTTAAGTATCATTATTACTTGGGGAAAACAAATCTTTTTCTTTTCAACAGACAAATGAGAGGATTGTATGACCATGAATAGGCTCGAACTGATTGTATGTAAAGTGCCCTGAGATGACGTTGTTGTGAATTGGCGTTATACAAATAAAGCTGAATAGAACTGAAATGAGCACTGGAAAGTTTCTGCATATCAAGATTTCCAGTAGAATTAAATTATAAAATGAAAATCTGTGCATTGTGGTTGTCGCAATATGCCAGTATTGACAATTATTGTGATAAAGAAAAATAGATAAATACTAATACTCATAATAAAATTACAAGTAATTTTATTTATATTGACAATGTAATTATGGCAGAAGTTAGGTATAATGGAGTCTTTGTTTCAGCTCGACTTTCTTTTTATTTGTTGTGTAATGTTTGTTCTTTTTGTACACTTAAGACAACACCATACTCTCTCCTTCAGTTTAATTCATTCCAGATTGACATAGACAGTGATCAAAGATGAATATTATCACTTTAACATTTTCTACTGGCATCACTTATTGGAAATTCTGTTTTGTCCATGACATTGTGTTATAAAAATCTGAATATATTGTACTGTTGATCAAGTCACAAACACTTTTTTAATTCAAACTTGACCTATTCATCAAAATCTGAGTAAATATGATTTGTGTAAAAACACAAATCATGCTTGTATATATTTTAAGATAATGACATAATATAATAAAATAGCAGTTTTATTTGGCAAACATACCTGCAACCTGGGGTTGATAACAAAGCTCCCAGCTGTTGGATTCATACAGGCAACATATTGGGTGTTTTGTATTTCTTTTAAGGTCAGTTTTTGTCTGCCATACCTTCAAAACACAGGGAAATAAAGAAAAAGGTCTCAATGAATAAACTCACTCAAGCTACATTTAAACTAGACAACTGAATAACTACCATTGTGAATGCATATTCATAACTTATCTATATATTATAGGCCTAATCACTGATACTGTACATGTTATGTGGTGCTACTATTATGCCATTCTGCCCTGTAAGACTTTTATTATTTGCCCCAGTGTACAGGGAGTTGTGTAATGGAATTAAATTTAATGAAAAGAAAGGGAAAAAATTCTATAAGTCCCCAAAAGGGAAATATAAAAATGTGGGGGCTTTTTAGTATCAAATGTGTAGGGCCTCAGATTAGAAGGTTTCACATACTAACTGACTTTACTTGATTAGACTTTGTGTTTTGGGGAGACTTTTCACCAGTGTCTGTAGTCCAGATGCTGCCGTATGAGGGTATGAGGCTGAACTGTTCCATAGCTGTCAACAGCTGGTATGTTCATGTCATCTATAAAGTAGACCAATTTCTTGTTGCATGCTGGGGAGTAGCTTCTCCCTGCTCTTTTTTCTAGTGGTCGCTCCAGGATTTCTATATGGGGAAGCAAAAACGACAAGAATTCAACTCACCCAAAATATTATTTGCTAAAGAAAAGAAGAAATATAAAAGACAAAATGACCTAAATGAACATGTAAGATGTTGTCATGTTTTTAACTATTTTCTAGCTCTGCTCTGTCTGTGTGTCCTTCAGCCCAGCACATAGAGTGATAGATATTCAAGAACCAGACGTAACTAATAGTCATCAGCTGATACATAGAGTGACATCACCAAGATAGATGGCATAAGCAAGAAGTAGATGTAACTGAGAATTAATCAGTTTGTTATCAGTCAGGTCTGTTGCATTAGATACATGCCTCAATTCAACATTCACACACATTGAACAGAACATCCCAATTTATCACGTGAGCAATGATGGCATGCTCACGTCAGTCATGACTGGCCAATTACACTCGTCTACGTGTCAAGCCATCCCATTGTACGAGTCCCTGTCCTAAGAAGATAAAATCTGAATACACCCAAGGTTCGGGGCTCAGGCGGACGACCTGTCCCCTGAGGCCAGCGCTGCATTGCTTTGCCTGTGACCTGAATCTGAATACATTTTTGATAAATAAGAAGAGATCCTCTCCTGTTTTTGTTCTCGGGTTTCCAATAAAAGAACCACCCTAACAACCAAAACAATCTTTAGATATGTGTGGGTATCTGAGTAATCTAACTGAAATAATAAATGAGGTTCACCCCCCCACACACTCTAATCATTGCCAGCAGATGGTGCTACAGTTTTCTTGAAGTACTAATGAGTTCCCCAGAATAATGCCAAAAATCACTCACCCTGCAACATGAGTGAGGTAGTGTAATAGTTGAAGGGTACTTTTAAGGTCATGTAACTCTCTGGCAGAGAGTCTAACTTGTTCTTTACAAGTGCAGTCTTCCCCACTCCAGCATTCCCCACAAGCATCACCGGCTGCTTCCTCTTCAGCAACAAGTCCATGAAGTACCACAGACTCACAGTCTCTGCTGTGTGTACCAGAACAGCCTGCAATCATGCAAACAGCAGGAAGACACAGAAAAGAAACATACATGGTTATTATGGCTTTCTTTGAGAGTGATTTATTGACAGACATGTGTTCAGTGAATTGTATGTGATTTATAATTTCTCGTATTTCCCTAGAACACCACAACTATTCTGTCATAATAGCATCATTTGCTCAGAACAAAACCCCACTAATTATGGCTCAGCAAGAGCCTTGGGGTATTCACAGCTGTACACAGGAACATAAAGAAAGACAAAAGAGCGTGGGTGATAGCTCAAGCCTTGTTGCTCATGCCTTCACCCCCACACATTGTGGTACAGGGAGTAGTAAATGGTAATCAGACACAGTGGCAAGCCTATCATCCATTTCAGAACCCCTGCCATAACCTCCTGATGTGACTTCACCCTCCTTTATTATGTTCATTGAAGCATGCACACATTTTTAATATTCCTACATTGTTCATTTTTGGTTATTTTGCTTGTGATTGTGATTATTTGTCAAACCTCCTTGAAAAGTTTGTGCTTCTTTCTCAAGAGTAATTTTCTCCCATAGCAACAGCAGTCTGTATGCTCTTACCTGTAGTGGTGTGCACATTTCCATTTCAAACTGTGGCACAATATCACCCCAGGGCAGGAAGCGCCTGGTTTGATGGTCAAGGTAGTAGTGAAATACTGTCCCTTGTGCTGGCAGTTTCACCGTCTTCATTTCTTTGGTCCACCACTGACTGAACTCAACCTGATAATCGTGGAGCTGAACAAATCATCAAAAATATAACATATCACACATTAATTTATAGCATTTTATTTGGGCAATACCAGCATAAAAGCAAAAAAAGAAAACAAAACTGATGGTTAAGATTCTAATTATGCTAACTTGAAAGTTTTACGACAATAATGGTCACTTGATAATGTTGACATGTCCGATCACAAAACAGTGTTGTGAATCACTGAATGGCTATGCCTTTGACAAGAATATAGTAGTAGACAGTGGTGATAACATTACTCAGTCAGCAATTTTAGGAAACAAATAAACTTCAATTAAACCACGTAAATACCTGATCTTGACAGAGTGCTCCCCCAAAAGCCCAGATACAGGCAAAGGTGAAATAGGTTTCATAGATCTCAGGAGGGGACTCAGATGGAATATTTTCTGGTGTTAGAAGGCAGTCAAGCAAAGTGCAGAGTGTCTGAATGAGAAGAAAATATCATACTGAAACTTTCTGACTGTGAAGACTTATAAAAAAGAATACGCTATTTATTCTTGCGTGGTATGAACCTGCACCATAGAGATCTCTGGGATGGGAGTAATGGTCTTGAAAGTGTTTTTCATCTGTTCTAGACAACGTGGAACATATCTTTCAAACAGTATGGTGAGGTGAGCTCTTTCTGTCTGTCGTTCTCGTTGGTCAATCCAACTGGCAACATACCTGAGCAACAATCCAAGACACAAAAGGGAATACAAAGCCAACCTCTTGATAAAAACCTCTTTGAGATTACGTGAATATCAAAAGACAAATTATGATTCTCTGTAACTCACGGGTTCCAGCCCAGGTCCTGTTGGTTGACATAAAGGATCCCTGCTCTGGATACAGTGGCAGGAGTGGCCATCCTTAGATGACTGATTTCAAACACTAGTCTCATGGATGAGGTAAGTGGCACACGCTCATTGCTGGCAAGAGTCAGGACCTAAAAGACATTATGAAGCATTACATTTACAAATGTTTTCACAATTGAGGCTCCACAAAAAGTAAGTAAAAAAACACTTCCATATCTCAGGTCAGACAAACTTGCTTTAGACTATTTCAAAGGCACAAGATCACTGTGACATGATTCATTGCTTTGAAAAAGAAACCCCAAGTACTCACTCTGCAGGAAGTGATTGCTGAAGGAGGGGGAAAGAAACATCTTTTTCTGTATATACCACCTTGGCTGCTATGTGTTGTACAATAGTGTATGAGTGAACAGGAGGGAGGTACCTTGTTATCATCCATCACTGTGTTGAGTGATTCAATCCACATTGGATCAATGTCTCCATCCAACACAATCCACTTAGGCCCGTGGTGGGAGATGTTTGCCTGCTCTCGCATCAGTGATGAAAACAAACCTTGCACAGAGATTAAAGGATGTAACAAGCAACATACATTGTTCAATGTGAGTACTTTTTACACATGTGTGTAAAAACAATATTTTTGTTCTTATTTGATATCCTTAATTAGAGGAAGACTAAGCATAGTTTTCCTAAAAACAACTTACAGACTAAGTTATACCTCTCATATGACCTAGAAAGTGTGTCAGGGCTCAATTTTTCTACCTCTTGCCTGCAATTCCCTTGTAACTTCGTGTTTCTAAACATTGTAAGGTTTTAATCTCTTGGGTAATGAGTCTAGTGTCTAGAAAATAGTAACCGAAAACTGTAGCTTAGTATGCCTTTAAATCCAGGTCTGTTTACCATCTTTCCACTCCCGTGTTGCAGGATGGATGAAGCCAAATAGTTCATCTCTGTCTATTGCCTTTGGATTGAGGTCATTCCAGACTGGCTTCCTCCTCAAATTTCCATAAGTCTTATAGAGGACTCTCAAAATCTGTGGAAATTTTCAACATCCCATATTTACCATCTGTTAAATTAAGCTGAGCATTTATTTTCACAACTTCTGAGATACAGAAATCAAACCTGGCTTTTCCCAGTCCCTGAATTTCCAACAACAAAGACAGCGTGACGCACTGTCATTAGCTCTTCCAGCTGCACCACCTGACAAAAGTAAAGATATTTACTAAAACATACATTGACGCCATAACAATTCCTCTCTTAAACCCTTCTACTTGACCTTACCCCTCTAATTTGCAAAGATAAGTTAATGAGTTAAAATGGCCTTTATCTGCAGCTGTGGAAACCACCTGCATGGCTAGATGGCCACTATTCTTTAATCTCTAACAGAAAAGCAGGAACTTAACCTCTGCAAACTAAAGGGGAAAGGCCAAGGGGAGAAACTAATATTAGAACTTAAGCTTACATAAGTTTATACTACTTTATGTCAAACCTTAAGGATAAATGTCTCCTCAGGTTGCAGCCGGAGCTCTAGCATGGTGTTTCGGATGGCTTTCTCAAATTCACAGTCTCTCTCTCGCTCCACCTCCAGGCCAGGGAACAAGTCCCCAAGCAGTCCCAGAAAGATGCTTACATCCTCAGTCACAATTTTAGGCATGTTGAAATCCCGCAATGCGCGCATCAGCACCTTAATGCATGAATTAATGTAAGCTCTTACAAAAGAAAATGCAACTGTTTATATTCTTGCTATCAAATGACACGCATCGAATCACCTGATCCTCTGGTCCCATCTTGTCTTTCCTTCTCAGAGTTCCAGCCAGAACCAAAACAGACTTAACTGCACGTAAACCCCAATCATAATGATCCTAACAGAAAAGCAAAAAAGAAGGTTTAGAGTTACCATAAATCATTTCATAAGTATCAATGATATCTATTGAATCATTTCATGTTTCACTATGCCGCTGATATAGCTGAAGAGATAAATAATTGATGTCCTCTGTTAGTGTCCAATATTTTGAGATGTGTCTTTTTTCCTACCTGTTTGGAGAGCAGTTCTTTGCAGAGACTGTACAAAGTAGTAAACTTCCTGGCTAACGGCTTAGCCCCACAGAAGCCTTCTGCCACCAACATTATCTCACAAATAAGCTCAGTGTCAGGAACCACCATGGCACAGGGCCTAAGGCACAAATTCAATGCATAACTTTATGCTGATTAAAGAAGCACTATAAAGAAGGTTGGTGAATGACACCCACCTGAAAAGAGCTTTGAGGTTCTCTGGTAGCTCTGCCCTGCCTGCATAGCCAGGGTTCATAGTGATGAAAATCCCTACCGTGTCTTTTAAGACAATGTCCTGATCTAGAAATAGGAATCTGTGAGATGACATACAACATTAAATAATGCTTGAATATACACAGTTCCACGAGGAAAACTCAATTTTTTCAGCCTCAGTTACACACCTTTTCTTTTTAGCGCGAATTGTGTCCTGAATGGTTTTGACCTGCACTGCTACAACTGACAGAACATCCACAGGGATACGATTGAACTCATCAAAGCAGCCCCAAGCTCCAGTCTGGGCTAGACCCTTGTAGATATTTCCAATTGACTTGACATAAATGAAGAACAACATTTTTTTAGGCATCTTAAGACAGAAAAAAACCTCACCTGTAATTATTTCAAACGCTGATCAGTTCAATTTACCTTGTAGTCCATCTGTTCAGAGCAGTTGAAGATGTACACCATGACACCCATGGCTCTGCCGAGATCTTTTGTAGTCTCAGTCTTCCCAGTTCCAGCAGGACCTGCTGGAGCTCCACTCATGGTCAAGTGAAGTGACTGAGTCAAGGTGATGTAGCACCTACATTTAAGTTGGTGTAGATTTTCAGTCATCCAGGTCATGGTAATTGTAAGATTGAATCAAAGGCAACTGGACTTCTTTTTGTCTCTTAAAAAAGATTTACCTCTCATCCAAATGGCTCCTTCAGTTCTAAAAGTTTTAGAGTTTCAGTTTTAGACCTGATGATGCATCTTTGATGAGAAGCAAAGCATTTTCAAGAGACAAAAAGAAGTCCAGCTGCCTTCGATTCATTTAACAACAGCACAAAACATACAAAAATACTCTATGCAAATGCTGTCAAGAACCAATGCTGTGAACTTATGTGGCTGTTAAGTGAAAACTGATAAGCAGCTGTTACCTGTCCGTGAGAGGAGTGATAACCAGACGTGGAGTATTTCCAAGATACTCATATGAGTAAAGGAACTGAGCATCACAGATGTTGATATAACAGTTGTGAAGCTGCTCATTCCAGCAATGCCGAAGCTGGGAAAGCCACTGGAACGCCTCCGAGGTGATGACCTGTGAGCACACGTGGCTAATGTCAAATTACAGCAAATAAATATCATGCACAGGTGGTATGATCATGTAATAGTTTTAAATGTTTCATTTTAGTCTAAATTTACAGTCTATAATTTAAATTAACTGTTTCAGGGAAATAGAAGCAGCCCTCTCTTTTAAATCTTTAAATTGATATAGATATAAATGAATTATTCTAAAGCATCATGAACTCTACTGTTTATATTCAGGTTTCATGTGTCACTTTATCAAAATCTGACTTTTACTATTGGCAACACCTACATTATTGGTTGTGATTATAAATAAGTTATATCCTTTTACACACTTGTACAATACTTCTAAAATTTGTTGCACTTTAAGCTCAATAGTTATTCTGAAGTAATTTATTTGTGTCAACCTTCTGAGCAATGAGACCAGCAACAATGTCTCTAGCATGGACATCAATAGTGCAGATAGTCATGATCTTCTGTCTGTTGCCTGGACTGAGCTCTCCCAGCAGCATGCCAATCAACAAGTTGAGTTGAGAAATCTGTCAGAAAAAAACTTTTAAAGCTTAACAAGACCCACAGAAGATAGGAGGAGAATAGAAAAGTAAATCCACACATGGAATTGAATGACCAGCTTCAATGCTGAGGTTGTGTTTTGTATCTCACTGATGGAATATGTAAAATTCATTCAAATTCCAATCCATGCAGAACATCAAACACAGTGGACCTTGTGTACTTTAAAGACAATCAAAAGAAGTCTTGTGCTCTTCTTTTAACTAAAACATCACAAGATGTCATTTGTCCCTGTTCCTGTATGACAGGAGATCCAATCAGTGCTGTGCAGTGGGTTGGGGGAAGAGAGAGATTATTCAAGCTGCAGCCAAGGACATGTTAACCTTTAGTAGCACTGATGAAACTGACAAGAGTGATATTACAAGTGTGAGCATAACCCATAGTGAGGTTCCAGAGGCCCAGTGCAGGTCACTGACTGTGATGTGATTATAATGGCATTATGGAAATGTGAGAATATATAGAGGAACATACAGTATATGATTCGTGTGTGGTTTATAGTCATTGTTGTATTTGACAAATAAGTTACCTTTGGCTAAAAATAACATGGATGTGAAAAAGGGGAATAATATTGCATTACTGACATTTGCTAAATGATTACAAAGAAATGGTATGGATAATGTTGGACATGGCTTTTTTTTTTTAAACAAAAAGCAAACAGAAAAAGCTCAAATTTATAATACAGATCCTTAACAGAATACATTTAATTTTGAACCACAAGAAATCATTTGTGGAAACCTTGTGGAAACTACCTTTTTGACCAGTAAAGATGCAATATTACAGACATGACAAACAGTTAGACTTTTTTTTCCTTTTTTGAAAATCCATCTTTAAATCTTTAAATGTTAGTGTGTTTACTCATTATAAAATGTACCTGCTTCTTGTTGTAGTCTTTTAGTGCTGACTCAAATCCTTCTTCTAGTCTTCTGAACACAAGATCCATATCATTACTCCACCATATCTGTGACCCAGTTAGAGCAATTTGGGCAGGAAATTCAAGAATCCACTGCTCTCTGGGTCTATCCTCGTACACAGACACAGCTTCAAACAGGTGACCCCTGACACACTTCCTCATAGAGTCTTCAAGGCAAGCAAGCCAGACTTCCACCTAATATAAATAATTTTTGTCAGTGGCTTGGCTATTCATTTAAGTGCAACTCATATACCTTGACACTGAATGTCTTACCGGTCCATTACAGCCGCATTCAGTTTGGAATGGGACATACTCCCTCTCTTTGCTGTACATCCCCACAGCATGTTTAGGATTATCCAACAGGTCATTTTTGGCAAACTCAAGATCTGACATGTTGTCAAACAGTTTTGAGAGATGGACAGTTACCTAAAGAAAAATATGCACGTCAAGACAGATGTAGTAGACACAATAGTGGCAAATAATTAATACTTAACAACATAGTTAATGATTATTAATTAATACTCATATCAGGAATGACAGGAAATTCTACATAACTTCACCTCCCTGGGACGACTTCCTTTTGAGAGAATGTCCAACAAGTCTGTAGAAGAAATGAAGTAGAATCGTGGAAAAGCAATTCTCTTTGTCTCCAAGTATTCAGCAAGAGCTTTTTCACATAAAGCCATCCTGTCAGAAAAAAAAGCAAGGTGATTCTAAGCAGAGAACCTTAAGCAACATAAATGTTCAATGAAATAAACAAGAACCTTTTTTGCAAATCCTCTAACTTCTCAAATAGATGTGGTTTGTTGGTGGCCTCAATGACATTTTTAGTCTTAGTACTGTCCAACATCAGTTCCTGAAACGAATAAAACCCACATGTTTAAAATGTTAAAAACTGTTTAATTTACATAACTAAACTATTAGCATGTAGGTACAGACCTGGAATTCAGCATCTATTGCTTGGAATCTGCATGTATCTGCAGGCAGCTGCTGGCAAATGTCATCGCAGCCTTTGAAGATACTTTCAAGATGGACCCATGTTCTTTGCACTTCCATCCAGACCATCAGTACAGAGTCAGCCACAGTCAGTTGGTTTTGTAGTTCCACTGCATGGAACAGAAAGTGGTCTACATGCTTGCTCTGACAGACCATCTGTAGCTGAACCTTCAGAACAAGGATAAAGGAAAATGAGCATAAGTACACTACAAAATTTGGTTTAATTGCAAAACTCAGCATGTTACACCACAACCAAAACTATGGCAAGAAAATTTGACATGCTGATAACCAGACGTTGTTACATAGAATTCTTATTTGCAATCACTTTCCACCTCATTGGCATGGCAACCCAACCATTTCAACAAACATGGAGACACTAAAGAGGCAAGACTTCTAATTGCTGGCTGTAACCCTCCAATACATCTGCTGTGGGTGTTCAAAGAGCACCATGGTGCAACAATGTCCTGCATTCCCCAGCAGCTATAAATCTAAGGACTCAATAGAGACCTCTTTACTCACAGCTGTGCTGTTAGACACTCAAGACAGGGCCACTTGCACTCTCATATGAGCACTTAACTATCTGTCCTTCTCACAGACAAATAATCTTCAGAACAAATTCTTGTAATTTACAACTAGTCTGTAATTTTTACATTACACATTACATTGTGAGAGCAGGTGTTGAGTCTCTGTCAGTAAATAAGATATGTACCTGATGATCTGCTAGCATTTCAATAAGCTCCTCATCACATCTGAGTAATGGCATAAAGGTTTTGTAATGTTCTTGATATGAAAGCTCCACTGATGCCCATGTTTGACTTATTTCTGTTACAATCTGAAAGAGATATAGCAAACACAATATAGATGACAAAATTATAGGACTACAAACTGCATTCCCGGAGTTTGGTCCTTGCTCAAACTCGTTATCTCTGATACATGTAAAGTAAAAATAAAGCATCCATCTAAGGTAAGATATGGCTATTAGAAAAGTACCAGAAACACTATGTAGTATGTTATTATAAATGATCATTACAAAAAGAATACAAATTTTGCCATGTTTGATCATGTTTTTTTAATAACTGAAGAAGAACCTTCTCTGTGGCCATTTCTTTGACTGCTTTATCCACTATGTTGCGAACTTCGTCTTCAAACAAATGAAGTTGCAAAGCTAAAAGCTCTCCCATGGTGGTACTGTCCGTCACAGTGAAGTCCATCTGTTTAAAAGAATGATTGTCATGATATAAATTCTGAGATTTACAGCATGCAAAAAAATGAAAAAATAAATAAAATACTGCTCTATAGAAAGACCTCTGCTGTGTGTATTTATGCACCTGTGTTGTTCTAATTAGCTGCACCCAGTGGTGCTCTCGTATCGCCAGGTTCTGTAGCTGACTCACGGCCTGCAATGACGTTAGCAAGTTCTTTACATAAAGGTCCAATCCAATATACACATCCCACATGCGAGTGTCTTTGTCAAGCTTCCGTATGTCCTACACAAACAGAAGGTAGATAAACATGATTAGTTATTAGTGGCATCTGTTACAAACAGCAATGGCACATGACAGCAAAACAGCAGGAGAGATAAGCTAGTGTGATGTAGCACTGTGGGTGACCTCACCTTGGCAAACCTCCTCAATTCTACATCCATCTGCTCTACATTTATCTGCCTCCATTTGGTCATTGTCCAGTTTTCTACACTGCTCTGTACAGATAAAGACACAAGCACAGGGGTCAATGTGCTGACGGTGCTTAATGGGCACATTTATGATCAAGGGGATATTCAAAGACTGCAAGTGAGCCGAGGGGATGTAAGTCAAGTCATTTAGGTACAGTGGTAGTGTGGTAGGGTGATGAAGCTTTCAGCTGTATTCTATTTCCTTCAGAATGATTACATTTAAGCACAGAATACAGATTAAGCTACTTGCCTGCACATATACCACAATATCCCACAGTTCTTTAAGGACAGTAATCTCTTGTCTGCAGAGCTTGATCTCTCTGTAATCAGGGATAGTTATATCAAAGAGGTTTGTAGTCTGTTGTAGGTCTGCTACTTCTCTCTCCATATCCCGGATTGCTTTTTCAGACTAAAAAACACAGAAATTGTAACTAAGAATATCCAGTAGTATGAAATGTAATTTTGCTTCGACAATGAAGAAATTATTAAACTATTACCTTTTCCAGACAATCATAGGGTGTCACTGCATTGTAAGAGAAGGGTGCTGTTGTTCTGAAAACTGCCCTGAATTTGTTTTGTTTTACCTGAAAAATAGAGGAACAACTTTACTGTGCTTCTAACTGGAGGATAAAGTCAAATATTTACCACGCTTTACAACTCTAGTTATCTGAAGGTGAGAGCTGTACTCATTTAGACCATTTAAAGGCTAATGGAGCAGTCCAGTTTCAACATTCTTTTAAAATATGAACAATGATCATGCAAAAACATAAGGAAAAAAAAAATGTAACTGACAATATAATCTAAACTTTTTACTTTTTGGGAGGGTTCCTGTTTTTATTGTTGGTTAGTCAAAGGTAGATATTTGGAGGATAGCTTTAGTTTTACAAAAAACAAAAAATCACTCAGATTTAAAATACTTTTTATGCAAAAGATTTGGTCTGAATTGGTTAGTTAAATTCCACCTCAAAATCCATGCACTGTCTTCGTAAAACCATCACTTCTACACCCTGCATGGGTGCCACCTCATGTCTCACTTTTAAGGCCAGTTTTTTAGCCTCACACCATTTCTCTGGGAGCTCCTGTGAAGAGAATTCTTTTGATTATTTGAAACCTGACAGAGCACAAAATTAATATAAAGTACTCAAATTCTTTGTGAATAAGTTATTCATTAGCTATTACATATAGCATCATATAGCATATATATACATATATGCGTGTGTGTGCGTGTGTGCGTGCGTGCGTGCAAGTAGTAATTAAAAGTGCTGAGAAAATTTGCCTCATATTTTCCTTACCTCCATTTGAGAGTAGAACTGTTCTGGGATAGTTACACCATATCGCTCTAGAAGAGTTATTGTGTCTCTCAGAGGCTCAAACATCTTGTCCGTGGCACTTTGTCTGTCTCTGACAGCCAACAAGTGACTCATAATCTCCAAAAAACCTTGGTGGTCCTCTTTACCAATGGGATGGTTTAGCCCCTCAACAGTGGCTTGGAGAAATTTCTGCAGCTCATCAAGACTGAGTGGGAACGCTTACAAAGTGAGAACAACTGATGCAACAATGACTTGGCTTGCAATGAATCAATATGTGGAAGTTCGTTTTTACCTGTTCGTCACATATATCAGAAGGTGCTCTTTGAAAAGCCAGCTCCACTTTTTTATCATGTTGAGAAGGCTGGCTTTAAAGAACTTAATATCCACCCGGAGCCATCCATCAAACACTCTGAAGTCTTCCAGTTGGGAAACTTCTCCGAACAGTTCCTCATAATAATCAATCTGTGAAATGATGATGACAAAAGACATTAAAATTTAGTTTAAAAAAGAAAAAACTTATATGTATTTGAAATAAATCAATAATTTAAAAAAATCAAGACTTCAAGCCCTTTTTTTTCACCTGCTCTTTGAAGTTATAGATTGTAGGGGGGTTCCCAGGAAGCAAATCTGCTCCATAAGTCTCAATTTCCTCTGTTGTGAGTACTCGTCCATATCGGAGAAACTGGCTGAGAAACTCAGCCCTGTCATCTTGCCAAAGATGGGCATAGATATCAAACTTTCTCTGGTACTTTGCAGCTTTTCTCAGGACATTGTCTACTCGGTCCATTATTTCTCTTCTCAGGTCTAATAAATCTACCATGCCATCCATTACATCCTGTAAGAGTTATATAAAAAAGAAATAAAATATCACGGCAGTATTTGCTGAAGAAAACACTGTAATGAAACACTCAGTTTTGGAGGACTTCAATTTGACTGATTGTAATGGACAGAATTTTTAAACTACTTAATCAAACAATACAAAAAGAATTTGACTTGTAAATCAATATTTCTCCAATCTAAAATATTCTATAAAACCTGAAGCCAAACTACTACTTTTCTCAGACTATTATCTAAGATTGGCAGAACCTGTTTTCCTGATAAGAAAATGTTTTCTTTTGTCAGGATTTATAAAAAGTTAATCAACATAACTAATAATGTAATTCTGATCAGCAACAATTACTTTAAGACATAACACATTTGAAAGTAAAATAAATGTCTGCAAAATCAGAGTCTTTTGAGCTTGAATGCATAATAAGCTTTAGACTGCAAATTTTCCTTTTATGTGATTTTATGAGAATTACAACTAACAGGTTAATGGAAAGAACCGATCAAGCTATCATGAATAAAATGTTTTGTTCTATTCCAAACACTTTATTAACACTATTTTAGGAATAAAAAACGCCTTCTAGTTAATAAAAGCAGCATGGATCTTAAGAAAAGTACCTGATAACTCTCCATGCTAAGATGGGAAGCCACTCTCCTGATATTCATTGAAGTCTTGAATACATCTCCAACCAATCCCTCAACCAGTTCATAGAGGCCATCTCCTGCATCTCGTTCCATTGAGGGAAAGAAGGTCATCCCCGAGCCATCCAGCATCATTTGAGCCTCAAAGAGAGGAGCCTGGTTCAGCCATGACTCCATGTTTTCCACAAAGAACTGAAGTGAGTGGCTGATGTGGCCAAAAAGTCCTTCCACCACCACCTCATCTATGAATTCCAGGTAGGATTTCCATCCTTCTGAGGCAGGATCAGCATTGAAAAGGAGCATATTTTCCTAATAAAATATCAGAGAAATGCTCAGTAGATGTTTAGTTGATTTGATTTTATTCTAAGGGATGCTAGAGGAAGTCAAAATCTATTCTGAGTTGTTGCTTCACGTTAATAACAGCTTATGTTGTCCATGAATGCAGTATATAAATCTTAGTAAATCTTTAACTTAACAAACAGGATAAAGAATAAATCGAGGTTAGATTATGACTGTTATCATATTTGTGTCAACCAAAGAAGACGAAATCCATTGCTAAATGCATTGCAATGGGGCGGCTCAGGAACAGCAGTCGTCTACTAAACAGGACGTCGGTAGTTCGATTCCCCTAACATGTCGAAGTGTCCTTGGGTAAGACACTGAACACTACGCTGCCTCTCAATGTGCCTATCGGGGGTATGAATGTGCATAGAAGCCCTCAGTATGTATTAATATAAGTGCTGTATGAATGTGTGTGTCAATGGTTTAATGAACATGTAGTGTTAGAGCACTTTGAGTGGTCACATGACTATAAAAGTGCTATACAAGTACAGTCCATTTAAACACAAACAAGCAATGATACAATTAATAAACATAAAAAAATAAAACAAAATAAAAATTTTGAATTGCCTTTGAAAAGAACTTTACATGTGCCATAATTGAAAGACGATAAATGCATCTTCACAACATGTGGAACAATGCATATACCCGTACTTCAGCACTCACTTACAGTACAGAAGTTATTGTTGTAAACCCAGCCATACGCACCTGCACCAGCTGATGTATGTAGTCTCCAACCTTCATCAGGCAGCTGTACTTCTTGTTGACAATGTCCGCCCTGTCATCCAGTTGTATGAGTGACCCTTTCTTGTTGTCCTTTCTGCAGAACATGGTCTGTTTGCTCCATCCCTTCATCATTGACTGGATGGCATCACAGTTTTCCTTGGCTTTACCAACTCGATATGTAAGGTCTTGAACAAGCTGCTTGATGGTTTTGATAAAGTTCCAGCAGTCCTGATCTTCCCACGTTAGGCTTGTCTCTGTTTTTACCAGCTGCAGGTCTATGGACACCAGCTCTGCTTTGATGAGTGGAAGTTCCACCTCCAACACAGTCAGTTTTAACTTGTTGTACCACTGCACTAAAAGCTGCAAACTGCTTGAATACTAGAAAAAAGACAAATAGGAGAAAGACTATGCAGTGAATAAAGAAAAGGCATATAACTTATTTAATCTAAATAAGTGGGCTTGTATAAATGAGTTTAATGTAGCAGGTTTATTTCTTACCTTGGTGAACATGTAACGTTTCTCAAAAACAGTTTTTGCAGCAGCAGGGATGCTAAGCTGACTGAGTGTGTGAATGTACTTCATATCCTTCAAAACTTCAGCCAGCTGAAAGGTAAACAGTAACTCATAGCTCATACAAAAAAGGCAGAATACAAATTAATAAAAACTTGGAGGAAAATGACTGGAAATGCAACTGTTAAAATTAATCTGCCTTCACCCAACAGGATTGTGTTTTTAACCTACTATTACATTTTTTTTCTTTTTTTTTTTTTAAGAGAAATAAAGTCTGAGCCAAGAACTAACAGACCTCAGTGAAGATATGACCTGCACCAGGGTTTTTTACCTTTAAAAGATCATTATTCTTCTCCCATGTGTAACTGACAAAGAGATGTTTCAGGGGGTCTTGAGGAGATTTTATTTGTTGACACCAATATGACACAATTTCAACAAATATTATTTCCACATCCAGAACGTTTCATGAGTTACCTTTGGATTGAAATTTACTGAGATCAGGCCAGTTGAGTGATTTCTACAGATGAGAGGCTGGTTCAGGTTTATCAGGCAGGTCTGTTCCAAACCACTGCACCAGTCAGAGTAAATGCCCTCTTCATATTGGTCCAGGAGATTCAACATCTCCATATAAATACGGCACTCGTTCACCATCTCCACACCTTCAGTAGGACTAGAAAGATTACATGAAGAGTAAGTCTCTTGTCTGTTCTAAGTATTTCCTAAGAAATAAAAGTTTAAATCGTTTTTTATAGTGACTGAAAAGCTATGGTTTTTGACTTTGGTTTGTAAATTCTAGTTCTATAAAATTTTACTAACATGTCGAACAGTAATTTGAATTTTTCCCATGGTGTTTGAATGCGTTCTTTCAGCATTTTTGCTGACTTCAAAACTCCAGATGTGTGTGCCATGTTCTTCGCCAGACCACTCTCTGTCTGTAAACATAAAGGGAAGCAAATACTAACTCAACTGTTCCAATTGTGAATTTAATACATGGCACTAATATGTAGAAGGAAAGTACCTGTTTGAGCAGAGATTTGAAAAGATGTTCACAATTTTCCAGCTCTTCTTTGAAAAGCTGCTGAAGCTGAAAGAATGTGGAACGTAACATCTTTCTGATCCGTCTTTTCTCCAGGAAGGGTCCAGCAATCATTAGCATCTAAAAGAATCCAAACATATATACTCAAGATGATGATTTAACTTTTTTGTTGCATGAAATTGGATTTTAATTTGCATAAAGAACCAAAAATACATTTTGTAACTGCACCTACAGAAATGCTTCAAATGCTTCAACAAATGCTTCAAAATGTGTCACTTTCTTTCAGTATAATTTTAGCTGTCTGGGTTAATATTTAACTGTCAATGAAAATATGACTGACTTCAATAAATACTGAAATATGTGAGACAATTCATCTTGGAAAGTAAACCATCTATCAGTACCATGAGACTTTAAGAATAAAACGTATACATATACAGCACAGATCCAACTTGTGGATTCAGAGGGGCAGTGAAGTTTACCAAGTTATCCTCATTGAATGCAAAATAACCGGGCTCTAATTTATTTCATTCTCTAAAAAAAAAAACTATTGACATAAGCAAGCAAAGTATAACATATGGAAAAGCAACACATAAATATTCAAGTGTTTACAAGAATATTCAACACCTGTACAAAACATGGTTATTAGTAATGTGATAAAGCAACACTACTAAACTTTGGCTGATTTTCACACTGTGGCAACCCCAAACGGATATTAATTCGGCATCCATCTTGCATCTTGTCTCTTCTCTGAGCTCTCTCCAGCCAGTATAAACTAGCCTGATGTTGACTCTTGTCTTATCTCTTGCTCTGTAACTTCCTTTGCTTTTTTTTGCTTCTTCTGTTAATGTCCTATTGTGTTTCTTTGATGAATAAACCATGGTGAATGTTCAAAACATCCAGTGTGTTGTTATCGAGTTACTGGCATGTGACCTGGTGAGTTAAGGCGAAATGCAGCCTATAACAAGATGCTGGCAAAAACGTTGTGAAGTGCTGTTTCTCAGTCTTGAGACACTGCAGGGCAACAACATCTCCAGGAATGTACATAATAAATGTCAGTGTACTACTAAAATGAGTCAGAAGCACAGAGTTTTATGGTTGAAAAGTTATGTAGTGTTGCTTTAAACATCACACTGCTATTTACCTTTGCTTACCTTTAAAGCTGATTCCAGTCCTGTACAATCCTTAAAAGCCAAACAAAGCAGGTTGGCAAGGCGGCACTCAAGGTCTGCAATCTTTCTATTGTAATTCTTATATTCATGTTCAAAACCCTTCCAAAGGAAAAAAAAAATGGTATTTAATGCCATGCACTAGTGTGAAATAGAGCAACATTAAGCTTTTATGTAATAATTGTCCAGTCTTAGTTAGATAATCAAAAACACTTAGTTTCACCTGAAAGTTTAAGTCAAGTGGGCTGTTTTTACTGTGCTTCAGTGTTTGAAAGTGGTTACTGAACTCTCTTTGCATACTGGCAACATGCTCATTGTAGAGCTTCCCTTTGAGTCCTCCAAATTCCAGCTTTTCCATCTTCTGAAAGCTCAGCATCATTTCGAACAAGTTCTGCCAAGAAGCCATATGGCAAAAGAAAACAAAGTCACATGAAAATACAAGAAAAAATTAGACAAGTTCAATGCTATGCCTTAACAAAAAAGCAAAAAACATTGTCTCACCTCCAGCTGTAGCATCCGATTTAAGAATTGGTTGAAACGTGAAAAAATCATGGCAGTTGGGAAATCCCAGGATGCATGTTTGACTTGGCTGGCCAGCTTCTCCCTCTGGGTCTGGTAATTCTCTTTGAAACAGCTAAAGATTTTAATTACCCTCTTTACCATTCGTAGACATTCCTCTGGATCCTCTCTGAGCAGCAGATCTGCAGGGAGGTACGCAGAAGCCTACAGGGTGAAAGGGTTTAAAACTGTAAGTTTATCCACGCATACACAAACATGACCCACAACTTAGGTGTGACCCACAACTTAGGTCAAAGCAATGCTGACAAACTGACAGCAGCAGCAGGTCTTGTCTCTGAGGAAATTTGCAATTATTTCACAAACAGTATTCCTTTACTAACTATACTAAGTGAGAGGTCTAACCTGTTCGATGAACAGATTGCAAAGTTCCTGTAGTAATACCACCATGCGTGTTGGTCTCTGATAAGACTGGCAGTTGGTCCAGATCAAGAAGAGTGTGTGGAAAAGTCCAGGAGTGCAAGCTTGCATGTGAAGAAATCCTTTCTTTTCCATTTGAGCCAGTTGTGCATTTAGTGGCTGTAGATAAAGGTCAATGTCCTGAGCTTCATGAAGTGCTTTTTGCCATGTTTGAAGAAATAAAAAAAAGAGAATTTCAATGTAAAAAAAAGAAAGAATCAAGATCAAGTGTTTTGATAATTACACTGTAGTGGTTCACAAACTGGGGGTCCTAAGAAAATTTCAGGCAGTCTTCAGATCATTGTAAAAAAAAAAAAAAAAAGTTGCCTATATTAATCAAATAAATTTGTGAATTTTGTTAGGGATGTCAAAATCAACGCCCTAACACAAAGAGATTAATCTGTGAAAATAGCACATCAATTTTTCCATGCATTAATACAACAAAGTTATTACTTACACCATATGAGAAATTCCAATTGGCATTATCCTGGCAAGAGAAGCTAATTTTAGGCATAGGTGCATTGGTCACAGCAGCAAACCGAATTTACCCAAAAACATTTAATCCTACTTGTTGATGAAGTTTCTAAGTAAGGATTAAACAACGAGGACCCGTGCATTATGTAAGGGATAATGCCCGACCAGGTGTCCATTATCAGAAAATAATGGACGACGCGGAGGCGTCGCAAAGTCCATTATTTTCTGATTATGGACTCCTGGAAGGGCATTATCCCGCTTATACCATGATCACTCATGAAGGAAATAAATATCAAATCAATTATTAATACGTTAATGTTGTTTTTACCATTAGTATTGAACGTTCACAAGAAGCGGCTGAGCGGACTATTTAACATCTCTTGTTGAGACGCGTTGCCAAGGTATCCGGCTGTGGCCGCAGCACCTGCAGCTCGGTCGGCCGCAGCTGTCATATTATTGCAAGAAATGGCCGTTAATGGTAAAATGTGATAAAGATACTGGCATGTCCATCATAGAGGCATCTGAAGGACGGAGATTTAACGTTATTGGACTCTGACCACTGCTGGTCGGGACGTTGTGGGACAACAACACTCTACTCCATCCACATCTCTCCTGGTATGATTGAGCCCAGTCAGGCTGCTTTCCCAGCGCTGCATCACAGCGGCGTGTCTCCACATTCACCACACAGGTTAAAGGAAACTATAAAACCAAGCGTTTTGTCTCGTCTCGCCGTTGTGATCAATAAACTGTGAAAAAAAATCTCACAACTGTCTAGACCAGCTCATGTTCCCTATTAGTGGGTGAACATACAACACTTAGCAGGTATGTTCTGACTTTCTGTTGCCACGGTTACCAACTAGCATTTTAGGCAGCGCAATAATTTAGAACAATCAGGCTATTTGACCAGAACTTTTTTTAACTGGTGTCCTACATCACTTTTTAATGTACACCCTGTAGCCAATCAGAATTGAGTATTCACCCAGACTATGGTATAATAGTTTTTAACCCTTACATTCAGAATTTTTATCATTGGTCATTACTGGGTCTATTTTAAATATTCGAATTTGGCCCTAACTCGAAGAGAAAAGCTGAATTTTGGCATATGGGTGCTTTGTCACAACTGTCAACATAATCCACCAAAAACCACTTTATCCTCCATATTTATGAAGATTCTGATAGTTTCAAGCCTTACATTTACAGAATGGCCACAAGATGACCCATTTCATATATCACACAATTAACCACTCAGTCGTGGGGGGTCACACCAACGTATATTATCTTGGGGGACGTGGCGCAAAAAGTTTGAGAACCACTTGTATAGTGTATCACACATATGACATGATATAAATTATGATATAAAGCCAACTACTATTACCATTAGACACATTTCCAATTAGAGACTTGATTGTTGTTTGATAGCTGCTGTCCATCATTTCCAACATCTTGGCCATAATATCAACAACAGGACTCTGAAGCTATAAGTGAAAATTAGAAAAAGACAAAAGGGCTGAAAGGATGGAGATCCATCAAATGACATTTTTTGAAGATCAGGGTAGAGGAAGCATACCTGGTGATGAATACTCTCTATATTGGTCTTTCTGGAAGCCCAAAATTTCAGCTCCACATTGGGCCCTGGATTACAGCCTGTCATAAGTAGGTCTGACGAGTCCTCCTTTAAAGTTTTCTGTATCATATTTGACCAGTTGATAACCTGTGTCTCTATGGTGTGGACAAGTGTCCTGTCGTAGCTGTCATGCCTAAGAGGGAAAGTAAAAGGACTTGAATCTTAGAGTAAAGCTAAGATCAAATAGTTTGTGTGTGTTTTCTTACATTTTAAACGAGTGAGACTTTTCCATCCAATCTTCCACAGTCGGGATAGGGAGGACAGTTTTCCCTAAAACCTGCCCCTGCAGAACTGATGTCTTTCTGCGCATGTGCTCAACCTGTAGAATCATGTCTTCGGACATCAAATTTGGCCACATGTGATGGTTTTTGTTGTTTGTCAGCAGTGGAACACATACCTTAGAAACACAGAATTATTTCCCCCAAACCAGGCTACACAGAAAACTGACAACACTTTTTTTTTGTTTCATATTATATAGTAAATGTTTGACAGACAGCATAAAATCACCTGCTCAACTGTCCTTGATAGTTGCAAAAGTGGTAGTGAAGACAGATGGCCAAACAGCATGAGTTCCCTGTAGTTCTCATAACTGATGGGAACAGCTCTCTTCTTATGAACATAGATTTGATTGTTATGGGCCAAAGGTGGGACCTGCATTGTAAACAATATGGGAATTTAGAATGAAATATGTCATTGAGTGTCTTGTGCAAAACAAGTTTACAAACCTACTTTATCGTTTAAAGATAATAATTATCTGCCGAGATTCTGTAAAAGCCTTACCTCATTAGAAGCTAGCAAACACTCCTTTTTTGTTGTAAAGAAAAATACGACTGACTCCTTCTCAAAGAAGTCTTTCAGGAGAGTTTGAAACTCTTTGTTGACTGCATTCTTCTGCCATGTTTGGCTTTGAAGTCGCAATAGCCCGCATACTTTCTCCTCGATAAACTTAACTCTGACGTCCTCAAAAAAAGAAAGCTTTTCTTCGTCTGACATGACTGACCTAACACCCTGGCTAGCTTGTCACGTCTTACAACAAAATGTATCAAAAGAAAACATATTTGAGGCAGTTCAATAAAAATTCCACTAAACTAGCCCCTTACTTTGTCAAAAACAAGTTTTAAATTGCTGCTTGGGCCTGTCTACCAGAACGAGCGGACGTCCGTGGGGGTGGTACAGCGTCATGTTACTAAGCAACCTCCACTGTCCTCCATCACTGCCAGCTGCGCAGCTATCAAAGTAGCTCCAAGATGTGATACATTCTCACAGTCCTTTTATGCAGCTGTTCCCTTTTTTCAACCAGTTAAAGCCATAGTTCGACAGAAATTCAGTCATTTTCAAACCTCAAGAGTAGTGTGAGTTGTTGCAAAGCACTGAATGTAAAGGTGCAAATATCTGAAAATAACACCAGACAAAAAATGTTCCACAAAAATGTGTATTTTTTGTGTCTTTAGTGTGTTTCCAGCAGCAATTATATTTTTTCAGGTTATGTATAATTCTAATGATTTTGCACTTTTATTTATACATACACCAAATTAAATGATGGATTTTATCAATTGCAATACTACAGGCAATGACAATGACTTATCTGCTACTTTGGCAATAGTTTATTGTGAGAATGAACAGTTATTTAAACAGTTTTTATTACTTGGGTATAAAGCTGTGAACCATTTTGCTAAGGGACTGATGTTGGAGAGTTGGAGCCACAGCCTGTTGTAAAATGTGATGTGTGACTTCTTTGTTGTCTTAGCAACATAGAACTGTACGATGCAACTCATCTTTACAACTGATTTTACAACATAGTTTCAGTGCAGTTTAGTGGTGTAACTGTTCAGACATAAAAAGTGCATTGTACTTTTGGTAGAAAGCAGGATCTATGGCAGAAACGGACGCAGAATTGATCTTTTACACGGACAGTTTAGCTGTAAAGTTCTGCAAGATGGTTTTCTGGACAAGACTGAAGTATTTTGTCAACTCAGTGCTCCAGATAATGCAGGAGAAGGCGACTCAAACCGGCCACCGGTTGAGGAATAGAAAATTAAATTTAAACTCACAGTGTGACACAGACTCATTCAATGCAGCTCGGAAATCCCAACCCTGACAGTCTACCTCACTAAATGACAACTACATTATCAAGAAATAAACAAACCAGGGTTAATTGGTGTTTAGAGTCTATGAGGGCTTTTTTAACATCTTACATAACTATTATAATAATATATAATTGTTGGATAATTGTTATAAATATCCTGTTTAAGAATATCTTAAATTAAAATTTTTAAAAAAGATTTTAAAAATTCAGCGATTAAAATGCGATTAATCGTGAGTTAACTCAGGACACTCATGCGATTAATCATAATTAAAATTTGATTTTAATTTTTCAAAAGATTTTAATTGACTGACAGAACTAATGTAAGCACTTATGCAATAAACAGAATGAGTAGAATGAGATATTATTTTCTGTAAGCCCGCCCTGCGCAAATTTTCTGGCTACGCCAGGTGTAACAGTGACATGTAATTAGCTGAGTGAATAAAAAGAAGTGTTGATATGTTAAGTAATATATACATTAGAGACTAAGATGCTGTTTAAGTACAGATTACAACATTGATATCAGTTTGTACAGTTTCTGATAATGTATTTTTTACCGTAGATTAGTGCAAGATTGTAGTGCAATCATTGTAGTGCAAGATTGGAAATATGTAGAACGACATGGTGTATAAACTCCTCAGATTTGCAGGTGGCACCACCATTTGGACCTCATCCCTAACAATGACAAGACCACCTACAGGGAAGAGATTGCCTGCCTGTTGCTATGGAGCTAATAACAAGTTGAGAGCAATGCATTCAAGCAGTTAAGATGGAGATGGCTCCTGATGTAATCTACACACTCATTTTATTCGGAAAATCAGCACAGATGTTAACATGTTTGGAACATCAATCATTCCACTCGCTAAGACTAGAAAACTGAAATAGCCTCAAATAGGATGTATTCATAAAACTGTCATGACAGGGAGGGAAAGAAAGATCAGCATATTGTAGACTATTCCATGTATAAACATGAATCTGTGTCCATTTTCATAGTATAGCCCTTCTGTGGATAAAGGTACAAAAAAATAAGTGTGGTTCAAGATCTTCTGGAATGTCTAATGCTTCTTCTTACCATAGAAAGCAACCAAAACCAATTTATTCAGAAACAATACAGTTGAAATCTGGCACTATATCTGCCACTTTGACAATTTTCCTGCCAAGGCTTGTTACACTGCTGAACAGGGCTTCTCTTTCCAATGCTCATTGTGCAGTCTGCCACCAATATTCAATTAGTTTATCACTGGCAACTACATTTCTTGATAAAAGCTGTCTTCTAACATAGTACATGATCTGTTTTATTGTTGGCGTGTTAATGATACTGTGTACAGTGGTGTAAACTGTGATAGCAGATACTTTGAAATTGTCTGAACTCCTCTAGTATATGTTGCACTTTGTCTTTTGGTCATCAGTATGCTGTGAGAACATTTGTAATGTGAAACATGTCATCAATGACTGGCAGTGTCAAAAGAGTGTTATTGATGATGCTGTACTGATGCTGTAGAGTGTGGAGTAGACAATACATCATGACAGTCAAATCAATCCAAGAAGTAGCAGTGAAAAAGAAATTATTTCATTTGAGACCAATGTACAGTTTCTTGAGCTGGGCCAAGTTGTGTACACTGAAACTATATGTAGACATATTGTTTTACAATTTCCATGCTTCACGGGGAAAGTGATTTTTCCAATATGTTAAATATGCTAAAACTGTGTAAATAATATGTGTGTAAATAATTCAGTTTTGATTCCTAAGGCATTTTTTTTAAAATCTCATTAAAGTGACCTGTCGAAAAAAGACCCTTTAACATGAAGAATGTAAATATTTATTGGAGGTAAAAAGAAAAAAAAAGTTGGTCGAAAAAGAAACTACTTTAAAACATACCTTGTTCACATTTGTTTGGTTGTTTTCTGTTTCTTTGTTTTGTTTTTTTTTTGTTTTTTTTTTGCTGGTTTATTTTCTAATGGTGTGTAGATATCTTGTACGTATCTTAAGTCAGACAAAGTAAAGTTCTGTTTTAGGCTTAATACCTGTTGTGCTATCTAATAGCTCACCTCTTGTCAGAAGGTCCACACCACAAGGACGCCCTCTATAGGACCTGGTAGAGTTGGACTGCTATCACCAGACTCAGTATCATCTTATCTATATCTAGTCCTTTTTTATACAGCACAGTATCACAGATTTGACTCAGGGGGCTTTATAAAAGGAAAATTATAACTGACTCCCAGGCCTTACTTGAGAAAACTAACAATTTGCTCCTTTTTTTAAAATTATTATTATTATTATTATCATTATTATTATTATTATTATTATTATTATTATTATTATTATTATTATTATTATT
>JBBBVU010000006.1:16335880-16352454 GCA_037177055.1 Atherinosoma microstoma | reverse complement strand
ATAGATAGATAGATAGATAGATAGATAGATAGATAGATAGATAGATAGATAGATAGATAGATAGATAGATAATATTGAATGTATTTTGTGGACAAAAGTATAGTTATTTATTTGTAACCCATATCTAAAAACACAGGCACGTCGGGAGGGGAGGGAAGGGTGCAGTGTGGGTCTATTGTTTCGACCTCCCGTCCATAAAATAATTGGTCATATTGACAGTATAATAACATCTTGTCAGTTATCCCGTCACAAGTTATTGCTCCACCTGTCTGAAATTCAGTTTCAATGTGTAGGTAGCAAATGATAGCCTTCACGTGGAGATTTTTCCCCCATAGTGAATGTAGTCTAATGAATGTTAAAAACCTGTTCTTGTTGTGCATTCAAACTGACAGTGGGATCTCTGCTGGCAGATCATGTTAAATCCTACAAGATAGTCGTGAGGCTTTTGGGGTGTTATGTAAAATCCGGAATGAACAAATTTGTTAGCCCACACCCGAGGGCATCTGGTGATGGATATGTTGTCCTGGGGGATTGTGGAAGCCTCAGTGCAACAGCCGGCCGCCTATCTTGAAAGGCTTGTTTTAAGTGTTCCTCAGCTGGGAAACAAAGCTTTAAGAGCACCCATTATCTTACAATTGATGTACAATCCCCATTGTTTAGATAGTTTACGCACATAGGTATTAGAGCATATGGCATACATTAGGGTTACATTTAAACCTAATGTAAGTGACTTATTATATGAACTGAAATTCTCAATAATATAATATGTCTCAAACTGTAGGTTACTTCTTGTGTAATAATATAATATGTCTCAAACTGTAGGTTACTTCTTGTGTAATAAAGTGCATTCAGTAAAATGCATTGAATGGGACATAAGGTGACACATACATGTGTGGTATTTTTGAGGTGAAACTTGGTTCAAGCAGTGAGGTAGGACTCCCCTGAGGATGGCCAGGCCACTTGTGAGTGAGGGGTTGGTTTATCCCACTTAATCAGCATCCTGAGAGACTGGCACTGCCCCCATGGCCATAAAGCATGGGGTCACTTTAGGCTCCTCAAAATGAGGGGAAGCCCTGACAGACAATGCTGCTGTCAGTCAGCCTTAACCTGATCTGGGCCCTTTATTCCTCATATAGTGTAGTAGTGTAATCATTCACTCCATAAATGCAAATTAATCTCATCAATGTTTTGACTAACATGGGGCAAGGATACGCAGAGCTTTTTTGAAATTAAATTGAAGATGCCTATTTGATGCAAAGAGATCAAAACTTTTTGTAAATGACACACAAATTCATGTTAGTGTCATAGTAAATTCCACATGTACCTCTAGGGAAGATATCTCTTCTTAGTCTGATTTTCTCAGCCACATGCTGTTGAAAATACATTTATCTAGAAACCTTACAAGATAATGAAGACACGGGAGAATGCTTCCTGCAATTTGCAGTAGCTCTTCCGCTCCGTTTAGACAATAATTTGTACTTGTTTGGATGGCACATACAGTCAGTGGTTTGGGGTTTGTAGCAGTAATGTCCCAGGGGCTTCTGTCAGTCCGGCACCATTATAAATGACAGAGCTGTGTGAACCTCCTTGGCTGTTTCTCAACATACTGGCTTCCTTGGGGCCTTGTGTAGCATTTGCAGAGCACGTGCCCTTTTGATTTCCTAATCCCAACACGAATTGTGGAATGCTGGCTCCATGAGATATTCCTCTCACAAGTGGTGATTTATGCTCTTGTGGTGCAAGGCTCAACGGTGAGAGGATCACAGGTGTTGTGGAGCCTCTGTAAAAAACTTTTAATATGCACACCTCGTGGCCCAGCTCAAGGATTACTGTCATTCAGTGGGGGCGGGGGTGTTGGTCAATAAATGTTTAAAATTCATTTGATGTCTGATGGCTTCTATATAAACATGCAAGTATGTGTTTTTTTATTTTTATGTACGGTATTGCAGCAGCTCAGTTTAATTCAGCATGGGCACTGTGAATAGACACATAGTGAAAATCAATGAAGTTCATTTGAGATATTTGTTTGCTTTTATAAACTATATTATTTAAATAGTAGTGAGATACAAAGCACATGATAAATAACCAGCAAAAGTATTTGGCACCTTTGATACTGGTTGTTAATTACAACATTGTTGACTGCGCAGTTAATGCCCACTTTAAAGTGAAGAGGTCGACCTTTGCTCAGGCCACAGTTAAAGTCTCAGCATAAGAACAACAGTGCAAACTGAATAGCATTCATTAAGAGCTCAAGTGCTTGTCCTCTCTGTAGCCAACACATTACTCTACTTGATTTCATTTAATTAAAGTTTGTGGAGGACGTCATCCTTTTTTTTATCATGAAAGCTGAAATCAATTGTTCATTTTAAATAAAAAGGTTTTTATTGGGAAATAAAAAAAATAAAAAATGACGTTCCTGTTAGGACCATGGTTGTGGTACAGTGTATTTCCACATTTGCACTGTAGTTCCTTGAGCGCTTTCACATGGGCTATTGAAATAAAATTACAATTCATGCTAAACTTCATGTGGGCCTGCAGGAGTTATTGTTTGATTCTGCCTGTAGTCCTGCTTTTATTCCCAATGAGGCTATAACACTGACAAGGGATACAGACGCAGCTCATCATTAAAAGTGTTGACTTTAATGATTCCGTGTACTCCAATCAAAAGAAAAAAGCCTATTTAAATTAATTTGGTTTCTTCCTGCCAGTGATCTAGATTTTGTCATGACATGTCACAGACAACTTCATGTTCACTAACAACCTTCCTGCAGGATTTAATAATAGTGATCTGTGTTAATCACCCACCCTTCCTTTTCCGCTTTTCATACTTTGCCAGAGGGTTTGCTGTAAACTGCACCAACTTACCTGACTACATCAGTGTTATCTTATAATGGCTGCGAGTCCCCTCCCACCCCCACACTCTTCTTTGTGACTTGTTATCTAGTCGCAGGGGTCAAGAAGGCCTTTCAGTCGAGTAACTGAGTGTGTACTGGAAGTTAAGTGACCTTTTCATCTCGCTGAAGCTGTTGTGGTGCAGGCTGTTCTTTCACCCGCACTATATTTTTCATTCTGGATGCTATGTAGTAAATTATAGAGGTGGAGGGGGGAGAAGCTGGGAATTTCAGTGTTATACAGGTTTCTCTAGGTGTTACACTTAGAATAACTAATAGATTTATAAGGGTAACAAGTGAGTTTTACCATTGCAAGCACTCCTGAGAATGTTAAAACATTTAAAATGCAATTAAAATATAAATAGAAAATACAGCTGTTTTTGAAGGAAATTTGCTTCAAAGGGAGCTGATGTTATAAAGGCAGCAATTATTTTTTTTAAAAGAAACTTTGATTTAATTTTATTCAAACTTAAGTAAGTGTTTTGCTAAATATTATAAATTAGAGAACACGAATAAAAACTGCCATTAAAACTGTCAGTGCTTAGAATTATCTTGAACTATTGGCAACCCTCACATTAATGCAACCTCTTGTAGCACATACAAGTGAATCAATGCAAGGGTTCAAGAAGAACTGACTTAAATCACCTTAATGTACCTTAAAATCCTTAGTTTGTGATCTCATGTTCATTAACCCCTTTTGAATAACTAAATTAATCACTAAAAGAATTACTAAATAATTTTGTCTGCTTGATGTTTAGGCTAGTTAAGCTACTCCAGTTCTACAGCCTCTGAATTTCAGTAGCACCTACAGAATTTAATTTCTGGATTAATGCTAGAAAATGTGCCTCCCCAAGGTTTCATAGCAGATTCATTTAGTCTTTACTGTGCCATCCCCCCTTCTCCCTCACCTCCATTCCCTTCCTCCTCCTCTTTTTTTTCCCATGTCCATTAGACCTTGCAGACTAATCGAGCAGCACCAATTGCTCCCGTGGTGAGATCATTAAGTAAATTATTTTAAGATCAAACGGTCAGCAGCCACAATGAAGTCCTGTGTAATGGTAAAAGCCTCAGAAGCTGCCACCCACCCCTTTCTCAAATTAAAGCCCAGTGGGGAGAGCTCTGCACCTCTCAGGTGGATGCCCCCAACCATTAGGCCTTTTAGCTGCAGGCTGAGGTAGGACCCACTAATTGGTCCTTTGAACAAAACTAACCCACTGACAGGTTCCAACTTGTATGCATCTTAACAGTACAAAATTGTTCCTGGTCAAAGACAGTAGTTTAAAACTAATAGTAATAGTCTACCTGCAGAGAGAGTGAATAAGGACCGATATGGATGGCAGCATACAGGTGATGATATTAAGGGCGGGTTACTGTGCAAAGCCAGAAAGACTTTTTACAGCGTGGCTCTTTTATTTGGCCACTATTCATTATGAAGACCTTTTGTAAAAATTTCATGTCCTGACTTGCTACAGTTTCCATTTTCAAGCAGTCTTTAAAATATGGTTGACATTATGTAAGCCATTATAGGAATTTCATGTAACTTTTTCAATTCCTAATATGGAATTATTATTTTGTTATATTCAAAATTATCCCTTTTTTTCTTTTTCTTTCTTTCAGTCATTCAGTAAGCAGACTTCCCATCTATACTGTAAAAGTTGAAAAGACATTGAAAAATTAAGTACATATTTAAAAGATTTTTGCATGCACTGACTTTCTATGCAAATGCACTTTCTGACATAACAATGACAATAATGCTATCATTCAAGAGATGTATTTATTTATTTTCTTTTTTTCAGTGGGTTGTTTTACATATTTTTTTTGGTGGGGGGTATTTTAAACTTAGTTTCCTTTATCAAAATACCATTATCATCTTGTTTAAACCAACTGATAACAAAATACCCAGACTTTATTTTCATTTAAAATGAATGTTGTCAATGCTTATAGATGAGAATTTGTTGTATTTATAGTTGTCTATTTTCTAAACTGGGATGGCTTCATCCTGTGCTCGTTTTGGATTACTCTGTAAAAGAAAATAAAAAGCTAAATTAAAAAACCTTGATCTGGAATAAAAACCCAATTTGAAAGATCCAGCTTGTGATACAAAAGTTACTCTGGAAGTGTGTGTGGGTGAGTGAGTGGGTGCATATAGATTTGTGTCTTTAATACAGTGACTACATATAAAACCCATTAGACAGCAATTATTCACAAAGTGCTGTCTCCGGATAGAGAGGTTGACAGATTTCCTTTTAGAAGGTCAAGTTTCACCTGGCTTGATGTATTTAGGAGCATATACTGTATGCTAATAGAAGGATAAATTCATATACATTACACAGAGATTCATACACTCATGTTGGCCTTCAAAAGTGACTTTGTTTCCACAGATTATTTCACAGATGAGGTGAAGAAGCTGTTTGCAGCCATACAGAGTTAATGCTCAACAAAACATTAAGGAAGCAACGCAGCATTCTTTCTGTTGTTTATTCCCCTCAGTCAAGGAAGTGTTGTACTTACAGTAGCTTATGGTGTGGAGACAGAAACCAATGCAGCAAAGTGACTGTGAGAGTGATTTATTCTCCTTAGACATGAAGCGTCACTGTCATCAATCACAGGGTTTTAATTAGTGATGGTTCCCTTTTGTGACTGAGAAATGTGCATGTAATTCAATTTGGGACCCACTGCTGCTTCAAGAACCCCACACAGTGACTCACTATGAGTTTATACACTGTTGGAGTGGTTCATGTTGACAAAGTACACTACAATCTGAGAATGACCAGAAATGCAACACACAATTCTTGGACTGTGTCCCAATTTTTACATTTTTACCTCTATAACAATGCTTGGATACATTTTATATGCAATATACTGTATACAGGCAGACAAAATAAATTATTAAATCAACAATTTCTGAATGATTTATTCTTACTTCTATCGTGAAAAGACCGGTTCGTCATATCCAATAATACACGATGCAACCTAGAAACAGCTCATTTTGATACCTTAGAGATTCATCATGTAGGATGTAGTGGTTCAAGTTCCATATGCGCCCAATTGAAAACCTAAATGTGAGCCAAAATTACAGTGAGTGGCCATGAAAAATGGAAAAAGGGCCTACTTGGGAAACAGCATTTGGTTTGTCCTTTTTGGGCTACTATTGTCACATATTGTAGGGTAGGTTGGCAACCCACTTATTGTTCTAAGGTTGTGACAACAAAACAAAACACACAAAAAATCTTTATTTTCATGTGATTGTGCATTAATGAAATAAAGTTTTAAATCTTTTTTTCTGCAAAAATCACCCTTAAATATGACAAGAGTGGAATTTTAAACGGTAAAAAATTATTTTCTGTACAGTAGAACAATGATAATACAGAGTATGCCAAGACACTTAGCTAAAATAAGGCCTCATGATTTGATTGTTTTCTTATTATTATGTGAATTTTTGTGCTAATCAAAAAATTTAAATCAATGACGTATTAAATGGAATACACCATTAAAAAAAACTGAAATGAGGGAAATGCTTCCTCAAAGATGATTATAAGTGTTTGTCATGATGTGTGCTAATGCCAGCCTTTGTCTTGAATCTCCCTGAATGAAAGAACAAACACAAAATATATATTTTGAGCTGTCATTTAATAGGTGACTAAAAATACCTATTATACAATATTCAGTGTGGGCTTTCTTTTTACTTAGAGTTCTCCTAAATAATAAATAGGAATGGCAATGCAGTGAAGGAAAACAGAAACAGGTCATTTTGGTTGTTAATACTGGTTTACTTAGCTTTTAATAAAGGAGATGACCATTTTTTTCTATTATTGATAAACTGAGATGGCAATGTAATGGAAAACAAGAACAAGTCCATTATGCGACACACACAGGCCTTTTATCCATCATTTGAATGTTAGTTTCTTCTGATTTACTCTTCAATGGGGAACTTAACTGATTCCAACAGCAAAGACTTAAATAAAAACAATGACAGCTTTGAGAGTTAATGTTGCCATTGAAATGCTAAAATATCAATAGCAGTTATTTAGTTCTCCAAAGTCACTTGAAAGTCTCTTATCTGACACATGGTAATGCAAGTCACTGTAATAATGTTTATTTCACTGTAGTCTTCCACTTCATTTAATTGTTTAATGAAAGACAGTTTTTGCATCTGAATTATTGTAAATTTCACCGCTAACCTGCACCTTTCATTTGCATTTCAAACATTTATTTGAAATTGTCAAAACATCCGAGACAAAACATTGTGCAAAAATCAGAGAGATCAATCAAGATAAGAGGGAAAATACATATAAATATATATATAATTACCAATAAGCTTTTTTAAAAAAGAAAAGCGATGTGGAAAATGAGTTGAATAACTAAATTTGTGCATGTATGTTCATACAGTGAAGAAGAACAAGTACTATCTAAAAAGTTGAGAACAACATAACCGTTAATGTAATATGACTCTCGTCATTAACATAAATGCCACTTACGCTACAATCTGTCATACCAACCACTTATTTAAACTTGAACACAATTCCTCATTTAGAATTTAGAATTAATTAAATTGCCATCTGATGTATGAAATAGTGCTAGTAAATAACATGAATCTTGAAAAAGGAAAAAAATTGAATAGGACAAACTGAGTGGGAAAAAAGTATAACAGTTAAATGTATCTGCATCAATATGAAAATTCTAAATGTAACATTTAAATTTTTCCATGACAAACATCTCTAGATGTGTAGTGTCAGTTTTGATGTCGCTGTATTAAATGTTTAGATATTTGAATCAACACATTTTTTTAAATGTAGAATTCTAACAGCATAAACTATCATCTTACTCTGGTTGTCCTTCTTGTTAAGTTGTTATCATTGCCACTGCATGTTCACAGCATTAATTTACACCAAATACACTCCACTTGAGACAATCAAATCAGATGATCGAATTCAACCAATTCCTCCAAAATTACACATATAATGACAGTAATGTGAGGCTGGTGATTCCACGGGCTGATTGTGCTTCTGCATATTAAAACATCAGTTTTAAGGCTGCTTTTGTGCTTCGAATGGATCAGCTTCCTTACAACATCTTCTACAATCAGTTTCTTTGATACCTGTGTTCTGTTTAACTTTTGGACATGCTGATTACATTCTGCATTTTCCCTCTTGTGGATCCCCTCCAACAACACCAAATCAGTGTCCCAATTCCACATGAACATGCAACTCACAATCAGACTGTTATTTACTCTATGAAAATTTGGCAACGCCATTAACTGATGTGCAGAGAGGAGAAATTCCAGGCCGTTGTCTGTGTGGTTGTTTTGAAGAAAATGTTGCTTTCACCCCTTGCTGATTGACTCTAATCAGCCACACTGTGTCCACATAACTCTGTCCTGGAGGCCTGTGTACAATGGTGATTGATTAGATTTGAAGAAAATAACTTAAACATACATAAATATTTACAATGTCTTTATAGTTTAAAAAAGACCCAAACAAACAAGCAAATAAACAATCAAAAACCTACATTCACGTACAGAGTGCAGGGCCCCTATGTTTAAAACAAATAAGATTTTTTTTTAAAGTATATATCGCTAATATTTAAACAATGAATGTTTTGGTGCCATCTTCAGTAACTGTTGATGTTGTTGAAACTCTTGTTGTGAAAAAGAGCTACAGTTAAACACATCACAAGTATTGACATGTAATTCCATGTGCTGAACAGGTCTGACTAAGAAAACAGCACTGACGCCAGACTTATGCTGTACTGTCTGGGTCCACAACAGGTTAAAACACTGCAGTGCAACAGCTCCAAGCAGTTCTCATGCCACAAGCATATTTTAACCAAACGATTGTGAAATTTGCGCAGCCTAAACTTTGTTAGACACATTAGTCATTGCATATTCTGTATAAGTCACCATGTCCAGGGAGAAGATCTAATGCAGTAAACCTTAGTGTAATGTTGTTGTAGAGCTAGTTCTGGGACAATGTCCAGGGGCTACGAGAGACAGGTACTTCCTATATCCTGTGGTTGATGGTGAGGGGCCTCACCTGGGCTGTAATCTGGGAGGACTGATCACAAAGAACCAGAATGAAGCGAATTCCGCCTGTCCTACTTCAAACACAGCAGGACGGTAAATCAGACTGGTAGACGACACTAGGCGGCTCACCAAGCACTTGTGTTCACTGCCTCTGCCCCTCCAGGGAACAGGAAAAAAGTATGCCAACAATGTCACCTGACAACATCATGGAGCACAAAACCATTGCACAGACTATGAGGTTGTGCAGAAACATATTTTCCTAAACAGAATGAAAGTTCAATTCTGATGCAGAAGTAACTTTACTACTTACTTTTCATGTTATACACTTTCAATACACATAAAAAGTAGTAAAAGTCAACTTGTCCTGTGATTGTTTTGCTGATATTTTATGGTCTACATTTTATTTGATTTCTGCCACATTAAAATCCTATATTTTCTATACTAAAAATTCAGTTCACAATATTCATATACACAAAAACAATACTGTGCCATGGTACTATATAACAACTAGTGTAAATTTCATTAGTGAATTCAAAATCCAAGTGCAGGTACATCAGTTGGATATCAGTCCAACTCTTGGGAAATTTCATCTGGGGATAAGGTGTCACGGCAAAATGAATAAGGAAGCAACACCAAGGTCAGTGTGATATTTCAAGGCTTCTACTTTACATGGCCGCATAGCAAATGAGGCCTTCAATCAAGTCAGATTGGGTGGATGGACCATAGGTACAACAACACTCTGGTAAGGGTAGTGACAATAGAGTAAATCCATCAAATAACAGGGGAAAAAAGAGGGATGTACAAAAGAAGTCAGGGTCACATCAAAACAACAATGTTTCTACATAAAACACTTAATACTCTGAACAACTTTACTCTGTGACAATAATAATAACTTTTTTTTTATTAATTCTGATCAGGAAATTAGGCTCTGCATTTTACCGATTTCTAGATTTACTAGAGAGCTGCCGTGTTTCAGCACCCAGGGAGCAGTCAGGGGGTTAAGGGCCTTCTTCCCACGGTGGTTCACCTGTATTGGCATACCAAGGACTTGAACCCAGATCCTCTAGACCCAAGCCCACCTCTGTGCAAGCTAAACATTTGTAATCTTTAACTGAACTCAGTGGTGTAAATTGAAGGACTGTTTTTCCATGTATTGATATTTTTTTTAGATAAGATCAGAATGAATAGCTTAGCAATAACTGTGTGATTATGGGGAAAAAAATGTTAACGGCCAAACAAACCTGTTTTCTTTTTCTCTTATCTGTTATCTGCACATTCAGATATATCTATCTGAAAAGGGAATTTTATAAATGAAATGTGTTAAGACCCATGATTCTTCTTATTTCTGCAGCCAGGATTGAATGTATTTGGATTGTTAATAACATTGTGGATGATCCATCTCACAAGAACCATTTTTCTAAAGTTTGCATTATCTAAATATGAGCCAGAGACCTGGTGCAACAGTGCTTTAACAATCAATACATTATCTTATGTGCAAAGCCTAAATGGCCAGAGATCTTTTTTCCAAGTGTGTTGAACAAATTAAAAACCCGACCAGTCAGTAAAAGACCAATTCATAAAGGTGAAAAAGTGGAGCTGCTGCTGTGATGGGAAGGACCAGTGAAAAATCTCTGCTGACCCTCTCATCCCTCTGCTCATCTATCTCTCACTACTGTCCACTGATAGATTTCCTCTCACTGATTTATGGGAGAAAAAAAATGTCACAGTGGAATGGGCTTTTGATAAAATTGTTCAAGAGATTCTGGGCAATAAATCCTAATCTTTACATCCAGGATGCTAGCTACTTTCACATTCTTGTGCCATCAATAAGAACCGCCAAACGTGACAACTAATCAATAACTTTACAATATTCAAGGCAGTTTGGGAAAACAGTAACATTTATATTTAACAGAAAAGACCAGGCCACTCCTTTATATAGCACAAACTATGGGTAAGAGCAACTTGACTGTAACTTGAGATGAAAAACCGTCATGCTTTGTTTACATTGCCAGCTGGAGAGGAATTGCTGTCCTTCACAACAACTTTGATTAAAGCAGTTTTTTTTTCCCAGAAAGAAAATGACAATTTTAAAAAAAAAATCTTGGAATTTTCTGGATGTATTGAAATTGTGGTCACATAATCCTCAACCTGTTAAATTTCCATTAATTTCATGAATAAATCATTTGCATTTTTCTAAAAAGTGTGCTGATCAATCAAACTGAATTTCCATTGTAATGGTTTCAAAGATGAGCTTTTATATCCTGAATTGAAAAAACAGGCCAATAAAAATGTAGTAACAAGTTGCAGGATCTGTAATCCCACATCACTCATGACGGAGTGTTTCTGACAGGAACTCTTCACTCAGCCGAGTGGCGCCAGAAGGATGAGTGATTCAGCAAACCTGCCTGGTGTTGTCTCTCTGGCCTTTCAATCTTTACGATGTAGCTAAGAGAAAAACAATGAGCCTGTTGCTCAGTACAGGTGTTTCTCAGAGGAGATGACTTGTAAAAACAGGTAGATTTCCATTGAGACATGAACTGACTCACATGAAAGGCTTCTGCGGTAGCAATAACTCACAACTGCATCCTGGCTGTCTGCCCAACGTCACAGAAATCATAGCAGTGTTTAATTTGCACAATATCTTCATCAGAGAGCATTTTTTAAAAAGTCCCTTGCAAGTGAAGGCATTTGAGAGTGTTTGTGGTAATGTTGTCCATTGTTGATCAGGAGATAAACATCAGCACTGTAACCTTAAACTGACAAAGAGACAAACACTCAACCACTTAAAAGAACATGTTTTAAAGGACCTCTGCACTCACAATAAATGCCAAGAAATACTGGAACATGAACTTTAAGCCCTCCAAAGATGAGGCTGTCACAAGAGATGAGAGAGGAGGAAGCAAAAGACAAATAGCAAGCGGGGGAGCTATCTGGCTGACTTTGTCTTTCAGATTAGAGCCTGAGCAACAACCAGCAACAAAGACATTTCTGACAGGAGGAGGAAATGAAATGTTTACAGTAAGTGGACTGATAAGTGAGACCACATAAGACATTTGAGGGGACTTGTTTGTGCTGCCTTTTTGCCTCAGATGGGGAGTGGTCATTCTTAAAACAGGTGTCAGAGAGAAATGGCAAGTCATATGCTACCTCATTTAATTTACTCCATCTGTATGTCAACCAACCCCCAACAATTTCTGAAATTTGTTTTGTCTTTGCAGTGAAATTGAAATACTTTCAGAGAGCATGTCAATGATTCTTTTAGCTACAGAATGATTTAATCTATATACAGATTTAGTTGGAGCTATTGCTTCTATTATGTAAACCTGAGAGGCCTTCTGAATTATTTACATTGGTTGTCACAGCCTGGTGTGATTTGAAAGAACATGCTCCAAGAGGCCAATTATCCTGCCTATGTTTGTTGAGGGAGATGAGACATTTTCTCAATGATAGGCAGCTTTTCTGATTCCTTCACAAAGAAAAACTCCATGCTAATTTAATGTGTTCTGGTCCAGAGTGATGCACAAGCAGAAGGAAAAGGGGAAAAAAGCTTGTTCTTATCTATGTAATCACAGCAGCAGGAGCAGAGGGCACATGTTCCCCGTGCCTCATTTCAGGGCTAATCTTTCATTTCATAGCCCATCTCTCCATATCAAACAATACAAATGGCTCAATTTGCATGACAGGATTTGTAACATGGCAAATCAGGTGTCAGACTCGATTAAACATTACACCGGCACACTATCATAATCAGCCGTCTAATGAGTGTGGCCGCTGGTGTGAGAGACTTGGATGGATCAGGGAGAAGGGCTTCTCCACGCTGCCCAGCGGGGGGTGAGTAACTGAGGGATTAAATCGGGGATGCGGTCCCTCTGGCCCTGACAGAGGGGCTCCTCTGGGTGGTGAGGCTAGAGCCGTGTGATGCTGACAAGACAAGGCAACACAGGCCACACACACACCGCACAGGAGGAGGACTGGAGCTGAAATACACAGACAGCCATGGAACAGCATCTGAGGATTGCTTACTCCTGTGTCCTCAGCTTTGAATGCTAATGCATGGGGATGTTACAGATGAGAAAAGCCCCAGCAGAGGGATTCCAGCCCTGGATCACATCCAGCTACTGAAATGTGACAACTGGATTATTAGGAATCAACAGAGAGTGAGTGATAATTAATCTCACAACATACTTAGTACTTTTCTTTCATTTAAACACCACAGCACATTATGACAAGTAAGTCACTCCTCAGTGTCATCTTCAGTCCATTTCTTCCAGCTGTACAGATTGCTACTCTGTTGTATTGCTTGTATTGTTCACTCCTGAAAATACACTGATGCTAATTCAGTTGCCATTCATGATGTGCAGCTTTTGGTTCATGCTCCGCAGAGACTTCACTGTTGCCACCATCCTACCACCGTCAGCATCATAGTCCCCCTCCCCCTTACTCCTTCCCCCACCCGCTGCCCTGCTCCCCATTTGGGGTGACCCGGGTGCTGTTCTGAGGGTTCCTCACACCCCAGAAGCTGTCAGTGGCCTCCTTCCTTCCCATGAGCGGAACACACAATAGAGAAAGGGCTCCGGCTGAGAGGTTCAGTAGCCATTAACCCCTACCAGCTGTTCCTGCCGAGGGTATTCTGTGCCACAATGCGTGCCCCCGAGGGGGCCCTCACGTCCACTAATCTAGCCATTGTTGGCCAGGAATGCTGACAGAAGAAAAGAAATTTTTCTTGTGTCCATGCAAGCGTGTGTATCCATGTGTGAGAGCCGAGAAACGTAGGGCTAATTTCTATAGTTGCCTGTGAAGAAGGGAGACCATGAAGAATACCCTATTTAGCTGCTTGACAAAATTCTCCTGCTTAAAAATGGAAAAACAATGGCAATTGTTTTCAAGTGGACTTCTTCACACTGTCTCCAGCTCTGAATTTAAATAGAAAAAATTATATCCATGTCTACTGAGCAAAAAGTTAAAATTACTTTATAAGATCTGAATTATTCAGTTATTTGAAGATCTTTTTTGAATGCATGGCCACACAAGCACTCTAAACAGATCACTTCCAAAACCATTTTCTGAAGGGATTAGATTTTAGGAGAATTATTCCATTTTAAATTTTTTTTTTTTTTTTTGCTCTCAGAATATATTAACAATTAGTCCATTTCAATTAACATGGAAATTAAAACAGTATTTTCCACTCAATTTAACCATGATGCAGCCATTAGGGGCTTCTGGTGTGCTGAGCATGTTTGTTACTCCAGTCTAAAAATGAAAAAAGGAGAGAACAATATTACTGCTGTATATTGAGAATGAGTTTTATATTCAAGTCCACATATTTGTCAATTTATCATTTATTTTAAAAGACAGAAAGTAAACAACTACAGCAAAAATCAGGTGTAAAAAGGGAAATACAATATTCACAATGATTGGATTTGTACTATAACAATGAAAAAACAGTCTCATTAGACAATCCTGAAAGACTCCTTGATGTGGCACAACGGATGCATCATACATTCTCAAGCAGAGCATGTAAGATCTGTTTTTGTCTCCCTACTGAGAAAAGTCAATAGATCTGATAAAAACACTGTTGACAGCAACAGGAAACAGAGCTCCATGGCTGTCAGCAGGCTGTTGGATGCAACATTTGCATGAAGTAAATACAACAGCACCTACAGACAGGGGGAGGGCAGCTCAAATAAAAACTGTTAGGTAAGTTTTGAAGAGGATAGGTATTTTTCTGCATGTGTTCCGTCCCACAGTCTGTGCTATGTTGTGACAGGCGGGGGATCTGCGTCAGTCAATTATATGTCCCAACAGACTTTTTGTGCTAATGAGTTGGTCCAGCCATCGGCAGACTTCCCCTGTCGTCGAGAAAAGATCACTTTCATTGCTTGCAGAACTAATTCAAGGCACAAAAGTGGGAGCTTCACCATTGCAGCCTCTTTTACTGCTCCTTTTGTGGAGGCTTTAGAAGTGCGCTGAAGAGAGGGCCTAGCGCTCAGGCCTCTTCATCTCCAGTCCATTGCCTGTCATTACCATACATATCCATATGAAAAGTGGGGCAAGGCCGGAACAGCTGTCCAGTAAAGAGGCAGTGATTCCCTCTCCCAAATGCTGACAGAAGCCTTTAGCCTTCCTCAGGCAATAATAAACCAAACCATTTAAACAGTCTTTCAGGGAGTGAGAAAGAGATTGGGCCATAATGCTACATTCACAGGCACCGGTGGCCCTCGTTGGCTTGCAACAGTCTCCTGTGGATTCAGCAAAGTTAAGGAACAAATCAGGGAAAGAATAGCAAAAATAAATCAACATGAATATTGTGACAGCAGCACCAGATTTTCCTATTGTTGTTGCTGGGAAAGATGCAGATTCCCACTTCAGTTGATGGCAAGATTTTGCTTCAAAGGCATCAACTGGAGAAATAGCTTTTTAAGCAATAATTTCGAAGTTGGTCAGTTGGATTATTCATTTACTGTATGTATTTCAGGGTTTATTCAAAATGGACCGTGCAAATTGATAAACATCGAAATGAAAATGTGCCAGATTTAATCTATTTTTCTATTTTGCATCTGTTGTCCACTAACAAATATTGAAAGGTCAGAGAACCCTGAAATAATAAGGGCACATAAAACATATAGCAAAATGTAAATTCCATAGATTTAACATAAAAAATACAATTGCATTCAAATCTCTTCTCATACAGACAGTAGAAAATACAATAAAATAAACACTAACATAGGCTACAACTATTAGATAAGAAACAAATTGTTGTTGCTTAGAAGCCATTGTTGAAAGATTGCAGTTTCATTGGGGTTATTTCTGTCAGTACTGCTGCATGTCAGTGGTTGGACATTGCTATAAAAGAAAACCCCAAAGACATTATTTGTTTGCTGTGTGAGCTCTGTGTTGAGAGCTTTTCACCCTGAGCAAAATTATTTGGTCCAAGGGGACTTGAGGAGTGTATGGAGACAGAACTGAGCAATCCTCTTGTTTAAACTTGAGCAGCGGGCATGAAGACAGAGGTTAAGTGACTTGCCCCAGGTCACATGGGAAGTCGTTTACTTAGGGTGGATTTTCTCATCTAAACCCTCATCCACTTAGACCAGAGGGGTTTCACAGCATTCTTTCATCTATCACTGAATTTTTACTGGGCTCAATATACAAAATAATTTATTTTTATTGTGGTCTTTTGTTATGGCATTGTTTGTCTTCCTTTGAGGTTTATAAAGTTTTAAAGAGACGGTTGAGGGTTTGTAGAAAATCAATACCTTTTTTGAGTTGGTAAGCAAACTCACATTTTGTGTTATCATGGAGATGTTTTGAGATTCCATTTCCTAAAGTATCACAGCCTGCAAGTAAGACAATTTGAAACAATGAGAAAAAAGCAAGGACCGGCATTGATTTAAAAAAAAACAAAAAACTTAAGGATTATTTGCTTTTGAAGTAGATTAAAGAAAATAGTTTGTTTTTTTTTTGTTTGTTTGTTTTTTTACCATTGCATTTAGCCGTAACTTGTGTGTGATGATGGAAAAAGTTACGTAATGATTTAATTTGTCCAGTTGGTAAAAAAAAAAAAAAAATTGTTTTTAAGTACACTTGGTTCAAATCAGAAATTACACATTTATTTGTGTGTCAGATGAAATGATCAGAAAAGGAAAATAACTGTCAACAAC
>JBBBVU010000006.1:16302157-16313916 GCA_037177055.1 Atherinosoma microstoma | reverse complement strand
TTGACCCCATAAATCACACTTACCAGTATGTGTGTGTGTGTGTGTGTGTGTGTGTGTGTGTGTGTGTGTGTGTGTGTCAAAGGAAAGTACTTTTTAGGTTGAAAACTGTGCATTGATAATGTACCTTATAATTCCATGAACATGTAGGACAATGTGGTGTCTGAGCTACAGGTCTATTAAATTGCTGGTGAGCCACAAGTGATTACCTTTGGTTTACCTTCACCTTCACAAAAATCCTTGACAGAAAGGCCCTCAGATTACGGAGCTGCTTTTTAAATCTCCTTATTTAAAGTTTTAAAAAAAAGAAGGAAAAAAAGTATAGTTTGGCATCCATGGTCTGACTGCTTTCTCCCGGTTCTCCAAGCAGAGGGATTCTAGAGCACGCAATATTGAACACACTTTGTTCGTGCTCAGCGGCCCAGAATAACTCGGTCATTATGGTGGCGAAAGGAACAGGTTTTGAGTTTGATTTCATGATGGTAATATAGCCCATGTGTGCAGGAGAAGAAAGCCTTCAATGGGGACATCTGTTCAATGCGGCTTACAGTTACAGCCGTGCGCGATAGGAGCAACCTGTGCACACCATATGAACCAGGACCGACCTGCTAACTCTTGTCGAAACGCAACAGGCAGCAAAAGACTTTCTTTTCTAATAAGTTGAAAATAAAATAAATTTTGTTGTGCACGTGGGTTGAAAATGGCTTGCACCTCTGTGTGGCTTCAGCAGCTCTGTTTCCTGTCGGGGAGTTATCACACTGTGACCTCTGACATCTGTCTTGCTGGTATGATCACTCAGTAATTTGTCAGCAGAAGCCAACATGTCCCCTGTAGCTGCGGTCACATATCTTGCAGTCAAACGCGTAAAAACGCCATTGCGCATGATGCAGCCTAAACAATGCCATCCTCTTTAAAATAATACAAATGATTGTTATCATCATGGGGAAAACGTCCATTCCATTGATGTTACACTGTTCTATAATTGAAAAACAAACGTGATTAACACAATATCTAGATGAGTTTGGGTGCATGTGGGGGAGGCAGGGGTCAGCAGAATTTTCCCCAAGTTATTCCTAATTGAATTGCCAGTGTAACATTTATCTGGCATGCTGCACAATCCCACCGGCAGCAGGAGATGCTGTGTTTTACTCCACTGAGAGCAAACGTCGAGGGTCAATCAATGCACTGCGGAGCGAAAGAGCACGGTATGTTGGTTTTATTTCTCACCGTTACTTTTGTCGTGTTTTATTCGCCTCGGGCGCTGTTACACATTATTGGCAGCTTGATTTTTCTACAGCCAGTACGACCATTTGACAAGAATAAAATATGAATGAAATAAAAAAAAAGATGAATGATTCTGCTAATTTATCATCCCCACCGTCAATAAGCCAAGTGCGTGTTTTTCTTTTTCCACACATAATTTGATGCCTTTTTATCGCGACGTAAACTAGTCGCGCGTTTTAGTTTGAGAACGTCAACACACTTAAATCTGAGGTATTAATTATACTTATTACTGTCTATAAAAAATGGTAAATATTTGCCACTAAGTAACACAAGCTACAATATTAATAAGTAAAATGCAACTAATATAGGCTGTGCATGTGTAATGTTGCTGCACCTGTTTTAGAGTAGGCTATTGCACACAGTGTAACAAGGAGAATAATATTCTTTCTATTTTTCCCCCCACTTCCTCGTATTTTTTTCACGTCAAGGAAAAACAGCGTAAATCCAAAAAGCTGTTGTCCAATCCTAGAAACACAAGAATTAATCAGATTGTCCATCTATCACACTGTGTAATAAAGGAAGCGACATGGGTTAGGCAGATGATGTGATGAATAATCCCTGGTCGTTTTAATTAACTTTTCCCTGTCCTGTAATGACCAAGCTGGTCAACAGACCCGGTCAATAAGCATGTTAATATCAAACAAATAAAACTGTGGATGATTAAAAACCTCCTGCGTTATTAAATTTGAAATTCAAATGAAATTTATGCCTCCAGCGCACACTGCATGCTAATAGCCCCGACAGAGTCCCAGGGTTCGACACGCGTTTTTCCTGTACAAGTTCTTATTATGTAACTTGAGCTTCCTCCATATAGGTTTTTACTAAATGTCAGCGGAGAAAGTGATGAACCAATTTAATATAACTAGATGGTCATTTTATTTTCAGACTAAGAATGCAATCACTTACTCTAATAAATAATTTCACTTAACCCACATCACCAACATTATGTATATTGCCAATAACCCCCCTAAAAAAATCTACATTTTTTTGAATTTGGTAATGTCAAGGCAGTAAATCTTCTAAAGTCAACTACATCGACCTCTCATCTTCTTCATCTGCTGTTTTAGACTAATATAGCCTATAATGAAATTGATAATCTCCCCCTCCGGAATGCACAGTGTATACCAGTTTTAATCAAAACTGTCAAGGTAATTGAACACAATTACAGTAATGTGAAAGTTTGGGACTTTGTAATATAGATCCACGGCCAGAACAATGCGGCCTTTATTTCTCGTGTAATAGTTTGTGTATATTAACTCTAAAGAAGTTAAAACATGTAAATACCCGCCGGGTAAATCATACCAGAGCCAAAATAATTTTAGGATACGGATACGACATCATTGTAAAAACTGAAAAAGGCACAACTGAAAAAAGGTGCTGATAAACACTTTTTTCTTCATAATAAAGTGGAGTTTACCCACTTAAACTTTAATACACATTTATAACACACTTATAAACTTTATTTTTTTAAATTTGTGATCACCTCAAATAAGGAGTCTAATATTAAAAACGGAAAGGAGAAGTTTCTTTATTCTAGTAGCGGGTGCTACTTTTTTTTCGCCCTTATTTACCAATACCCCATATCACCAGTCACAGGTAGTCATTCCTCCCTCTTTAAATTTATGGAATGTGATGTTCTGTAAAATTTCAATAAGTGCCCCCCTAATTCCTCCTTCCTAATTCACTCTCATTTAACTTTACCTTCCTTCCGCTGTTTTTTATTATAGAGGGGGCGGTGAGGGTGGAGGAGGGTGGAGAGCTGTCTGAGGCGCTCTATTGATGACCTCACGGTAGTGTGTGGCGGTGTGGCGGGACGGGGCCGCTGATTGGTCGCCCGTGTCACAGCGGCACTTCAAAGCCAGAGAGGAGCCTACAATTGTGGAAGAATGGGCGGAACACATCATTGTATTGCACACCTCTAAAAAAAAACAGTGCTCTGATTCATAAATATAAAAAGATCCTCTGAGGAGGGCAGTGTTTTTGTGTGATGGCAACTTCACTTCTAGGGGTGAGTCCAAAAGACTTTCTTACTGGTTTAATTAGTTCTTGTCATTGTCATGCGGTGGGGATTAAACTTACAGCGGTCGCATAGCAGGAGCAAAGCCAGTGTGTTAGTTATATTTCCAGGAAGGCGGTTCGTGAGAGAAAGTTGAGACTCTGTAGACGGGTTAGAAGTTGGTAGTGGAGCTAAAAAAAATCATGCATGTTTTCCTTGGTGCTCAATTTGGGATTAATTTCTAAGCGCCGGTTGTCGCATTTCCTTTATCTGTCTGTTTGTCCAGGTATGAAGTAACAATCGACTGTGATCATTTCCAAAAGTTTTGAAAGTGAAGCCAGAGGTTATTAGTCTGAGAAAACTATTTTTTGCTCCATGCAAAATTGAAATAGCTACAGAACAGACTATGTGTGATTAACCTGTTAAACTTGAAAAACTGACCAGCCACTTACAGATTTTTTTTCTTTCTTTCTTTCTTTCTTTCTTTCTTTCTTTATTCTTTCTTTTCTTTCTTTTCTTTTCTTTTTTTTTTTTTTTGTCCTTTCAGGAGGAGCCGAGGTTAGGATCGACTCCTTTAGCCATGTTAGCTGCAACATGTAACAAAATAGGGAGTCCCAGCCCTTCACCATCCACAATTTCGGATAATTCCCCGTCATTTGGAAAAGGCTTTCACCCGTGGAAAAGAGCCGCTGCGAGCAGCTGCAGCCTCGGATCCGGCCTGTCCGGTTTCGGGGTGTCTCGTAATGGATCTGGCATCTCGGACTCTTTCGGCACCAACAACTCCTCCGGATCCAGTGCCTTCTCCCTCACGTCTGGCACCTCATCTAGTTCCCACTTTGGAAACGATTATTCTGTTTTCCAAGCGTCCGTTTCGAGCAACTCTCAAGAGTCCAACCACCAGCCGGTTTTCATCTCCAAGGTGCACACGTCAGTGGACAGTTTGCAGGGCATTTATCCCAGGATGAGCGTTGCGCATCCTTACGAGTCCTGGTTCAAATCCTCCCATCCCGGTATCCCCGCAGGAGATGTTGGCACCACCGGAGCCTCTGCATGGTGGGATGTGGGAGCAGGATGGATTGATGTTCAAAATCCTAACGGAGCAGCGCTACAAACGTCCTTACACTCCGGTGGACTCCAGAGCTCTTTACACTCTCCATTGGGCGGATATAATTCTGATTACTCGGGTTTAAGTCACTCTGCTTTCAGTACAAGTCCTTCTCCACACCTGTTGACAACCGGCCAGCACCTGATGGACGGTTTCAAGCCGGTGTTATCCTCTTATCCGGACACAAGTCCCTCTCCACTTACCGGGGCAGGGGGGACTATGCTCTCCGGGGGTCCACCTGCATCTTTAGCGGGGTCTCCGAGGTCATCTGCTCGGCGATACTCGGGCAGAGCCACCTGCGACTGTCCAAACTGCCAGGAGGCTGAGAGACTGGGACCGGCGGGCGCCAGCCTCCGGAGAAAAGGTCTCCACAGCTGTCACATTCCCGGCTGTGGAAAGGTGTACGGTAAAACGTCGCACCTAAAAGCGCATTTGAGATGGCACACCGGCGAGAGACCGTTTGTGTGCAACTGGCTTTTTTGCGGGAAGAGGTTCACGCGCTCCGATGAGCTCCAGCGACATTTACGCACACACACCGGGGAGAAACGTTTCGCATGTCCGGTGTGCAACAAGAGATTTATGCGTAGTGATCATCTGAGTAAACATGTAAAGACTCACAGCGCCGGGGGATCTGCCGGTTCTGGCTCCGGAGGCAGCGGAGGTAAGAGAGGGAGTGATACCGACAGCGAGCACAGCGCGCCAGGAAGCCCTCCATGCCATTCCCCTGACCTGTTGCACCCACCCGAGTCAACCCAGGGAGTGGGCATAAACGGCCTCTAAAACTTTCCACGCTGAAGTAGAAAAAAAAGGAAAATGAAAAAACAAAAGAAATCTGTTCAACAACTAAGTGTTGTGATGGCATTGTCTGACAGGACACCAGAGTGGACATACCTTGATGTGTGCGACATGATTCACCCAGAGTGTTGCCATTTAACGAAAAAGGCCTATACCTTCTTTTGACTTTTTCCAAGTGTTTAAGACTACTAACTGCATAATTTCATAGCTGTGCCATCACAAACTCTTCATTAGTACGTTTGCGGTGTGAAAGTAGAATCAAGTTTTTCTGTGACGCACTGGAGCAGGAGCAGGGCAGAAGTGATGCTTTCTGCAGCCTGATCCTATCTAGCTCTGATGTTTAATTTCTCAGTAAAATACGCAAAAGACAAAAAAAAAAGAGGTTTGAACTATTAGGTCCTGCAAAAGTTGCTACTGCTGTCATATACATTATTTTCAAACCAAACACTGGCACTTTATTATCAAGAAAGAGAAATTGTTTTTGTCATTGTGGATGGACAGCCCAATAGGAACAAATACCTGTAGACTATGGTGCAGTAAGATATGGGATTTTCATGATGTCCCATAACGGAGGAGCTATTGTAGGTCCAAACCCCATATTTGCTACACACTCCACAGCCTAGTGCGCCAAGTTTGTAAGTAGGCCAGTCGAGTTTACTTACACTTTACTTTGCTGCAAAATGTGTTGTATATAAAAGAAATGTAGGTTAGAATAATTACAGCCCAATGTAAAGGTGCGCAATGTATTTGTCCAGGAGACGATTTTTGTATAGGTATTTCTAGTTGTATATGGATTCTAGTAAATATTTGAAAATATACGGAAATGTACTTGGATTTTTCTTTCACATGGTATGAAATGTATTGTGGGGAGTTATATTTAACCACGAGTTCTTGTATTTAGGGGTCTATCATTAGGCGCACTTTGAATTTATTTGTATGGTTTTGAAATCATTTACTGTTTACCCATTCATTTAATTTAAGTAAGCATGTTGTAAAGTGATTTTAATTTTACAGTGATATTTTTTTTCTCCTCTCCCTGAGAATGGCTTTTTATGTGAGCCACTCAATAAAGTCAGTACGAATTCAGAAGCAGTTTGATCGACTCAGTTTGTTTGATTGTTGAGTCGATAAATCAATTTATTAACAACAAGACGGATATTCTGAAAGTGCAACTGATCATTTCACAGCTGTATCACAGCATAGAAATAATAATTTATGTGAAATATTATAGATACGGGATTTCATGGTGTCAGTGTTTAGCTGGACTTTTTTCTTTCTTTACTCTTTTTTTTTGTTTTGTTTTTTGTTACAGTCCAAATAGAAAAAAGCCCACAGCATGACACAAGGGCTTCACACTTATATTAATTAGAATCTCTAAAACAATTTTTGAAAACTTCATGGAGCATCTACTTAAAATTCAAAGAATTTAATGCTGTGACAATATGGGAAAAACGCCATCATGTTTGTTTTACCTTTATTTTCTGTGAGTATGATACTCTTAAACTTACATCACAATTTAATCATTAGCCTGCATCAGACTAAGCATCTGGTCAATTAATATTTCTGAAGAAATAAAATATAATTTTCTTTTTCGCTGTTTCACCTTTTAAATGTTAAAATTTTCTTGCCATTCTCATTGTTTCAAGGTATGTTTTAAAAAGTAATAATAAGGATAGGCTAATAAGCCTCTCATAAGTTTTGCCCTGACTTGTGCTCAGCGGAACATACCTCCACATAGTTCAGTCTTTTGTTCATTTTGAAGGAGTTTTAAATAAATACGCATCAGGTTCGGTTTTCACTCATGAACATCATTTGCTGTAATTGTGAAAATTGAAAGTTGAGACGGATAATATAGATAAATTTAGTTTTATTCCCCTTATCTTTTTTATTTATTTAATTTTTTACCGGGCACGTTCACGTGATCTGGAGTGATCTTAAAGGTTCTACTAAAAATCGGGACTATTGGCGCTCCTCTTCAAAGAGCACCACACATGTTCAACATCTTGTTACATTTATTTAGCAGTTTAGGTTATATCGATCTTGATAAATCCTTTGCCACAGTATGTTAAGACTAAGACAGCTTGTTTGGGGCAAAAAGGTAGATTCTAAATTCATTTAGTGCCTCGGTTTTTGGTAATTATCTGTCATTGCAATTGCAAAAAGAGATACGAACAAGATCCGAATTTTTCCTGTTTACTTTATTATGTATATTATTGTTTTCTCTTGGTAATAGAGTTTAATTTAGGCTACACCGCTGGTTTAACATAAAACTGAGTTCAAATTAATTCACTTATTTATGTGCATTAAAAACAAAAACACTTCTCTTGTTTTCTTTTTTAATTTACAGTGAGGAGTAAACACGAATCAGTTTCTCTATATGCTACGTTTGACGGCCTTCGGTACAAATTTGCAGCACCCTCTAGTGGTTTTCTGGTCAACAAACAGAAATCCAAAAGCTGATCTGCATCCATCCTGAGCGATTTGATTCTGATGTCTTCTCCGAAAAAGCTTTCAGTGGCACAGCATTAAATAATTGCAACTTTTAACAATTCTTTCATTTCTGTAAATACAAATAAATGATTGGCCCAGGGATGTTCACATTTGTGAGGTGTGCAAGGACATCATAAGTTGATCAGATCTCTTCACATCCTCCACTTGGTATTTCTGAATCGCACCTGAATCCTGGGCAATGTGGAGACAAGGTATTTCATGTCTTGCTCGGGTGTGTGTCAGGCACAAGTCTTAAATGTGCTCAGGTGCATCTCTGGAGTTTGAAATGATAAGCAAGTTAGGATTTTAAGTAAAGATACATATGGTCTAATACTCACTCAGAAGTCCTCAATTAGCAGTGAAATAGGGTTTCCTGTCAGAGAGATGCTTCCTCAGCCTACATAGTATCCATTTGTTTTGTAGGAATTTCTGGGGTGAAAAACCCACAAGAATAATTCAGTAAATACTTATTTGCCTATCAGTTCTTTTTTCTCTCTCTTTTCTTTCTTTTATTTTACTATCTTCCATTGTTACATACTATAATGTACAAGTTCAGACATAATGCAAACACACATGCATAGAAGATCCAAGTTACAGCTAGTTCTATCTCACTTGTCCACTCTCACAACACCTTACTTTTTATACTTTTTTAGGAAAATAATAATACAAATAACCACATTATTAAACTATTTAGCTATGTGCAGCGGCGCTTTGTTACCTTTGATCAAATAATAAACTTTCAGCAAATTTATGTTTCAAAGAGCCCACTTTAAACTACACTTAAGTGACTGCAGTCTAAATACTCAGAGAATATAAAACAATTACAGGCAAAATAACTTAAATAAATCTGATTAAATTCTTACAGATGTCATTTTAATCAAAACTAAGACTCCAATACAATTTAAGTTTTGTTTGTTGCAATTTTTTTGTACAAGAAGAATAGACCATGAAGAAAAATGAACTCTTGATGATGTATATCTGATATATAATTAAGAAAATTGGGGGAAAAAAGAAGTTTATTCTAAATTCTAATTTTAAACTTTTATTCAACCTTGTATTTCTTGACTTATTACCATAAATGATTATCAAAATGTGTAAACTGATCTTACTTAAAGTTCTACTTAAAATAAATGGCATCTAACATTTGAGTTTGAGAAAAAGAAAAGGTTTTGTGTTAATACTTGAATAAAAACATATTTATTAAACAGCTACGAGGAGCTAATTTGTCCTGAAAGCTCTTATTTCATGGGTTGTCATTTTATTATCACCTTCCCAGATTATTGTAGTGACACTTGGTCCTCTGAGGGACATCCCACCACTGGCTTCAGTTGAATTAAACTGGTCTCAGGAAGTGTAGGCATGCCAGAATGAAAACCAGCCAACTGTGGATGACATCTACAATAAAAAGCGAACAGTGTGTTAGCAGCCAGCTCAGCTTTGATCAAGTTACCTAGAAAAAAAGGAAAAGAAGAAAGGAGAGCAGAATAACATCAAGGGAAACTGGGAAAAATTGCATGAATGATTTTGTGGTTCCAATACTCAATAAAACTTAATCACAATTAAGTCTTGGCAGATGCTTCATGCAAATACAAGATGCAGCTGATATGTGCTTTTTTCATCTTTATTTTTTCATACCAACAAACCACAGTTTTGTCACACCACCTACTGATGATGCATCAGTGGGCCAATTTTGTGGTTAGCATCACTAACCAAACTGCAACTGCCCTCAAACCAGCCATTCTCATGGGAGAGGCAGTTGGGCAAGGTCCAGAGGTTAGTCAAAATAATTAAGAGTAATTGCGATATGACTGGCGGGGTGCCTTTATACAATGCTTTCAGTAATTTAAATTCATTTACATCACAGGTTGTGTTTCGCCTGTCTGATCAGCAAGTGGGAAATCTACACATTCAGCCTCACTGTAAGAAGCTTAACTGGCTTTCAGAACTTTTAACACAGATTCAATGGCATCATAGCGTGAATGAATAACACAAATTTCAGCTCACAGCGATAAATGAGCAATTTCAAACAGCTTCAACCAAATGCACAAAGACATGTCTTTTCTTCTGTTAAAATCAGCAAGCCTGTTTAAATTCACATAAATCAAATAGCAAAACTTGAAATGAAAAAAAGGGAATGAAGTCATTATCGTCTATAAAAGCTCAGTGACTTTTTCAGGAAATGCAGCAAGGATATAAAAACTAAGATGAAGTCCTGAGCCAGCATCCTGATCCATAAATTGTTTTAATAGCAGATGCCTGAACTTAAACATTGAGGTTAATCAAACAAATCACTCTGCCATTACAACAAACACCAACCATCACAAAGTTTTAATAAAGTTCACTTAATGCTAGTTCAGTTTAGGAAACTTGAGGATGTGAACCTTCTCAGTTTTAGACTGTTTTCCTTTTTCCTTCCAAAAACAGTAACTGTTAAGTAAGTAAAGCAAGTAAGTACATTTTATTTATATAGCACCTTTTACGATAAAATCACAGTTCTTCACAATAAAACACAAAACAACACAGCGGACATAAAAAAAAATTAAACTAAGCTAGATCAAGTTAAAAAAAGATGCATTTTTAGTTGCTTTTAAGAGATCACTGAGTCCACAGATCTCAGGCTGAGAGAAAGGGAGCCACTGCTGCAAAGACTCGGTCACCTTTGGTTTTTTAGCTGTGTTTGCTTCACAAACAGCAGACCCTGCTTACCTGATCTCCCGGACCTGCTGGGAATGTAAGGTTTAGGAAGTCAGTTTGGTAGAGAACTCTTTGAATTAACAAAAATTTAACTTTGTACTTTACCCACTTCCTGGTGTACATACTAACACTGTGGTCATCTGACTGAATGAATGGTAGAGAAATAGCTCCATCAAGTGGTCCATTTATATAAACAGAAGACACTTTTTTTTAATTCTGTCACCATGAAGTCAAAATATTCATCTTAGTACTATAAAAAAAAGTCGATAAGACTATGTTTTGTTATTTTTTCATATTAAAATAGTAAACATCTGACATTCTATTAAGCCAAAAAAGTTAGGTTGAAACAAAAACTCTTTGGATTATAACTCTGAAGCACTCAAAACTTTTTATTGGTTAGTACTAACAGATGTTAATAAATGCAATCTAATTTATCAAAAAGAAAGCCGAGCACCATAAACATGGCAGTGAGCCAATAAGCATGAAAAAAGCTACATAAAAGTAGCTCACTAACCCAAACCTCATTTCTAGGAAAGTTGGAAAGTTCTCTCACATGGGAATCATATTTGTTATCTTTAATGATCAACTTCATTGTTATTTAGAAAGTGTGAACAAATCTGGAATATGATGGCAGCATCACCCTTATAATAGTTGAAGAGAGGAAGCAAGACCGAAATGTTAATAGAATATACAAGTAACAGGTTTCTGGAGGATTGACAATCAGCTAATTCCTTGGTGACAATGAGGGTGTCAGGACTGGGTATAAAAGGAGCCTCCATTAAAGCCTTTGTCTTTCCAAGTAAGGAATAGGTCTTGATTCATCACTTTGTCACAAAGTCAGTTGGAAAATAGCTAGTTAGGCCAAAAAATATATATTTATCAATGCAAAAGTTTGGTCTTTCAACATCTATTGAGCTTAAATTTGTTAAACAATTCAGGAATACTTGAGAATATCTCCATGTATAAAGACGAAGGATAAAAACCTCTGTTGGATGCTCTTGGCATTTGAGCCCTCAGGCAGCAGCATGAGAAACTATCATGCCACTGTGATCAGCATAGCTAAACGGCATCAGCAGTACCTTGAAAAAAGTTCCTTGTTCAGGTACCACTGATGCAGAACTGTATCTTTAAATTCTGGAGACATATATTACCATCTATGTCATTTCTCAAGAGTTAGGTCTACTTGGTGATTTCATCAGGAAAATTAAAGACTTCATTCTTCACAACTTACAACAGCGTGAGTTTATAAATGCAGAGTGCGTCAGCTTTACTGGCCATCCTGCAGTCCAATTCAGTCTCCTATCAAAAATAATGGGAAAAAAGCAAGGCAAGTTTATTTGTATAGCACATTTCATGTACATGACAATTCAAGGTGCTTTACATACAAACATTAGAAAC
>JBBBVU010000006.1:16289660-16302057 GCA_037177055.1 Atherinosoma microstoma | reverse complement strand
GGTATCAAGACAACAAGTGGTGGTTTTCAGATGGGAAATGATCTCATCCAGGTTTTTTGGACTGATTGGGGAGAAGTGCGTCAAACAACAACTAATAACTATTGACCATCTAAAGTTGTGTATTCAGTGAGAACAGACACAAATTCCTCTTCTGAAATTCCAACAAATAGAATCCACAGCTCCCAAGCGATTAAAGCATGTCAATTTTTTTTATTGTGTTGTTGGTATCAATCTTTAAATGGGTTTATTTTTGTAAAATAAATTAAGTTTTACAATGAAGAGACTAAAAATAATTTCCTTTCCTTCTGTTAAATAAAGGCACAGATGAAGAAACAAATTACAGTTAAATATTTGTTGCACTGACAAAAAAAACTTCCTCACCTTAAATGGTGTTTATTTAGTGGAGTTTTAAAAAAAGTCATCTCTCTTTCTAAACTTTCTAACCTCTACTTTCCTTTATTTTATTTAAAAAAATAATTAGTTCAGAAGCATATTCTGATACTGGTGGCAGCGTTTGTGGCCAAAAGGAATAAACATCAAACTTTGGATTTAAAGACAATACTTGTCAGCAGGATAAATTCACTAGTGTTTGCATGATGTGTGGGATTTGCTAAAAAATGGATTTAAAGGAGGTAAAAAGAAAAAAACAAAGTAGCAGAGTATAGTCTGATTCAAGATCTGTTTTTATTTGACATATTATTATGTAATATGTGAAGATTTTAACTAGCCACATGCATGCACACTGCACAGCAGGCTAAAGTATCATGCAAGGAAAAGTAGGACTTTTTCCCACTAAAAGTGAATGAAATGATATTTTACAAGTTAGACAAAACTCTCCAGTAACAGGGCATATTATGTAAAAGTCCAGGTTACTGCAGCCAGCTAATATTAGCTTCAAAACATATAATCTACTCAAGAGTGCTTAGCTGCATTCCTTGAGAACTGCTTGTGGCTGAAAGGACGTTCAGATCTAGAGATTGCTGAAAACCCCTCAGGGGACATTTCCACCCATTTTAACAGTATTCCAGTTTTTTGAAAGAAATGTCTAAGATTAATTAAACCATTCATAACGGTACGTAATCTTTTCGGTAAGAAAACGTGACTTCAGTCATTGATAAACTAAATCTTGTTCAAATTTGCTTTGTTCTTTGCTTTGATCTGCCACTCAAAGTGCTGTGTTAAAAATAAAATCAATAAAACAAACAAAAACTATGACTAAGGTATATATATTGTCTACTGAATAACCAAACAAGAAGAGGAAATGCTGTTTCATTTTTGGTGTCCTTTTTCTTATTTATGTTATAACGTAAAATTCAAAAGTCACACTTATTAGCGCCTGCTCTTCTTCCTCAATCCTGCTTTGTTTGCACGCGCTGCATCGGTGTAACATACACGGATACAGCTCAAACTAATACATCCTATATTTCTGTCTTCAACTTTTGAGTGTCCTCGTTAAGTCAGCTGTCTGTTTCACAACGTGTTTCTGTAACATGCTGCTCGCCAATCTCTTCCGTCGAAACCGCGGGTATCGCTCTGTTTCAGGGTCGTCTCGTGCGTAAACGGACTGTTGCACTCTGGGTATTGTAGTTATTACGCATTTGAAGCCACTCCTCCACCGGCGTTGCTGTGATAATTGAAACTTCCAGTCCCAAAATGCTTCGTGCCAGAGAACAAACAGAGGCAGGAGCTGTAAGGTGAGGAGGTGAGCTTCGTTGAAACGCCCTAGAACACAGAGTAAATCATTGTTGTCTGGCTTCTTTCCCTGCCAACACGCCGAAGCAAATAAGCATCTCATGTTGACGGTAAGATCAAACTGTGTTTTCTTTGACGCGAAGTTAATAACCTTTTTCCCGATAATAAGACGCAACGTTTAGGAAAGACTTTATTAATATGTAACTACTTAGTAACTCAGTAGGCTGTGCACCTGTTCAGACACTGACACTGCTGGATGTTGTAGCTGTGATTACTGAGGCTGGAGCTGAAAGATTCACCTTCTTAATTTTTGCTGTGAACTTTTTATCCTTCTGGATTAGTAATGAATGCAAAGTCTATTTGAAAGAAAAACAAAACAAAACAAAAAGTTAATTATCAAAAAAATATATACAAAATTATTTGAATGCGTTTTATAATGAGCAGCCTTACTAGCTTAAGGAAACTAACATAAGCCTAACAGGCAGCAATTCCTCAGAAAATACATTTTTATTCTAAATAGTCACTGCTCTTTGATCAGAGTAAGAAGCCTAGATAGAACCGACTGTGTCATAGGCTTGACAAGACCAACCTGTTTTTGTGCACTGGTGTAAGAAACCACATAATTAATGACTGACTCACTGTGACAAGTCTTGAATGGGTAGTGTCATTTTACGCAAACAAGTGACGGGATAAAGAGTTCAGGCTGTATTTTGTTGTTTGGAACAGTTTCCTCTGTCAGACAGAAAGCCTGAGGCACAAACACTGAAGGACTTTTATCTGAGACAGAACAATCACTTTACTATTGAAAGTTTCCTTTATGGTTACTGCCATCTGTCACAACATTTTAAATAGTAATAGACAATTAATCAATGCACTTATTATTCTATTGATTTCTCAAGTGGAAAACACATATATAGATGTCCAAATTTGTAAATTTTGTCTAAATAAGAGTCAAAAGTTAAAGGTTATTACAATCCCAAGTTGTGAAGTTGTTTAAAATATCAATAAAAGCAGAATTTCATGATTTTCTAATCTTATAAAGTAATATTTTGCTCACAATACAACACTGCAAACCTATTGAATGTTGAAAGAGCTTTACTTTTTTGAGAAAAATTGTAGCTGTGGCAATTCTGGATTGAATTGGGGTTGTAACTGTGTTTGAAATTCACTACAGATGAATGGAGCCACTACATATTGATTAACACAATGACAATTCTTTCGTTGATTAATCATGTTAAGAGAAATATTGCTTGCATTTAAAGTTTATTTTTGTTTCTTCATCTGTATATATGAATATATACAGTAGACAACTATATCTATATATAAAGCTATACCTACCTGGATACCTTTTGAGAAGTGAACATTGGATCAAAGATAAGAACTTATGATTAATTCTGTCAACACTTGAGAATAAAATAAGATTTATAGAGGTAATTATGAATATCTTCCTTAGTATTATTCCATACATCAGAAAATAATGTGAACATGGACATCAAAACTGAATTGGAAAGATTGAATGGGAGCTTTATTAAAGTCTTATTTTGGGTCAAATCTTTAAAAACATATCAGATTTAATAAATCATTTAAAAAACGAATTTTGAAATGAAATGTTATCATGTGTAAATGAGATAGCTGATTTACATAAAATGACCAATACACAAAGTCAAGTAAAGTAGCTCTAAATACTTAAATGCATATTTTTACTGTTGTCGGCCCACCTGAAAAATAATATCTTATGGAGACAAAAGCAACTCAAAGTTGAAAAGAAAAACATATCCATAGTTTTTTTGCAAGGGTAAGTTGGAGTAAAGATTTAACCAATAGTTAATGCAGTTTTTGTTTACAGATGAAAACATGGCAGCTGGAGGAGCTAGGTCCTTCCATCGTGTTGGGAGTCTCATGCGGAGTAAATCTGAGGGCACACTGATTGATCTGAGTGACAATACCTCAAACAATGACACCTTGAATGGTAAAATTCACAGTTTCAGAAACTAAATACTTGTAATGTTGAAAACCTGTAGATAATCTTCACAGATCTCCTAACCAAACTCTTAATTTTTCAAAGGTGGTTTTATATCAGGAAGGCAACTCTTACAGCCAGAAGTTCCACATTCACTGCAAATAAAAAACCCTTTTTGGACCAAACTATCCGACTCAAACCCTTTCCTAGATGACATTGTACACAGCTGCTCTGAGAAACATATTTCCAACACATCCCATGTAAAACAAGGCAATAAAACGCATCCAGAAACAAGTAATGACGATGCCAGCAGCACATCTTCAGATGAAGGAAATGTTGGTAATTTTTTGGAAAGGAAACACAAGGTCACTAACCAATCTGGGAGGTGGAGGAGTGCTTCAGACATCCTTGACGATCTTGAGAGAAAGGTGCCTAAATGTGAGAACAGCTTCAAACCACCTGGACTGGTGCTGAACCCGGATTTTGAATGGCTAAAGAATGACAGGGAGGCCTATAAGATGGCCTGGCTGAGCCACAGGCAGTTAACCCGCTCGTGCCTGGACTTAAATGTGATGAGCCAAAGCCCTGGATGGGCTCAGACTCAGGCCACTAACTTCCAAGTTATCTGCAAGATTGGCCACAGTGGAGGTTCAGTACAGTTACCAGAATGCAAAATTAGCATCCACATTCCACAAGGACACGTTCCTCCAGGAGAAGTACAGGAAGTTACACTGAAAGCAATGCTGAACCCTCCTCCTGGACTCAACAACAACTACATGACAACTATGAGTCCACTTCTCGAGGTGCTGCTGAGCAACATCAACACAAATGAGTGTATATCTTTGGAGATTAAACTGTCAGGAGAGGTGAAGAATGACCCCTTGAGTCAGGTGATGACCACTGTGTTGGGACTTGTGTCCAACAAAAGAGAGGGCCCGTATGCCAAAACGAACAACTGTTATATTTACAAGAACATGATGCAGATGAAGCTCCAGGACTTGAAGACGCATTTTTACGTAATTGTGGTTGCAGAGGCCTCTGCGCTGCAGTCTCCTGCTACATCAGTCTGGGATTACCTTGACCGCCAAATAACTGTTGCAGTCTATGGCCCCAGGTACATCCATCCTTCATTCAAGGTTGTAATAGTTGTCTGCTGTCACGAAGACGTTCCACCTAAGCTTCCGTTTTCAGATATCTGCAGAGGCAATAAAAACCTACCCCCACTCGTGCTGCAACTTTGGGGAAAACATTCCTTTAAACCAGACAAGCTGAATGACTTTGATGTTGAGGTTGACATCACAGGTTCGATGTTTAAAATCAAACCTGAGGACAAAGTGAAGCATGTTAGGCAAAGCCAGCTCAAGATAGGAACAGTTTTACATCTACCTGCTGCATTATCTTGTTCTAGCAATACAGACATGACTCCTTTTAAACTGGATGTACATGTGAGGGAATCAAACCTGAATTCAACCACTACACATTTTCAGGTGCCTTCCCCTGATGCAGCTCCCATCAGATCAGAGAAAAGAGTGCCGAGACAGATAGAAAGAAGGACTGAAATGGCAAGAGCCTTGCCTATTCCTGAGGAAAGTGATCCAGATTTGCCCAAATTCAAAGACAGATCCATTAACCTGCAGTGGTATGGAGTTGCCCTGAAATCAGTTCTCCGTCAACCACGTGTGGATTACCTCCTGGAGTACTTCAAGGGTGACACAGTGGCTCTCCTTTCCAGGGAGACTGTCAAGTCAGTCGGTAACTCAAAGGTAAAAGAGTGGTACATCGGATTCCTCAGAGGAAGGACTGGCTTGGTCCACTGCAAAAATGTCAAACTCATAACCAGGGACCAGGTGATTGACTTCACCGGCATTAAAATGACCACAGAGGTCCTCTTGGACAACATGACACTGCCTTTCAAGAAGCTTACTTACATGTACTCTGCTATACAGACACTTGTGACAAAACATATTACCAGCTGGAGAAGTTTTGCAGATGCTTTAAATTACAGAAGCCAGTTGCTGGACACAGTCCAGTGGAGGTATGCTGAAACTGATGCAGATAAAGTGGCCTGCATTCTGGAAAAACTGAAGGAGGACTGCCACACTGAGAGGTGTAGAAAAAAGTTCCTGCATGAACTAATGGTGGTAAGTACCATCTCTTTTTATGTAGTAGTTTTTTTTGTTGTACTTAGGATCATCATCCTGTTTCATGACCCAATTATAACGAAGCTTTAGCTGTCAGGCGAAGGATTCACATTCGACTCATGAATACTGCACTTTGTTAAACAGAAGAGTTCCTGGTGGATTCGATGAGTATGAAGTCCAGGTCCTGTGGCTTCAAAACAAACCCAAATCATCACCCCTCCATCACTGTGCTTGACTGTTACTGTGAAGTGTTTTTGCTGATATGCAGAGTGAAGTTTTCATTAAACAAATATCTTCACTTTGGTCTTTTCTCTCCCAAGGACATTGTTCCAGAAGTCTTGTGGTTTGTTCAGATGTAATGTTGCAAACCTATGCAGTGCTGACATGTTGTTTTTAGGGAGGGGGCTTTCTCCTGGAAACTTTCTATAGACAAAAGTTACTTGGTCAGTCTTTTTCTTAAAGTTCTGTCATGAACTTTAAAGTTGAACATGCTGAGTGGGACTTAAGGAGTGTGAAACGTCACTCTAGTTTTTATTTGTTGTTGCTGTTTTTGCAGTTTTTCTGAGGATTACACTGTCTGATCTTGGAGTGATTATGTTAATGTTCCAGATCAGCAAACTGACAAAACTTATACTTTTATATAGGTGCTCACAATTGCAAATGATCAGTCAATAAAGCACATTTTATTTGCAGAACCTGGTTTCTACTTACCCTCGCAATTCCTATGAAAGCAGTAAGGTTGCAGTTAGTTTTTCACACATTGCTTCTGCATTTTTATTTGGTTTTAGTTAAATGAATAACATTGTGTGTGTATTTGTTATGTTTTGTTGCTGCACATTTCTTAAAATGTTTAAGTAAAACCGGATGTACTCTCTTTTACGTAACTCTATATGAACCTCTTCAGTTGTGTGAAGCCAAAATCCTTGTCACATTTGCCTCATTCTGTAATTGTGTGTACTGTTGAATTAATATTTATTATTATCAACAAGGGGCTGCTGAAGATGGATTCTGTGAATCTTGTGGCACAACTCATTCAGAACACCATCATTCTGTCCACTGCTGTGGAACTGGGAATTCGATGGCGGGAGCTTGCTGAGAAGATGGGAAAACTGTCCAGTGCTCAAATAGCTGGTTATGAGGCGCCACATCGGGGGAAGAACAGTGAAGTCAGTCCCCAGGTCAGTTTAACAGTATAAACACGCACAGCTGCTATAAGATAGACTGTTACCTTTTCCTGGTTGTATGGACCCCCTGCCCTTCAATGTTTTAGATGTTTCACCTGCTCCAACACAGTCCCGTAAGCATTTACCCCCAACACTAACTGGCTGATTCTTTGATTTCAATCAGGTGTGCTGGAGCAGGGAAATGTCTGACATGCAGTAAACATTATGGCAATATGAATTTAATTATTGTATAATATTCTGTTTCAGTCCATGTGGAAGCCTGCCTATGACTTCCTATACTCCTGGAGTCTGCGTTACGGAGAAGGCTACAGAGACATGATCCAGGATCTGCATTTGGTTCTGGATAAAATGAAAAACCCTGCCACCAGACAGTGGAGGCACCTGACAGGTGCGCTCATCACAGTAAACTGCCTCGATATCTTTCGAGACTCTGCTTTCCCAAAACCTTAAACTCGTAAGATAAACAGTAAGATGCATTTTTATTGAAATTCAGCCAGGTACAAGCACTGTATGCTTTCATAATCAGTGAGCTGTGAAGAAAAACAAAGGAAAAGTAAATGTTTTTATCTGTGCCAATGTCACACTGCCTTAAATATGATCTATTAATAGATCTTTTTCAATTAAATGTTTATGGGGTCAGTAACTCCCAGCTGTTGTTCTGGCTATCAGTAAACTCATCTAGTGTATGAAGTTTAGTCTTTTTCAGTCGGAGCTCAGATTTTTCTAGATTCTTTCACTCATACTGTGTAACAGTTTGTTTCCTTTGTTAGACATAACACATGAAAATTGGTAACTGTAAGTTTTTGTTTGTTTAGTTTTTGTCATGTTTAGTTTTTTTTTCTTTTTCTATTGAGGTCAACGGCATCTTTATGGCTCTTATAAATGTTAGATTTATAAAATCTTGTTTTATGTAATATACTGTGAATAATTAAATGAACAGTTATAAAACAGATAAATATAAACAGTGTTGCTGCACATCTGTTGAGCTGCGGTAGGAACCGTCCATCGGTCTTTGTTAGTTGTTGGGGTATATGTGTTGAAAATGAAAATGTTCTACCAAAGTCAAAGTTACATGAAAGTCGTAAACAAAATAAGTTACTGTGTCACAAATTGTTGTTTTCTTAAATACTGTTGCTTTTGTACTGTAATATGAAGGTTCAGATGATTTGATGATTTGAAGTATACAACACAGTGACTGTCTATTCATGATGTTATATTTTTGTAAAATTAAGTCTCAGTGCCATGTACACCACACACTACCTTCATTCATACAAATGAAGGTACTGAAGATACATCTTTGATACTGAATTGTAAATGTATTTCATGAGATATGAATAAAGTATCACAAATCATTTTGATCAAACAATTTGCCTAAAAGTTCCAAGGGAGAGTGGAGTTGTCAGTAAGAAATAGTTCATTCCAATTCCATCTCAAAATGAGGTCTGTGTGCAGGTAAAACAAATAAAGTAAAAACATTTTCCTTTTTTTTTTTAGTTAAAAAAGATACTGTATTTGACAGCTTTTATATTTCACTTTTAAACTGGTCACATCATGTAAACAAGTGGGTTTATGTGTCATTGTTCCCCATTGAGTTTCTCTAGCTGTTTACTTTTCCCTACACTGTTTGCTTAAGCTAGTTTCAGCTGAGAGTATTATGTGCCCTTTTACACTACCGACTGCACTGCAGGAAAAGTAGGCCTAAATCAAGCTAGAAGAATGGTGTCAGACAGGAGAGTGAACTTGATTACATTTTCAACAGAGAAGGCTAGCAGGCCAAAATCAGACATATGAAATTATGAGTATTTAGTTTCTATTAATTCTGGTTTTTTCTTTATGTTGTTTTTTCTTCATCAATCATTACAGTAACCATTGCCTAAACATTTATATCTATTTCATACAAGAAATACATGAAAATCTGAAAAATTGCTTGAAATAAATGTTGCTTTAATGTTTAATGTTGCTTTGTTGGAAGATTTAAAATGAAAAAGTCCAAACCAAGTAAACCCAAGGTGCAAATTATAGAAATAGACTTAGTCTTAAACATTAAGTGTCACATTGGAGAATTGTCACATTTCTTTGGGAAGGATATGAATACAGGAATCCCGCTGGCGTTTATAGAGCATTGCTCTGTGCTCACTCCATCCTTCATTAGGAAACTGGACAATGGTTCACTGTTTTACTGAAAAGGGCTGAGTGTTAGTTCAGAGGAAGGTTCACATACTAAAACACTACAGAATTGGATTAGTAGAAAGAGATTACATAGAAAAATGTCTTAGACATAAATATTGATGTTCTTGGAAGCCTTGCCGACAAAGAGAATAGTGTAAAGTACTGAGTGAAACAACACAAACTATCACATCCAGTTCCCATTTTGAAGTTGCATTGAGGCATTAAACTCTGTGACTAATGAGATGTGACCACTTTGTTCTGGGAGCCTTTTATAGCTGCACCATTGTGAGTGTGCAGATAACAGTTATCTATTAAGGATACTGTTGCCTGATAATCTTTTTCATGTTTGCAATCAGACTGTCATGTGTTTGAAAAGAAGAGCAAAAGCAGAAATACGTGCAGGTTTATGAAAAATTGGAAATTCATTTTATTTGCAAGTAAAACCATGAAAACATTTATGACAAGGCAAGCAAACAGGAGGCAACTCTGGCTAATTTCAAAGAAAGTAACACAAGAAAAAACAGTCGTGGTACAAACTCTAAATTTGAAAAAAGAACAAGGCAGTGGGATTTTGTACAACAGGGTGAAGTGAGTGGTTGCAGGTATGCTTGAGAGCATAACAATCTGGGTAACTTTACTGAGAACCTTTCCTGGATGGGAAAACATCTACAAAAAAGAAAAGCCACAATGAGTAAATCATAAAATCTGAGTCCAAGACCAAAACATTACACAACATTTCACAATGAATCTACTTCAGAGTGCTGTTGTATTTCACTATGAGCTACAAGCCAACATGGGCTGCTGATGTTTCTCAATGAATACTAACCTTCTTGTCAGTGCCAAATCTGTGTCAACAGCAAGTTCAGCCTCTTTAAAGTTTCTGAAGTTTCAACTGTATCATGAAAAGTACCTTTAACTCTTTCTTCTGTCTCTTTCAGATCTTTCTTTTTATACAAAACAGAATGTGACAATGAAAATGTTCCCAGAACTGTACTCTCCAAGTACATCCCTTAAACTTTAAGCTATGCTTCAGTAAGCACAGAGGAGGTTTGTTCTGCTACAATTCAGATAAGTCATGTTTGAACACCATAATTTGTGCACATTTCCAATCTCCATTCAAGCCAAAAACTCACAGCACTTCACATTTCAAGGAGAGTCCAACACAGATCATGTTCATCATCAGGACAACGGACAAGGTGAGACTTGACAAACAAAGCTCAGCTATTCAGTCTGCACCGGTGATCTACGTGGGATTGAGGAGAATTTAGCACAATATTATTTCTGCTTGAGGACTAACTCTGCCAAGAAAAACTTCAGTGTACTAATGCATTACCTCTTTTTCCTATAAACTGGGATAATGCATTGACTGAGGACATGTTGACAGACTTGAGTGCAGTGATGTATTTTACTTCTTCCTCCTGCAATACCTTACAGTCATATTTCCCAGTAACACAACAAAAATTAACTGATTAGTGACATTTCACCCTTCGCTACAAAATCTCATATATTGAGCTTCATTTAAAAAATTAAAAAAATAGGCATCTAACCGGCTCGAGAAAGTTCCACGTATTTTTACCCAAAATACGGATGTTTATGTGATTGTGTGAAGTTGTTCCAACTTGACAATTGAAAGAAGAAATGAACTTTTTTTTGTTGTTGTTGCATTTAGAAAAATAACTAAACAAATCCCCCTTGATGGAATAGTTGTTTAGATCATTAAAGTTTAGGAAAAAGAACTTTTGAAATGAATAATATGAGCCAGGGCTATTGTTGGTGGGAACAAATTAATTATTAGACAATAAATATATCTTCATTGCCAAGCAGTTATTCATTAATCAAGATTAAACCAATCCATTAAACTACAATTGTTCAGGATATAATTACACTTATTTCTAAGCTTTTTTTCGTAGCTTTTTGCTTCTAAATTTAGAACATAAATAATTTGTTCTTTGGCACTAAACGCCTCAGAAATACATAATCTAATTTACACAATCTAATTTGGCTTTACCTTCTTCTACCTGCTTTTACCATGAAGAACACTGAGTTATTTTTGGCCAGGTTATGCTCACTATTGCATAACACCAGATAGGAGGACTTGCAGCGTTTCCCTTACACAGTATTTTGACATTTCCAAACATTTTGTCCCAAAGTAATTTAGAGAAATGACTTCATGTATGTTTTACATCTGGACTATCATAACTCTTGGCATTCGTGATGTCTGCGTACCTCTGTAAAAGACCTCCAGTTGATCCAAAAAGTATAATCAGGGTATAATCATTATAATCAGCCTTGAAGCATCAGGCTTCGCTCCTGTGAAAGCAGCTTCCAACTGGGATTTGACACCCTCCATCTATAGGATGAGCCTGATCTTTGCTTTAACAAAAAGTTAACCTCTGTGTAGTTAGTTGCAAGGTGTGGACTAACTCAAAATGCCCTGAACACTTTTCATTTCTCCAGTCTCCAAGCATTTTTGCCATTATTGCATTAGTCTTCTTTTGTAAATTTTTTCTGTTGCTTCTTTTTTTTTTAAAGATTTATTTATTTGTTAACTTTCCTGTAGGCATGTCTGGCTCCAGAGCAGCCTGTTTCTGATCTACAGTTACTGAGTGGACCAACCTGTCCAGTGCTTGTTCGTTGTTTTTCTTTCTTGCTATTCTTTATCATCATTAGTACAAGGCTGAATTTTTCTCAAACTTGGTAGAGCCGGAGCATGGTCCAATTGAGAACTCTGTGATATTCTGTCTTGTCCACAAGAATATTTATAATGTTGAAGTTGTGAACTACAGCAATGGCCTTGGCAGAAAATGATCTATCTTTTGTCTCTCTTGTTTTGTTCAGTTGAATATGCATGTGCATCCTGTGCTTGCAATGATCTGTCAGCATTTAAAGTTTTTAAAGATTAGATACATTTCTGCAGAGCTTTCATCACGTAGAGTCGATATAGTTTCAGGCTTCATGTATGAGAGTTTGTTGGGACTTAACAAGTTATTCTTCTAAAGTTTCATGTTTAAATGCATTCAGCAAACTTCTCATGCACTGCTTTACAGTAGATGTCAAACAACCAAACTTTATTTGTTCATCCCTTTTTAATACAAATTGAATATAGCATAAAGTGATCAATGGAGTTCAAATACAAAACGAACCAAAAAAATCAAACAAACAAAAAAGCAGAAATGAAGAAACACGCTCCTCGACGTCAAGTTGTAACATTTAATGACGACGATGAAGAAGCCCTACAACAATACAAGTAT
>JBBBVU010000006.1:16277675-16289560 GCA_037177055.1 Atherinosoma microstoma | reverse complement strand
GGGAAAACAAGAGTAAGACAGATACTCTCACTCCCTTATAACATAACGCCACCTAGTGGTGGGCGGTAAACCCTGCAAGAAACAATAAGAAATAGCAAAATTTCCCAGCCCTACTCATCCCAACCCCAGCTTCACCCAAAATAAAGCTCTAAAAATGTTTTTAAAAAGGTGAAAAAATAAAACACAATGAAAAGGACAGAAGAAATTTGGAAATGTTATATTTATATCTAATAAATCTCTTAGATTTTGAATGAGTAAACATTAAAGACAGATAAAAGAAGTTCTAATTGAAAAAAATAAGATACAGCCGCATAAGATATACTATATATTTCATTTACAGTGTACATTAGAGACAGAGTGCACCACATGCTGTGTTTTTTACACTACAGCTGAAGAGCCACACTGCTTTGGTACCATATGAGTTGTATTTTACACAAATTATATGAAATTAATCAAATTAACTGAGCAACGAACAAGAGAAGTCTATTTCTACTTAAATATTAGTGTGATGGCAAAGCCTCAGTGAATTGACTACACATTATTTTCTTAATAACAATATTATTTTTGTTGTTTGGTTGTTTGGTCTGCAATCATAGTTTGTTAATGTGAAATAATCCTTACTTATAACCTTATAATCTAAAAACACTGCCTGTACACTCAAAATGGGTTTTGAGAAACAATCCTCACATCATAGAGCCCGACACTTTCAGTCCAGTGGGTGGCGTCCTTGTATTACTGGTGGTTTCAGGGCTTCCTGCTCATTTATGTGTTTTAAGCAAATATCTTTCTTTTTTCATAAATATCATTCATTTGATATCATCCTTGATCCCCTTTTGGTTATGGTAACAACTTACATAAAAACAAAACCAAAGATTTTCCTGAATGAAATAAAATGTGTTTGAGAAGCAAATAAACTGGATGATTACATTTTATCAGCTGAATGTTAAAAGTTTCACTGCAGTAGTTTTCAAACTTATTCAAGGATATAAAAAGCACATTTGTTATCCTTCATCATTTCTAATGATTTTCTTTTATTTTCATAAGCAAATAGCACACACCAATATACATCTCATATGTGTAAACCTGCTGTTATAAGTGACCACACTCAGAGTTAGAACACATTTTTTAAGCCCACAGCCACGAGAGCCATCCACAAATCACTGTTATGAACAGAAGCATTCCTCTGTCCTCCAGGGTATACAAGACTTCATTTGGTTTGCCACCATGATATATGTTGAGGGCAAGAAGTCATTTAACTTTCAATTTATTAGCTTGGTGATTTATGCACACAGCAAAGGTGGTAGTAGTATCTCCTAGCCCCATTAGCCCCCACCTTCTCTATTCTCTACCACTTTCAGATTGTGCTCTAATAATTCAGTAATACATGATGTGAAAGAAGAGAAACTTTAGCAATTAGAACAAGTCTGAACAAAAACATGGGTTTACATTTTCTGTGCCTGCACCTCATTTATCACTAATGGATTAAATACTGAAAGCTGCTCCCTGCAACATTGTTAGACTCCATATATTAAGTAAATGTAACCTGATCACAACAGTGCACCTACAGCAGGACTCTTGACATAAATTTGGATTTTAAAATAATCCAAAGAATAATAAGTCAGCTGTCTTTATTCCTTAATGGTTTTTTTAGGATGGGCCTTTAGGATCAGTTACATCTAAGACATGTTTCAAAGCAAAATGACTGAAAACAAAGTCTGTAAAATAAAACCAGTGGGTCTAAATTGTTGTCAGAAAGTCTCCAAATGCCTATTAGAAAAAATAAAGAGACAGCTGAAGTTTTGTAAACCTACTGATTCACAGTTTCCAGATTTAGCCGAATTTGTTTGTGTTGAATGTTATAAGGTGTTGACTGTTGCCTGGAGATCGGTGCCTTTCTTCTAACAGCCTGCATGGAGCCTCTTCTCATCACCACCGCTGGGAAGGAGGAAGCTCTGTTACCAAATGACTCAGAGTGAAAAAAAAATAACCTGAAGCATTTGGCAGCATTTAAAGCGGTTTTATGAGTAATCACCATCCACATCCTTGGACACATCCCTTTGCTCTCACTCTCACTTTTTCCACTAGCCAACCGCACAGAGTCTGAGCTTCGTCATGGTGAGACACTGAGATAATGAAGATTAGCGGAAATTAGAAGACACAAATAGTTATTTTTCTATATAAACAGCCAGACCTACACCTCAAACCACAACAAAGTCCTTTACTGAAATCACTTTGCCCTCAGTGAGATAATTATTTTTCTCCACTTTGTTTGTACAGTTTTTGTTTGCTTTTTGTTAATGTGATCACATCCTATCCAGCAGTAAGACGTTTTGTCAGGTGTACTGTGATGGTGGAGAGAGAGAAAGAGATGTCATGAGATAATTAATGGGCTAGGAATGAAGAAAAAACAAAGTTTTGATCCCAACACTGTTTTTCTTAACTCAAACGATACTTAAATATGAGAAGATCAGAGGGGGATCAAATTTGGTGGAACTGCTAACTGCTAACATTAATCAATCTATCAAACCTTATATGTACAGCACCCAGGGGTTACTGTAGTTCAACAGGCTTTATAGGGAACCGACAAGTTAATAGTTCGTAAAATGTCATGAATGTCTAAAAAATAAAAACAATCCCTGACAAGTCATATCCTAAAATAATGGTAATAGTCAAATAGATATGTATGGGCGACCTGTAAAACTTTACCCTCAGATATCAGGTGGACCAGACATAATCCAGTGAGTAACGAAGCATATCCCATGATAACTACAGTACTACGTTGTTGTTGTACTCAGCCACTTTCTTCCTTTCAGAAGCAGATCTCAGAGCAACCTGACAAGCTTTTTGTTTGATTCTCAAACTGCTGCTTACTCTTGCATTACAGACACATTCCTTCTACATAGGATGACTTTAAGAATTTGCCACAGATGTTGAGAACACTTAAAAGCTCCAGGTGTCTAAATGTCACAACAACAAATACTGTCTCTGATGGACTTAAGTCCCTCAGTATATAAAATAAAGCTACTTTGCAAAAACCTTTGTTAGGCATCTAAAAATGGCCATGTTATGGAGAAATTAGGTGATTTGTGATAGTAAAAGTCTTCACTGAAAAATATTTAAATACTTTTCTCAAGCTGATACTTTCACATCTTGAGAAAGCTGGGTGGCCATGATCGCATTGCTTCCTCACTGATTTGTTAGAATGAGCAACATCCTGGGACTAAATAGGAAAAAAAAAACTACAAATCAGTTGAGATAAGGGACGGACAATAAATCCGTCAAAGAAAAGTGTCTCCTTGGTTAATTTCTGTCAACCAAGGGGGAGAACAAGCAGAGCTGAAGGGTTCCCATTCCAAAAACAACATAGCTGAAGAGGTAGGCCTATTGTGTCCTGACAGATTGGCCTAACTGCAGGAGGAGGAGGAGGTCGCCTCTAACTGACACACTGGGAGGAGCAAAGGTGAGCAGAAATCTGGGAGAGATGGGAACACAGCTGTGTTTCAGAGGAGATTTAGTGTCACTACTATATCACACATAATTTAGCACTAACTTCCTGTAAGGTTTGTTGAGTGGCTTTGAATTTCTGAAGGTATTGATATCAAAAACTACTATGACAGAGTGTGAAAATATCTATCGGTCTGTCTATCCATCTAACTGCAGCCACCATGATCCCTCTCACTTTCCCTCTGTTGTTTTTGGCAGAGAATAGAAGACCTTCCTCTCTGTCTCTTCTGCCCTGATTGCTCCCCAGGTACTTCAAACCACCCCCACACCTCTGCCCATCATCCCCCTGTACACTATTCATCCTCGTGCAGCTGGAGCACTCTGTTTGACCTCCTCACAGAGTCCTTATTAACAGGAGCTGTACTGGGATTCCTCACAGCACGTAAGGTTAGAGCAAAATAACCACGGACTACCAGCATTGTGCACATTTTAACATACCTTTGCTGTATGTAAAATGGTGCGTGCTCCAGGGTTATTACACTGGTCTATTGGCCACTGGTGATTATAAAGATACAATTGTTCCATTTCCAGCTCTTTGTTTTTCTGTTATTATTTCATACTAAGACTATAATGGATGACATTCATGCCTAAAGTGTTTTTTTGCCACATACATTATGCTCAATATCAATAAAAGAAGACTTTGGTCTAGAGAATAGGGTTTTAAAAGAATTCTTCTTTTACTGTTGTCATGATTATTACCCCGTGTGCACCTTCAAAGCACTTCTGGATGTGGGTGTGCTCTTATGAAAATATATTGTTCATTCCACAGATGCCTTCATTTGCTGCAAGAACAGCAAGTTTTAAAACAGTGCTAAGTGCTTCCTCCTGTCCTGCTGTGTTTTGTTTAAATAGTTTATTTGAATGCATGCAGTTTGATAAAGTGATTGTTGATATGTTTTCAATATAAGGATTAGTCAGTCTTCTTCCACAAAGTGTCAGGAATGTGGAACAGTCTTACTTTTAGCTCTGTTTCTTGCATAATGGAATATAGATGGAAAAGTCTGGTATTTACATCCACACCATATGTGTTTAATGAATTTGGATGCTTGTTTTTTTGCTTTTTTTTACACTGTGATGAATATTTCAAAGTAAGGTTTTCATCAGTAGTAAATAATGGTGTTTGCTTTGAGGTTTGTAACTTTGTTTGGAGCATAGTTTCTGGATAGATATGCTGCTGTTGTATTTTATTCATGTTATTTTTAATATTATGAGTACCACAGAATAACACTGAATTAGGGTGCAGACTGAAATTACAGAAACACCTCAGACTTATTAACATGGAACCAAAAAATTTTCTTAAAGCAGGCATGAAATTTTTCTGGATTTGGATAAAATTACCTTCAACACTATTCACATTTGGTATTAGTATACATTCAACAACTTTTTAGAAAATGAAATTAACAAAAAATCTTATACCACTGGAAAGCCTGTTTGTTTCTTTTGTAAATAGTGCCACATTTGTAAGGAAATTCATTTATAGGATAGGCAGCAAAGTTGAGTATGAGGGCAGCCCTAACCTTCAATGAAAAACAGATTATTCTGGTTTCCAGATGCTGACGTTCAGTTGCTTGATTGGCACCTGTGATCAATCCTGCTACAGCAGTTGGTTGTGATCTTAAGGTCAAAGTGTGGCGAAGACACAGAGAACATTGCGTTGACTGCAGGCTAACAGCTTTTGGAGGAAGCAGTGTAATGGTGTGGGATCCCTCTCACTGGGAAAAACAAGACTTGTCATTATTGGAAGCAATTTCATTGCAGAGCAATATCGAGATGAGTCTGGAACCGACCTCTATCCTCCAGGATGATAATACAATTGATAATATACATCCAGTTTGCACATTTCAGGTCTGTTTGGGATACAGAAATTTAGTAATAAATAATGAAAATAATAATGATATCATTTGAAATCAAATAAAATATATTATCCCCATGGGGAAATTTTTCCTGCATCAAGATGTAGCAATGACTGCAGGTCAGTATATTGTGTCACAACCAACAAGAAACAAGTGTAGGGGATTTAAATAATGTGTATTTTGAAAATACACAAGTCAAAAGTCCAGACCCCTTTCTTCAGACTTCCCGCTGAAGCCATTCCTCCAGAGCACAGGAAAAAAAAGAGGGGGGGAGGGACACATGGCATTTGGGTTTGATCGACATGTCACCATCCAATCCTTTAGAATGGGTTGGTTAAAATGATTGGATGGTGTTTTTTCAGTCCTGTTCATTCCACAGGTGAATACAATTTTTTATTTTTGTGTTAGAACATTTAATTAATTAGCTACAGTCAGGATGTGAAGGGGATTTTAAGCAATATAGTAAGAAATGCTCCTGGAAAACATCTCCTACCCTACCCTTGAGGAATCAGGAGGTGCTGGAACAGGCAAGGGCAAGAATAGTCTAAACTGGACATCCATGATCACCCATGTCTCAGACAGTACTGCATCAAGATCTGTGATTTGTCAATAGTTTATATGACCACATTTCAAGAGATTAAAGTATTAGGAATCTTTGTTAAGCACTGCAATGCAGAGTTACATTCCCAAAGGTTACTTTTACTTGATATACTTTGTCCATCGTAGGCATTGCCCTTGCTTCAAAATCTTCAAGATAAAATCTTAGGGACCTCCATGCTTTTAGAAAGAATCCAAACTACATTTTGCACAAATTATAAAGGCTTTGGAAGAATATAATGAAGCCTGTCTGCAGTCCTGACATGTTCTCAATAAAGAATTCAGAGAATTTTGAAACAAATTATGCAGCATTACTAATCATGTACTGTTTTACAGCTCACTTTGAGTCTTTTTGCTGTAAAATAAGATAGTATTACAACTGAAACTGATATACTTCATCTGGTGTTCCTGATGCCAGAATATCTTTTTAGTTATGTGAGAATTAAAGAGAACATTACAAAATGGTAACATATGTTAATGTTTCAACATGTTTTAGAATGTGTTCTTCCTAAATGCAACACGTTTTCAGAGTGAAACTCATGTTATAGGAATCAAACTAAAATTACATTTGTGACTAAATGCAAGAATGGATGCATATTAACAAATAACATAAAGTGGATAAGGTTGTCTGAAATAAAAGTTAAAGTAGGCTACATGTAGGAATCATTACGGTCCTTGATTGTTTTTCCATTTTCCATGTCTTTCCAGCTTTTACTGATATGTTTCTATAATGTTATCATTTGTTTTTTTATTCATTAACTCAAGATATATGCTGATTTTAAATTGGGTACATACTATAAATACAAAGAAGTTCATACAGAGGCATGTTTATGTGTTAACATGTTTATGTGTTTTCAACATCTCTTCCCTGCTCCAAGTATTTGGGAACTGGGATGGCACAGCAGATTGCCATGGTTTTAAAAGTGAAATGCTTTCCAATTCTTGCTTAAAATTATATTTTAAGACCTCAACGGCTCAGTCTTTGGTCTATTTGTCATTTTTCAGTGAACAAATATTTCAATTGGGGGACAGATCTGAACTGGTGGAACACAATAGTTCAGCATCCACTTTTTAATTGTAGAGCCATACTGTTGTAATACATGCTGCACGTGATTTCACATCATCTTGCAAAAATAAGCAAAGCTTGCCTCGCCACACATAACATAACAGATGTCTAAACTGAAAAATTTTACAATTTTATGAACAAAATTAGATCGTGTCAAATGTTATGCTTTCTACAGGTTTCAAAATAGTTTGTACGGGGGCAACACATGGCTGAAAAAGCAATGAAGTAAAAAAAAAATCAGCTAAGTGAACATCTAACAAGTTGAGTGATATCAAGTCTCTATTTAATTCCTCCATCAAGGTCAGGTGGTTATGTTTATGGTGGCATATGTCTGTCTGTCTGTCTGTCCGTCCATCAGTATGTCTGTCTGTTAGCAAAATAACTCAAAAAGTAATAGATGGATTTTGATGAAATTTTCAGGAAATCTCCAAAATGGTATAAGGAAGAATTTCTTTTTATTGTAAATGTACAGATACAAAACAAAAATAGGGCAATTGTATATATATATCAAAATTCAACTCAAGGTGGTTAGAAACACGCAAAATACAATAGGACAAAGACACCAACACTTAAATCTTTTAATCCCATACGGTTTCAATATATCACAAATATTAGACACAATAGAACAAGGCATATTTATTCTTAACTAATCTGAAATATTAAGAATATAAAATGAAATTATTCTTTCAATGATTAAATGTGGGTTTAGTTTTGAAATACCTACATCCATGACTAAAGAACTTTCCAATCAAACTCAAAATGTTAACTAAATATTTAGTTGTTTTGTTTTCATTTTCTGGTTCAAATAATACAGTGGTATCAGACAGTGGAGGGAATACAATGTTCTTCAAATGTAGTCAGGCTGGAGATCCATCCAAAAAAGTAGAACTGGTTAACACATAAAAAATAAATGTTTCAAACTCTCAACATTTTTCATTCGAAATACACAATTGTCTGTATTTATATTGAATTTAGAAATTAAAAACTCATAAGTTGGGTATATTTTATTAACTATTTCAAATGGCATCTCTTTTGCTTTTGGGGTAATAGAATTAGTTAGAATTTTAAAATTTTAATTTATTTTAAAGTGAAAAGAATATAGTTCCTTCTAACTGTGTTTGGGAAATTTTCTTTTAGGAAGAAAGTCCTCAGTATTTTGTTGTTACATTTATCATCACAGAACTTAATTCCTTCAATCTGTAGGGACCTCAGTACTGGAGTTGTGTTTGAATCCAGCATATTTTCTTTAACAAGAGATCGAAAACAATTTGGGATTGATTTCACAATTTTTTTAATTGTTTTTTGGGACACTCTAGGGGTGTCCAAAGTTGGTCCTCGAGGGCTGCTGTCCTGCAGGTCTTCAATGTTTCCCTGCTTCAACACTATTGACTCAAATTAAATGGATCCAGCAGCCTATGAAGTTCTGCACAATGACTCGTTCATTTGAGTCAGGTGTGTTGGAGCAGGGATACACTGAAAATCTGCAGGATTGTGGCCCTCGAGGACCGGAGCTGGACACCCCTGAATAGCACGAAATCTTTTATGATCTAAAAAATTCTGCATAAAGAACAACTGATTGGATTTTGGGGGTGATCCTGATCACCGTCTGGATCCAAGAATTTTTCTAACACTAGAACCACTAACGTTCCAATTCCCCCAAGAACCACCAAAAGGGGTCAGTATGACACACTGCCGATGCAGCATTAAAAGAAAAATGATAAAGGTGGCATTTACAGTGGCCAAATTTTTCCACCCTTTCAATGTTTTTTAACAGTGCGCTGGATGTCAGCTGATACTGATCTCTTGTATTGCACGTGGAGAGCTCAATAATGAACGCATGGCGAGTCATTCTGGCATTGTTGCATCTCCGGTAGAGGACACATGCATTCAGTGCAGCCATGTCCAAAAGGTTATAAAACAACGCAACAGGCCATCTACAACCCAAGATGAATACTGCCTCGGCATTTTGTCAAGGATGTCTACTTTACATCTGCTTCTGTTGATTTTTTTCAAATTATGTATAGTTTGTCTGTCTATTAGCAACATAACTCAAAAAGTTATGGACAATTTTGATGAAATTTTCAGGAAAAGTCAGAAATGGAATAAAGAAACAAGTGACACATTTTCATGTGGATGGATGGTGATCCAGAAGGTTAAAAAAAATAGGGGGAACTGGGTGGGCTGTTTGACTTTTTGGGGTTTTTCTCAGGTGACTAACCCTTGGCATGGCGGAGGTCTGCACTCTCTGAGTGCATTAAGTAATATATATAACAGATGTCATACAGAGGCAGAACTGCCTAGAAGTAACGATGGGTAGAGGCTCTCCAATCTGTGAAAGTGCATAAAAAAGATTGTGGAATACTTCAAAAACTATGTTCTTCAATGTCAAATTGCAAAGACTTTGCAACTCTTATCATCTATAGTGCATAACATCATCAAGAGATCAGAGAAATTGGAGATGTCTCTGTGCGTGAGGGACAAGGCCAAAGACTTATTGGATTCCCGTGGCCGTGGCACTCTCAGATGACACACTCATCAGAACAATTGTGGCACTGATATTACTAAATGGGCCCTCAGGAATACTTCCAGAAACCACTGTTTAACTTAATCCTCCGTGCCATCTGTAGATGCCACCTAATGCACTATCATGCAAAACGGAAGCCATATTTGAACATGATCGAGAAGCACTGTCATGTCAGGTGGGCCAAGACTCATCTGAAATGGACTGTTTCAGAGTGGGGAAGTCTTCTATGCTCAAACGAGTCCAAATTTGACATTTTTGTTGGTAATCATGGACACCGTGTCCTCCAGGCTAAAGAGGATGGAAACCTTGCAGCGTGATATCAGTGTTCAGTTCAAAAGCCTACATCTATAATGACACAGGGGTGCATAAATCCATACAGTATGGGCAGCTTGCATGTTTTGGAAGGAACTATAAATGATGAAAGGTATATAAAGATTTTAGAGCAACATGTGCTCCCTCTAGATAATGTCTATTTCAGGGAAGGCCTTGTTTATTTCAGCAAGACAATGCTAAACCACATACTGCAGCTATTAAAACAGTATGGCTTCACAGTAGAAGAGTCCCAGTACTGAACTGGCCTGCTTGGAGTCCAGATCTCCCTCCTATAGAGAACATTTGGTGCATCATTAATTGAAAAATTGGTCAAAGATGACCACAAACTCGTCAGCAGCTGGAAACCTAAATCAGGAATGGGACTGAATTTTAACACCAAAACTCCAGGAACTGATAACCTCGATGCCCAGACGTCTTCAAACTGTTATAATAAGAAGAGGAGATGCTACACCATGGTAAAAATGTCCTGTGCCAACTATTTTGAGACCTGTAGCAAACTTCCTACTTGACATGAGCTCATTTTGTGCATAAAATTGTCAAATTTCCCAGTTTAGAGATCTGTTATGTTATGTATGTTCTGTTGTGAATCAAATATTGCCTTTTGTGTTTTTAAGGTCTTTTAGTTTTCATTTTGTTCAGATTTAAAGAATGTCCAAAACTTTTCTGGAATTTGTGTTGTACACAAATGGCAGAACGTGTCACCAAGAAAGCCAACAAAGAAGAAAAAGGAAACTAATATGCCGTAAAGAGAAAATGTGCTTTGAAGGAAAGCCTTGATGTTTTTCTCTAAACTTAACCCAAGTAATCTTTGGCCCTTTCAAACATAGTGGTCACTACAGTGGACACCTAGCTGTTTTCTGGTATATGTATGGATGTGGATGATACACTTGCATTTATTAGTGAGTCACCCCATACACTGCCATCCACTGACCAATAAATAAATAATCAAGAATGAACGAAATAAATAAACTGAACTAGCTTTAAAAGAAAATACATAAACATGTCTTTATATTTCCTTAGAAGTGAAATATTGTATGAAATGTTATATGTTAAAAATTGCACCTTTTTTTAGGAATTAATGCGTGAAATGTTTCATACCTAAACCTAACCTCCTTGCCTAAACCTTACTAAACAGAAGTCTAGTATCAATATACAGGAAGGGAGGAAAGCACTGGTTCAGATAGGAGACAAACTCTGAGCTTCAGGTTGAATGTCATGTATTCGACCACTGAACCCACTGAACCCACCAAGAACCTAAATATTGATCTTTTTGCCTGTTAAAGCTAAGAGACACTCTTATTGAGAGAAGTTCATGAATTTATTTGTGACTGTGTTCATATGTTTTTCCATTGAATAATCAATACTTGATTAGTGCTATGGTTCAAGATCGCTTCATAGTCACTGACTATCTACCTTGTTGATCTATTGCAAGCTTTTAAACAAGAAAAGTTGTATTAGAATTTGTTTTATTTGTGCATTTAAGTGACAGCTATCTACACAGACACAGTATTTCTAAACTTATGATAACACCTGTCAAGCTCCTATAGCCCAGCCAATATATGTATAAAGCTATAGCTACTCTATGAGCATTTATTTTCATTGCATGGGTCAGTGCAATGGTCTCCAAGCTGCAGCAGGAAGGCTGAATGTGTGTGTGGTCTGCTGGGTGGCAACATATTTTATAGGTAGCAGAAGGAGTTGTGTTATGGTACTGCTGTATATATTTTTGCAAGAGATATAAACAAAAGATATAACATCACATTCATTTGATGGTTTTTATTAAGGCAAAACAAGGCTACATGGGCTGAATGCAGAAATCACTGAAACCCTTATCATTTGTCATTCCTCGGTAAAGAGTTGTGTTGTTGTTTTGTGAGAAAAGTTTGGCCAGTGAAACTCTTCCTCAAACTATTGGAGGAGGGTCTCTGTTTGTTTAGTGTGTGTGTGTGTGTGTGTGTGTGTGTGTGTGTGTGTGTGTGTGTGTGTGTGTGTGTGTGTGTGTGTGTGT
>JBBBVU010000006.1:16250061-16273892 GCA_037177055.1 Atherinosoma microstoma | reverse complement strand
GCATCTGAAAACCCTCTGCTGTAAGGGGTATTCAGCCCTTCCCCTTAGCCCTACCCCTCGCCCCAAAAGAGAATCGACACACCCCTTGGTCTCTCATGAACACGCAAAACGGAGTGGAAGGGCTAAGGGGGAGAATTGAGATTGGGCCTAAGTGAGAGGGAGAGGTAGAGGCAGTCAAAGCAGGACCTGTCAGCGCTGCAAGAGGAAAATCCCGTGCTGTATCGTAGCAACGGAGCTTTTCCAATGTAGGCTAACAGATGGTCCATCTCTGCCATTTTATAAAGCAAGTGACAGTAAACAATCCAACCAAACAGGAGGATAAAGTAGTTGCTGGACCACCCTGCCCTGTTTCTAACATAATGCCAAAATAAACTTCACTGTTAGATTGAATTAACTTACCTGTCCAGCAGAAAGTTACATCCTCTGCATCAGTTTTCATGTCCCTCTCCCTCATGAATTGTCTCCATCTGGTAAACGCTACACTGATGTAATCTCATGTTTTCTCCCAGTTATTAATCCTTTTTCTTTTCTGGTCCTCCATTTCAATGGAAAACGGGAAGTTGAACAGTCCATGGTCAGCTGCTTGTTCCTCCTCCTCCTCCTCCCCCGACAACACACGGGGATTCACTGCTAAAACGCGTAGGGCTAACAAGTTTGTCCCGTTTCAGCTGCTGTATTCAAAGATGACGATACAACATGGCAGCTATTAGTTGTGTACGCTGCCACCTATGTATTTAAAATAACTCATTCTAAGCTGCAAGAACACTTTCATTTCGATACGATTGTGATTACATTAGACTTTGTGTGACTTTGTGTCTGATCTAAGTTTGGTCCCAGTTAAACGTCATCATGACAAAATCACAATTTATGGAAACTGTGTTCAGTAAATGTCTCATTCTTCTTCTGAACACATTCAGTAGAGCCAGTCTGATGGACTTAACATTCTTTTAGTACAAAGGTAATAACAAGCTAACATTTACACCGCTGTGGCTCGTTACTAACATAGATGCTAAAATTAAGCTTTCATATTACAGTGACTAATCTCTCCAGGTGTTTTTTTAGGTGGATGAAGGTGGATCCAGCATCCTGGAATTTGGCCCTGTCATGCATAGTGTCCACTACAGCGGTCACCTACTTGACAGCTGTTTTGTAGTATATTCATGGGTAGGGATGTGTTACCTTCCTGTTGGATATCACTCCTAAAACACAATCAGTTAGTTGATAATCAAATATTTAACGAAGTCAGAGGTAGTCAGCTGCTTTACATCCACGGATGAAAAATGAAATATGTTCGTTCTTCGTACTTTTCCATAAATACTCTTCTTCTCCCGTCTATTAGGACGGTAATATATAAAAAACTCACTACCGCCCCCCGCAGTCACAGATTCTGACGGGTCACAGATTTTGCACCTGCAGTAAGTTGGACTCAGTCAAGGTTGCCATTTGTCACGATTCTCTTCATAAATTTTATGGACAGAATTTGTAGGCATGGCCGAGGTATTGAGGGGATCCGGTTTGGTGGCCTCAGAATTGAGTCTCTACTTTTTGCAGACGATGTGGTTCTGTTGGCTTCATCAGGTTGTGATCTCCAGCTCTCGCTGGAGCGATTCACAGCCGAGTGTGAAGCAGTTGGGATGAGAATCAGCACCTCCAAATCTGAGACCATGGTCCTCAGCCGGAAAAGGGTGGAGTGTCCTCTCCAGGTCGGAAATGAGTTCCTAACCCCAAGTGGAGGAATTCAAGTATCTCAGCGTCTTGTTCACGAGTGGAGGAGGTGGAACAAGAGATCAATAGGCCAATCAGTGCGGCGTCTGCAGTGATGCAGACTAGATCGGTCCGTCTTGGTGACGAAGGACCTGAACCAAAAGGTGAAGCTCTCGATTAACCAGTCGATCTACGTTCCTACCCTCACTTATGGTCACGAGCTCTGGGTAGTGACCAAAAGAACAAGATCGCGAATGCAAGTGGCTGAAATGAGTGTCCTCCGCAGGGTGGCCGGGCTCTCCCTTAGAGATAAGGTGAGAAGCTCGGCATCCGGGAGGGGCTCAGAGTAGAGCCGCTGCTCCTCCGCATCGAGAGGAGCCAGATGAGGTGGCTCGGACATATGGTTAGGATGCCTCCAGGACGCCTCCCTGGTGAGGTATTCTGAGCACATCCCACCGGGCGGGGACCCCAGGGAGACCCAGGTCATGCTGGACGGCTTAAATCTCTGGCTGGCCTGGGTGCACCTCGGGATTTTCCCAGACAAACTGGCAAATGTTCTTTTCAGTTTGGATAACAATGAAAATGGCAAGTATAGGCTACTTCTAGCTTTGATGATATCCATTCCTGAAAATATTTCAGATAATATGTTTTTTCTGACAGGAAAAGGAACACATTTTTTGTTCATTAATCCTGAAATGTTACATTACTGTCATATAAAAATGAATATATCAATACAAAGAGTTGAAAATATAGGCATTATAGTAGAATACTGTAGTAGTCCTTAAACCAGACTGAACGGAGCTACAGCGGTAGCTTTGACAGCAGACAAGAACTGATTTTGTGGGCAATCTGAATTGAATTTTTTTTTTTTATCTGAATAACTTAAAGTGTTACCATTAGTATTTATAAAACTCTGGACCAATTTTTTTTTCCTAACCAGTCTTTTTATTATAAAGTAAAATATATTCATTCCAAATTATAGTATTATATGGAGTGAAATTCTGTTTCTAAAGCCTTTTCCAATATATCAATATCTGCACATGATAATCTGACAATATAAGTGGGTTAAAATCACATTTCAAAAGAAAGTTGATTTTACCAACTCTTTCAAAGAGATCAAATGGAATGCGAAAAAAATAATTGTGTTAATTTTAAATAAAGGTCTGCAACCATTTTAATTTGATTCTACCATTCACCTCAAAATCACTTACATTAATATTCCCCTCTTTTACTGGTTTTACCATATCACTTTTTCTAATCAAATGTCTAAAATTCCAGATAAAATTGTAATGAGTTTGGTCAATTTCTTTAACAGTTCTGTTTGTTGTTTTCAGGTTTATGCTGGATAAATTAAACTTGAAATCCCTCCATCTCTTTAAACAGGATTCTTCAAAAGATTCAAAACATTCATCTGAACCCATTCTGTTAAAGTATGTTGATTCTTTTGCAGGACAAGTTGAATATCAATGTTTTCTCTATCAATAAGAGCTTTACTGATAAACATAAATAAATATTTGACCTAATTCTTTACCTTAATATAATGAATTAAAGGTGACTTGTTAACATGGATTGTTAAAATTATAAAGATAAAGAAAATATCCCCCACATTTTATTCAATTACAAAAGACTTAATCTAAGATAGATAAAAGTTAATTTTTATTATTATTAAAAGACGTTATATAACTGCGTAGTTGTGAATATTTCTTCTTATGCATTTAATTCAGTAAATCTACTTAGCTAATATCTGTTGCTGTTAAGGGAAGATTCCCCACAAAATGCTTAAAATCAGACATTCACATGTAAGATTGAAACTCTGTTTATACATTCAAGTTTATGCATCATCCTAAAGCAGCAGCAGCTCATCAAACTGTCACATAAACATGAAATATAAATCTACAAGCCTAGCTCTGCTCTTGCTGAGAGCACTGCAGAGCAGATGAGCACAGACTGATACAAAGTGACTGAAGATTTGCCTTCTTACCTGAGGTGCTGCAGGTAGAGTGGAGTGGAGTGAAATCAGCACCATGGACAGAGCCTTCAGACAGGTAATCATCTCAAGGGACTTGAACTGGTCTGTTTTGTGTGTCTCATGCCCACACTCACACACACATAAGCAAAATAATTTCTTATTTAAACAGAAGGAAGTTACAAAATGAGCGAGTTTCACATTTATACTCCAGTAGAGGCAAATAAATGGATGAGCATGTGGTTTTTCAGCAAATTAATTTGAATGAAAATGATCATCTATTTCATTGAAAATATATGTTTTATTCAATAAGGAACAGCTCAACACTTAAACAAGTCTTGTGTTTTCCCCTTGGAACAATACCTCACTCTCAGTCCTCCACAAAGATGTAAATGGATGTTTCGCTGGTGTTGTGACCTCTGACCCTAACTGCCCCCCTGTTTCCTGAGCCAAATGCAGCTCCTGTGGACCACAGTCTTCTCAACCTAAACAAAGTAATCCTCCACTAAACAAGATGGATATTGTATCACCAGCCTACTTAATGCCAAAGAGCAGAACACACAGAGCGTCCCTCTTTTGGCCTCTGAATGGAAACAACAGGGGAGAAGCACTTCCTTTCTAGATGCTCTTGCATTCTTCATTCTTCATCTTCATTTTACCTGAGGTTTTAGATGTATTCTGCGGTATGAGACAATATATATATATATATAGTCTCATGTCTCATACACACACACACAAATATATATATATATATATATCAAAATGATACATAGCACATAAAAAGTTATTGAGACAATGACATTTTGTGTTATGAGTTTCATTTGTTTCAATAAATTGATTGAGATGAAGGAACTACGACTGCAGGATTCTACTTTAATGGCTTACATTCATGATTTGATATCAGTGTAACATTAACTTTTTACATTTTCTTTTAATTTCAGCCCAAAGTTGAAGATTCCTAACTTTTTGTGAGTAGTATGAATATGTATAAACATGCCCCCTCTTGTGGGGAATATAAGAGCAGTGCTCAAAATAAAAGTTTTAGGCTCTTTGTCAAATATATAAGATAGGGATCATATGGTGCATATGTCAGAGTGCTTTGAGCTCAATCGGTTTAAGTGGTACTAGATGGAAACATAAATCTAAAATCGTTGCTTAGGTCTACCGAGATGTGCCAAAACAGAGAAATTAATTAGATTATTGCGCGCACACACAGCATGGGGAATAAACTATTTTTACTATTTTATTAAGTTGAAGGATAGATGGAAGGGTAAATTATCTGCAAGAGAAAAACTGTAGGTTTGATATATTGGGTTAATCCCCCCCTTTTTTTTTTCAAATGTAAATATAGTTTTGTTTCATTTTCGTATTTCGCAGAAGCATGAATTAGCTACTTTTACCCTTGACCAAATTCTGTGATTCTTTTGTGAAGAAGCCTGCGAACCCCAATGAGATCATAATATTTGATATTTCTTTATTTTATTTTGAAATAATAGTGTAATCATATGAAATTGCACCTCAAGTTATCGTTTCCAGCTCTAGCTTTGTAAAGAGTGTAACAGTTCCTCGGATGCTCCCGCCCCTTACCTCACGTAATTCATCATCTTGGCCAATCCTGTTCCTCCCCAAAAAGTTAACGCCATGCAGCCTATAAGAACTGCTTAAGTTTCTCAAGTAACAGAAAAGACTTTCCCTCCCAGGAACCCATCTATGGATTCTTTGGTGTCTTCCCAGCCCGACAGATCTTCAGGTGGACTAACTCCTTGACTTCATGAGAGGGGAATAATTTGGGGGGACTCTCTCTGGCCGCCATCTACCCAGGTGGAGATGTCTGAGGAAAATCTAGGGGAAGAGTCCGGGAGCTCCCCTGTCTCTCCTGTGGACAGCCTGAGCAACAGCGAGGGGGAGCTGGACAGACAGCCGAAGAGATGTGGGAGGAAGAGGAGACCGAGCAGGAAAAATGGGGAGGACTCAGATAGCCCGACCCCTGGGAAAAGAGGGAAGAAGTCCACCAGCAGCAGCCCCCAGTCTTTCGAGGAGCTCCAGTCGCAGCGGGTCATGGCCAACGTCCGGGAGCGACAGAGGACCCAGTCTCTCAACGAGGCGTTCGCAGCTCTGCGGAAAATTATCCCCACTTTACCCTCGGACAAACTCAGCAAAATACAGACCCTAAAACTTGCAGCCAGATACATCGACTTCCTCTGCCAGGTCCTGCAGAGCGACGAGCTGGACTCCAAGATGTCAAGTTGTAGTTATGTGGCTCACGAGAGACTGAGTTACGCCTTCTCTGTATGGAGGATGGAGGGCGCTTGGTCCATGTCAACATCTCACTAACATCTGGAGAAATTATGCCCAACATGGTACTCTTGGTTTTTCAACTAAAACTGCATGATCCAAGCTTGAAATAAAATAAAATAACTCAACGGGAATAATTCTAACGATTGTGTTGCGTTTTAATGCAACCTATCCAACAATTAGCTTGATTTTTTTATGCTTTTCTGCACATTTAAGTGACAATCCGTACTTTATCTAACTTACAGGTGACTGCTGAATCTACCAATCACATTCTGAAGGGACAATCTGGAGTCCAATGCTGGATACATGGGATCACTTACACCAAAGACGACTGAAACTCTGCAAGGGGATCATTTCGTGGAGGCCCGTCAGCCTGTTAGCTCCACACATCCCATTCTGATGAGTTTTCATGTTGCTGACGACGAATGTTGAAAACATATTTTATGTTTTGTTTTTGTTTTTTTGTTTTTTATACCTTTGTTTAATGCATGCCTTTGGACTTTTTTTCTGTGGAGGTCAAAGTGCATCATTGAAGTTTCGGTTTTCTGTGTGAAACTGTTGGTGTAGCTCACATAGGCTGACTTCGTGGATCTAACCTGTGCAAAAAAGTATTTTCAGAATGCATTTATTTATTTATTACTGAAACGTGTTACATTGAGGAATAGTTTCTGTGTGTCGAATACAAATTTTAAAAAATCCTATTTTTTATTATCATTTCTTTTGTAAATGTTTGTATATTTTTTGCATTAAAGGAAAAGACGATGGGAGCACTTGGTTTTGCCTGGCTTTTCTTATCGAGGGTGAATGTGACTGTCATTTGGCTGAGGAGGCCGAAGTTTCATTAAAATGCTCAGAAATGTAGTGGACAGTATAAATCATAACGTTTCTTTAATGTATCAGGTGGATTACGCTGGCATTTGCACACGTATACTTATACATAATATTAATGAGTATTTCCAGTCACCGGGGAAAACAAATGGAGCTGTAACTGTCGGGAATAGTATAATTGGTTAAACACGCACTGTTTTCTTTTTTTCTTTTTTTAATGTTCGTAGAACAAAGGGGAAAAAAAGTCCAGGGTTTGATAAGTTTCTTACGTCATTTGTAACTTAAACTGTTTCAGGAAAGCCAGTGTTAATACATAATTCACACACAAGAGACCTTTTTTTATTGCAGGGAAAACATGCTGCAATAAAAACACAGGTTATATAAAATTAAATTTTAATTAAAGATTTAAAAGCAGCTCCAGTTTCTCTCACACTATCTCTTTTCCTGGGTTTGTTTAGAGTTGGATTAAAGTCATAAGTAAATATGTTATACAGAGGTCATGTCAGCCTGCCAGTCGGCCCAAGCATACTGCGATCTCCTTTCACCCTGCAGCTGAACGTAAATATAGTGCAGGGAGGAGTTTTTTTGTTGTTGTTTTTGTACTGATATCATAGTGACAAAATCAAACATAATAGAGTTATAATTTATCTGTTAGCTACATCAGCAACAATCTCGTGTGAGCTTGCAGGTCTGCAACGCAAAAAAAAAAAAGCCTTGAAAGGTCCCGATTATTGTCATAAATAAATCTTTCATAGCATACTGTTATCGTGCTGTGATTGATCTCCGTGATCTGGGAAAGTGTTTCTCGCTGTCCAAATCAAAGTGTGTCCGTTTGAAGGTGTGTAATTGGCTTGCGAGGCATGTATGGAATTCCCAGATGTCCATGAAATTTAAGAAGGCCGTGAAGGTGCAGGCTACATTCTCACTGAATGTCTCAACAAAAACCTCACAATCACAGTCAAGGCCTAAAGATCAACAAACAATTTTTCGTGAGAGCTGTTAAGGAGTTTCATTCAATTAAACAGCAAATAGTATCTGTAGACTGATTGGACATTTATCTGCAAAAGCTGAAATTTTTATTAAACACTGTCTAATTCAAGATTCTACGCAATGTAAAAGTCTCGAATAAGTTTCCTTTCCCTTTATTTCTGAAGAGAGGAGTTGGCAGTTGACTCTATGCGGAGGCACAGAATGAAACCTATTTAGAACAGATGTTAGTATTTTTTAAAAAGTCACGTGAAATGAGCAGATGTTCAGACTGTGCAGAGACTGGCCGTGCAGTGCATTACTCTGCAGAGACAGCTCGGAGCAGCTTTACTTTCACACAGACGCTTATTATGAAGCTACAGTCCTGCTTGCAGATGATCTTAAGTGTTGTGTTAATTACCGTGGATTATTAAGAGAATAACACGGATCAGGATGACCGCTGACACTTTAAAAAGGTATGGCCGAGAGAGAAAAAGGGAGAGTCTGCCGCGCCCATGATTATGTGGGATGTTGACTTGGTGTTTGTTTGGCTGTAAGGGAATGCAGGATGTTTTTTTTTAAAGATTCAAACGGGACGGCTTCTGCAGTTAAAAGTTTCATACAGCTTGGAAGCGGAGCGTACTTGAATGTGTATGTGTGTGTTTGGAGGAGAGGGGAAGGGGGGGACTTAAAAGGAGGGGACTACCTGGGGAAAGGGCAAGAATTTATCATCCAACCATTTGCAAAAAGAAAATGCATGACGCGAAGGCCTTGACTGACTCTGTACCATGACTGTTATGTCAGACATGGACAATAACTTCAATATTAGCTCATACCTTCGCTGTCGAGCTTTTTTTCCCCAATTATTTAAAAACTTTTACTATTTAGGAGTTCTAAAGACCAACCAAACAATCTTATTCCAATATTGCAATTTAAAACGTATTATTATTATTATTATTATTATTATTATTATTATTATTATTATTATGGACATTATTAGCTGAGACAATAAATATATTTTATACTTTTCTTAATACATTTGCAGCATTCTCCACAGTCTTTTAATATTTCTAGCTGGGAAATATAAATATATATACATTTACTTTTAAAGATACTGCCTACAATAATCCACTGTCATCTAAAAATATATCCCAAAAAGGATTATCTCTGCACTGATCAGGAGAAGAAGCAGGTGCTGACTTAACAGTTTCAGTTAAACACTTTAAGCACACTCCACAAGTATATTACATAAATGAATAAATAAATAAACATTTGTCAGACATGTATAGTTTCACCTCAAAAAATGCCTCAAAGAGTCATTAAAACCCGGAATAGTTTAGATTTGCACTTAATGCAAAACTAGGGGGGAGACAAAATGGAAACAGGCAACTTCAGTGCATATTAGATCACATACAGACATGTAAAAAGTAATTTTAGCTAAAGACAGCACCGTTGACTTCCACACAACTGAGTGAAAGCTTTGATTTTATATATAAGCGGAAAAAAAATTCATGTCCACATGTGGAAAATATGAATATTTCCAAAGCGCTATAGAAACTATGTTCTCAGTGAGCGGTTCCTTTTAATGCTGAATTCACAGCTTCAAATTTGGCTGAAAGAGAAGTTGCAGAAAAGAAGTGGGTGGAATGAGGCCTCAGTTGGATGGACTTTGACATAAAAGCAAAATTTGATTTTCTGTGATCTAGCCCCTTTTGGCAGATGGCTTCTTAAGTACATTGATTCATGATCCATTGATTTTAAAACTTCAGAAAATAAACACCTGCATCTGTCTCCTTTTTTAAATGTCAGCAGATCTCAGGAGTCAAATTTTGGAAGACCCTTTTCCCATATCAGAAAGTATTTCCATCCCCTGTCATTCATTCCATAAATGTGTGTTGCATGCAAAGGCAGGAATTTGCTTTCCTGTGATTCTAATAAGAAATTTCTGTGAAATGTAAAAGTGGGCCACAGAAAAAGTTTTATTTCACTTTATTAAGAAACAGAGCTGTGTCTTTGACATTTATTATCAAACAGAAATTGACTAAAATAATTAAATTCCCTCTTTTACAACTTCTACCTCTGAAGTAATTCAAACTCATTCAACTGCAAAAGTTAAAACAAATCTTTGTTACTAACCTGACGAAGAAATGTCCTTGGACCCTTCCCAAAAGATGTTTGACTGTAGGTTCAGTGATATTTAAAGCATGAATAATGGTGACAGACACCTGTGGCACACTGGCTTGATTAATGTAAACATCTAGTAACAAAAATTTAAAGGATGATTTTATGCTTGGCTTCAAAGGTATTTGACCAAATTACCAACAGGAACATATTCTTGTCATAATAGTTGACTGGCTGATGACCTCCCCCTTCATTCACATTTTATAATTTGTCTCTAAACTTAAAAAAAAAAAAGGACATTCCGCATTTACATTTTTTATTTAACAATTAATATGAACTAAGAGAAAACTGTAGAGATGAAGACAATCGTTAGTGACTACTTCATTTCTTTTGGGAAAACACTCATTTGAAAGATACCAAAACACTGTAAAGTGTTTGTTTGAAAAGATGAGAGGCCCTTAAAGTCATCAATCACACAAAGTTGAAAGATAAAATCTTGAGATTGATGGATATAAATAGACACACAAACCTGTTTGGCTTCTTGACAAAATGTTAAACCTGTGATTTTCTATCTGCTTGAAGGCTATGCAGAACAAATGAGTGATTACAGCAGTAAGTATGAAGTTATAACAGGTCAGTGTTTCATCATGAGATACATGTTGATAATGAAGAATGACACCATGATTCTGGCATGTGATCTAATTGCATCCAGGATGTCAAAAAGGGACAGTCAAAGACTGTGCACCTTCTATTTAACCTTTGTTGTGTGTGATGTGTGCCACCCAGGCTGCAGACAAGACACGGATCAGTATGTTTTAAGGATATACACAATGATGTCACGGACAGGAAAGAGCTGGAAAAGGCTTGGCACCTTTAGGAATTGGCCAGATCTCTATTGGCTCAGCAGAAACGCTGGAATAATAAACAGGCAATCAGAAGGCAGTGTGAGCGTACACAAAGGCATTGCAAAACTTTGCAGATAATAAAAGCAGATTTTTCACTTGAGGGGGATGATTATTTTTGCTCTTCAGTTGTTCATAAATAGAGGGCCCCTTACAGGAAGTATAAACATACAGATGAAGTGGAGGGTAGTCATATTCCAACAGTGATTTCAGACATTCCTGTTTATGTTAAATCAAGATCGGGTGTAACTGTAGCCATGGTTTGGGCATGAAATACAAAGGATTATTTCCTTAGGGAAGAAAGGGGAAAAAACTCAACACAGAATGTGTTTGATGAGTTTTGCTCATGTTAGAAACAGAGCCACATATCTTGTAAAACTCAAAAGACCATAGATCAGTTCCCTAAATAAATGTACAAATCCACAATAAAATAAATTCCTATTAATATCATTTAAAATATCAATAAAATCCCACATTGTTGCCATGAAACAGTGCTTTTTTTTTGCGAAGTAAAAGCTATGGACTGCCTCAGATTTAATTAGCCTCTTCTTGGATGTGATATAAGGCAGAGCACAATTTGTCCCTCACTGAGACGCAGAGTGAAACATGCAGGCCTTGCGTATTGCCCCGGGGTTAACAGGGGCTCTAATGATGCAGCATCTCTGCTCTTTTCCCTAAGGGTGCTACTCTCCCTGGGTATTAATCCCATTTGCCTCCATTAACCTGCTGGCCCACTGGCCCCACCAATCTTGAATAGCATGACTCCAGTGACATGCTGATAATTGATGTGTTGTTACCTAAAGTTACAATGATCTTCTTATTCCTCCCACGCTACCTCAAAAACTTTATTCTGGTAGAGTTCTTAACAGGCATTGTGAGAAGAGAAAATTCAAATGATCAGTGTAAAACTTCATACAGACTGTGTTTGCTACATTCAGCAAAAGTAAAAACATTTCAAAACAACTCTTCACACTTTGTTGCTAATAAATCTGAATCATAAAAAAGAAAAAAAGATAATGTGGAATGAAGTGGAATGCGATAAAAACATGTTGTTGTCAGGTCATTAACATACCCCACACATTAGATAACTAGCTATTAATCAGATTTTTTTTTCATTTATTTGGGGGGGTGGGGGGCTTGGAGGCTGTGTAAAATGTAAATAATAACCGAATGCAATGATTTGCAAATCTCACAAACCTATGTTTTATTCCCAGTAGAACATACTGTTTGCTCATCGTAAATTTGATAGCAACAACAAATCTAAAAAAAAAAGAAGTTGGGGAGGGTAACAAAAAGCTTGAAAAGTAAGTGATATAAAAAAGAACTGGAGAAACATTTTGCAGCAGGTTATTCAGTTAGTAACATGATTTAGTATAAACAGAGCACCTTGGAGAGGCGGAGTCTCTCAGAAAGAAAAGACATGGGCTTAATAATCTGCAAAAAAAAAAGTGTCTACAAATTGTATAGCATTACCAACTCTGTAAGAGGTCAATTTCAGAAAAAGTCCTACAAAGTAACATTGAGGTGACAAAATATTTAATCATCTATAATACATAATATAATCAAAATTTCAAGAATCTAAAGATATGTCTGAAAGGAACAGGCATGCAAAATTCAACATTGGATGTCAGTGAAATTCAGGTCTCAAGGCAGTAGTGCATTAATATTAGCCATGTTTCTGTCCTGGAAATCACTGCATGGGCTCAGGAACTCTTCTGGAAATCATTCTCATCCACAAATGCACATCAAAGTTCTATGGGCCAAGGCAACATGCTCCTAACCAAATTATATCTTTTTCAGGGAACGTTGTGCATATTTCAGCAAGTTTAAACGCGTATTGCATCTTTTAAAACAGTATGCTTCATAGTAGAAGGCAAGGTAAGGCAAGTTTATTTGTATAGCACATTTCCTGTACAAGACCGCACAAAAAGTGCGTTACATATAACATTAAAAGCATAGAAAGCAATAAAAAGCAACAAATAGCAAAAATCACAATAAAATTATTAAAATAAATAAATTGAATTGAATTGAATTGAAATGAATTGATTAAAGGCAAGATAAGTTCAAAATTACCATGAAGATTTTGGACTAGTCCCAGACCTTTTACCAACTGAAACCATTTGCTGCACAATGAAACACAAAATACAACAAGTAAGACTCATTTTCTTAAATCAAACAAGAATGGGACAGGATTCCTCTCCCAAGGGTTCAAAGGCAGCTTTTCTTTGTGGAGATAATACACAGTGTTAAATATGGCCCTGATCCAATTCTATCTGAGAGGTGTGACTGCCATCAGAGTAAAGATGAGCAAATATTTTCCATTAAATATTAAAATATCTCACTTTCAGCATTTAATTTAATATGTTTAGATACATTTTACATATACGTTATATATTACATATTTTCATATTTCTACTACTGTGAATTAAATATAGGTTTCTTAACATTTCAAGTCATTGTATTCTGTTTAAAATGGCATTTTATACAACATCCCAACATTTTTGGAATTAGGGTTATAGATTATCTACAAAATATTGTGGTAAAAGTATTGCTTAACAGATTTATAGAACTCCTGAATATAACGAGTGCACAATAAAAACATAATTTAGTTATGTTTACAGCTGTGAAATAAACCAGTCAACAGAAATTTCTATAAATCTATTCTGTCTTTATTATGCGGGGAAAAGAAATGTATTCCTCTGATTTAACTTTCTGCATTTTTTTGTGACTTGATATGTGTTTCCTTACATTCCAGGAGGGGTTTTGCTGCAGGATGTATTCCCTTCGGTCCACTGACGGAGGGCCTACCTGGTCCGGTGACCAAGAAAATGACAAGTACGACAATGAAAAAGCATTTGCATTTGTTACCGAAAGAGCATTTTGTGTGCAGTATATTTCCCATTATAATGTAGACTCTAATTCTGATGCAATGTCATGCTGTGCAGGAGCATCCACCGACCAACATTGACTGAATAATTTAAAGTGTATTTTTGAAGTCATTTTTTACAGAATATGATGTTGATTGCACTTTTTTCAATTTTGCTACAACCATTAAAGTGAGACTGTGTAACTTTTGGCCACTAGGGATCCTAAACCTGTAATTTCTCCCAAAATTAAACTTTTGACTCAAATATTAAACTAATGTGAGTATTAATTGATGATTTCAGGGGTCAATACAGTGTTTGACACATGTCGATGCACTGAGGGGGCTGCCCTCTTCAAAAACAAGACATTGTAACTTTTCATGAGCAGATCCGTCTCTCATGGGATCATGTGACCTGGAGCACTTTGCTCTACAGCTATAAAACACAGTAGGCTGTGCTTCATGCTACTTTTTCCTTGAAAGTTTGTAAGTAAGAAGGTAAACACGATGTCCGAGGAGCCCAGAAAAAGAAAGACAGTTTAATCTTGCAATAGTGTCGTGTGGGCTGTGGGAAGTTACAGGTTTAGCCCTGTAGTGGCCAAAAGTTGCACAGTATACCTTTAAACACTAATATGATTAATGCAAGTGCAAATAATTCCAAATATTTTACACAAACATGTGCAATAAACACCTTCATGATTGTAAAAACTAAACTTTTAAAAAAAAAAAAAAAGATAATCTGACCTGAATACAAGACAAGATAAACCTCATCTTTTCTCTGCTATCTTCATGTCATCAGGGTGTTGGCTTCATCCTCCTCAATGTATGACCGGCTGTTTGTGACCTTAGTGCTAAATCAAGTTCAATGAAAACCACTGGTGTTTGGCAGATAGTTTTACATGAGGGCAGAGGCAGAACCATTTGTTTGGTCAACCTCTGGCTCCCCCTTTGATTCGTAGCGATCCGTGACCCCAGGCAGAGCGACACCACTTAAGGCTCTTCATTCAACCACGATAGTGAGACTGATAAGATCTGCATGATAACTTACTTTACTTTAGTCTCTTTTCCCATTCATAGCACAGGATTTTAGTGTAAATGTTTAAGATGCATAATTGGATATCAAAAAAACCCTTTGTTAGACAGAGCAGCCCCTCCTGGTGAAATAACAGAAATAAGATTGAATAAATAAATGTGAACAGTGAACAGTGAACTTAGTGTTAGTCCTTCTTTTAAAAACATGAACCTTTATTAATGTAGATTTAGAGTATATCTTGTGCCTGAGTTAGACTTAAGTGGTTGGCATTTGACTCTTTTGCAGTATAAGATAGAGGAATAAAGCTTTAATTCCTAATGCAATGAGTCAAGTTCTCATTTGGAAAGACTTTAGTGTGAGTGACTGGCATTCACTCACTTTTCCTTTTTGAAATACATTAACAACACGTGAGAACCGCAGCATCTTTCGTGTGAGGGCAGGAGTGTGGTCTGGGCCGTGTTCTGCTGTTTTTGCACCAAACAGTCTGGTATCGGAGAACATTATCCAAAGAAATACATGTGGCACTTCATCTTTCCATGGTTGGTCCTCAACACAACTGGAAAACCATCAGGAAAAACAGTGCTGTGTTTATTTTGTATTACAAGAGTATTATTGCATTAAAAGGCTGAATAATGCATTATGATTCTATGTTTGTTACTTCGGGACAAAACTTATGGTATTAACAAGATAATAGCTATACCAAAGCAGGAGCGCTGCAGATTATTTCCCATTACATGCACTCTCTTGTGCTTTTTATTAACTGAAGTATATTTCTTATTTTAGAGGATTTAAATGTATACATTCCAGGAAAACAAGTATTTGGAATAATGTTAGTAAGATAAACAAATAAAACAATTCCAAATAATTTGACGATTGACTTGCTAGTACCTTAACAAACTCATGTAGAAAGCTGGACTTTAAACTATCCTTGGAAACCTATGTTTCAGTCAGTGAGTGATTCAAGAAATGTTTAACAAAAGAAATGCCTGCCAAAGTATTAGATGTGTTGCAGTGAGTCACCTTTTCTCATGCACGCACAACTTTTCTCTATGCTATTCTTATTTTGCTTCATTTCCCTGACCTTTAACACTTGCCCCAGAGAGATGCAAATGCCCAAAGAACATAATGGCTCCCTTCCTGTGTAAAAACTAGGCCGTAAAGGAGGATAATTAGAGTTGCCATGACAACAGGGTCCAGCGGCTGATGGAGTCATGTTCGCTTGCAGAACTTCAAACAGTATCAAAGCTCCACTGGCTGGTACACCGGTTCTGGTTTGAATTAGGGACTAACTTCCACCATCTCTCCTCAAATTCGAGATCTATATGGAACACCCCCTTCAAAAATGTTCAAAAATGGGCCAAGCTAGTCCTGATCCAGACAGACCTAAAGATCTGGATTTCATTAAAGACAATTATCTTATCTGTTTCATCTCAACGCTGCCCCAAGGGTTGGCAGGCAGACCACTGGGTTCTTTGCAGTTTGAGAAAGCCTGCAGCCAGCCAGAGGCCTGTGGATCAGGTCATTAAAACACTCCTGCCCCTGCTGCTAGTGATAAAATATTTTCATGCTTTTGTAAATAGATTTTCTTCTTTCAACCCCACAGGACAGAAAAAACACAACTTTTCTTCTCTGGATATCCCAAGATAAGGACACTCTAAATTCTGAGAGGAGTCAGCTAAAAATTGTTGGTTTTGCTCTCAGGTGGAGCTGCTTGAGTTTTGTCTGTACTTTTGTTGATTTTCTCATGCCAATATGTAGCTGTACTTTATCATCAACATGGAGCCAAGATGCTGCCCCATCCAGACTACATGTTAAGGATTGTGTGACAGCATGCGAAGGCCCTGTTCAAGTTGTCATGTTCTCCTTTAATATTTAATGACAGTTGGGAAAATGTTCTGATTGGCTTTCTTGCAGAGAAATAGATGAGAAAATTGATACCATTTTCATGTCTCTCCATCTGAGATGAAACTACAGGCAGGAGAAAACTAGCTTGGTGTAGCACAAATCCTGGAAACAGAAGAAAACAGCCAACTTGGCTCTGCTTAAATTAAAAAACACAACCCCGTCTGCTTGAAATCACTTCTCTATACTAATGTACAACTACAAATCGACCTCATTAAGAAAAGAAACACGATGTATATTTTGTTTCCTGCTATCATAATGAAGAAAATGTATTAATAGATACAGTTACTGTGTTATAGGTCAGTACTTGTAGCACTAGAAAGAAAGTTAGGCAAAGTACTTTTCAGATTTCAAGTACAACTTTAATGACTTCATACATAACTTGACAAAATCACAAAAGACCTGAACCCCACTTGGACTTTAGCACCAATGACTCGTGACTTTATTTCGACTTGATACTGTGACTTCCACTAGGACCGTGCGTAGAAAAAAAAGGGGAAAAAAAGTGTGCTCCAAATAATTTCCTAGACTAATTACATTTCCTGTAAATCAACTTGAATACAAAACCAAGAACCATAATAGAATTTAATCTAGTTGTAGGAAATAGGTATATATTTTTGAATGCACTGATGATTTGTTGAATTTTTCTAAACTTATTTTGCCATTTCAGGGAATTATTTGGTATTATGAGTTATTAAGACTCCGGGCTTGTATGCCTTCAAATGGAGCTTGATTTGGGACTCAAATGGAAAGACTTGAAACTTGACTTTTCTTCTTCCCATATCTTGAATTTTGAAATTTGAATCTGGAAAAATTTCCAGTGATTCACTACATTTACTAATATTTAAACAAAACTGCAATCTTGATCTTGACACAGATAGGAGTAAGCTTGTGATTCCCAGCCCATGGTATCACTGTCCAGCACCCGCCATCTGTCCCGACTACCACCTTGAGACTCCAGTGCAGTTGAAAACTCGCAGCACATCACGCAGTTGAATATAATCTGCCTCTAAATGTTTAAATGTCCTTTCAAGAAAACAAGATTGCCAATTTCACTTTCTTGCACCTTAAACTAATACCCTGAGTGATTTTTTTTTTCATTTTGCAACACTAAGCACTGACAAGCTGTCTATACAATTAAAGCATTATTTCAAAAATTTCTGTTATGTTTAGGCACTCAAGGATCATGAAAAGGGAAACTGCGTGGTCTTCATTTTTTGCTGAAATTTTCCAAATAACTCGAGGCACAATATGTCAATTTAATCGCTGCTAATACTTTGATTGAAACCACAATCTTTGTGAAAATGACATGTGGTTTAATGCAGGGGGATGTGCTGGACTCTGTCTTAGCAGAGTGCAGTGATTTCCTGGCAACGCTGCTGGTTGCCTGTGCAATTTTACAGCAACAACAAGGCAGCAAAAAAAGAGATGCAACCAACAAAGACAAAAATTGCTGCTAGTGAAAACTCATGAATTATGTTTATTACTGTGTTTCACTGAGATACCAGGTGCAATGAGGTGTATTTTTTCCAACTTTAGAAAGTACTTCTTTTTTCCATTAAGAGACTTGCCTAATAATAGTGACACAACTCTTAGCCAAAAACTGAATAAGCACTTTTCCCAAAATGTCCAACTATTCGTTAAAATGCTTCTGATTAACGCCACTTGTTTAATTTGAGAGAGGAGAAGGGACAGTTTAAGTGATTATGCACAGTTTGACTTAGAAAATAGTTGCTCATTTTATGGTAGGATGCACTTTGTGGGGGTAGAACGGTGGTGATGGCAAAGAAGCAAAGAAGGATGTGAGGCCCTTTACAGGACCTGGAGCTGAAATCGAGAACCCTCCTCATCAGGGGTTAGGGATCACGCGGGCTGAGACTTCCCTTCATCACAGCCAAGCCGGGAAATGCAGAGGACAGCATGGGTCAGCTCAGCCAGCCTGCTGTGTGCCGTTACCATAGCAAACATCCCAAAGGCCAAAGAAAACACATGACAAGTACAATAATATAAAGTGTAATCATGAAGGTCAGTAGCCTCCAATGCTTTACCTCCATTCTCCAAAACTGAAATAAAAGACAGAGTACTTTAAGGAAAATAACTCAGTAATGTAGTCATTTTTCCTCCATGTCTCAAGAAAAGTCAGGAAGCCTTGAGGGATATGCTCTAGAGACTCTCCATGAGAAGCCATTGAGAGATTCCAGCTCACTTCTAATGCAAGATATTTACTTTCCGGTTCTTTGTACTTGGTGCCCTGCCGATGGAATCTAGCATCCTCTTCAAGTGGAAATTTTATGACTTATTAACTGTCAACAGTTCATAACCTCCAAGGAGCTATTAAACTTTCTTCTGTGGTCACAGCAGAAATGCCAGTGTTTGATTTGGACTGGGAGGATATTTGAATGTTGTTGCTCTTCTCCACCCTGCATGCAAGTGCAGCAAAATACATCAGTTTCAGGTTCAGCTCATTGTGTCAAGATAAGGATAATAATGTTTTTTCTTTGTTTTGAGACTACAGAAAGCATGATGGGAATTTATCATCAAAGAACAGAGTTTAATCACAACAGAAAGAATAACTGTGACATTAACACCCTATAAATATTTGCAGCATTACATCATCACCAAAAGAATATGATAACAATATTTGTTTTTCTATAACTGCTTTTCTTCTTCTTTTTTTTTTTGTGTCTTTTTTACATTCAGCCATATCATAGCTATATTTGTACTTGAGAAATAGTGTTAGCAGTAAGACTAAATCATTTATCACTGGCCAAAAACAACTAGGATGAATAATTGAGTCCAGATGTAGTTGATTCAAGTGAGATACCAGGGTTCATTTCCTGTCTGTGCTCTGTAAGACAACCTATTACACCTCCCAGGCAGCTGCCGGGTACACTGGCCTTGCCTGAATGTCAACACTCCTCAGGTGTCAGCAAAAGAATCACACAACACACAAGAATGCTAGTCTCCGGTAAACACTGAAGGATTATATTTTTCTGTCCCATTTTGTTATGTTTAAATCATAGTAAGATCTGCCATTGATATTTACTGTATATGACTCGCAAGAGGTGGAAGAGTATCAAACATGCAGGTTCTGTAATTTAGTTTACTGAGGTATCCCAATAAGCAAGATGGAATTTTAAACTATTTTTTTCCATGTCAAAGCAGAAATGATGATGTGTCTATGATAGAGAAAACCATAAGAAAATGTGAAGAAAAAAGAAAAGGAACAATATTTGTTACATTTACCTCGACATTGCAGAAATCAAGGTTTCATGTTTTGCCACATGGAATTAATTTGATTTGGTGATTTGTATCCATTTTTTTTTACTAGTCTGTAGCCTATTCTAAAATAAGTTGGGACCCGTTCAGACTTTGTAATGATGCTATTCCTTCTCACAAGAATAAAGAAAAATAGAAAACAATGAATTGAAACATTTTATGTGTTTGTGTTACACACAAACATAAACTTGCCTGCAGTAGCAGTTCTCTTGTTTATTTTATATGCTAAAAGATCTGGGAGGCCATAACTCTCAGTCTGCCTTAAAAGCATTCTCTTCCGGCCCTTTGGGCCCATGTGGTAATAATTAGGTTCTCTGGCTCGCCCGTGCAGGTGACTGACACTGAGTGACCACTCTTCAGCAACCATGCATGTGCTAATGAAGCAGAGTTTCCTGCTTGTCTTTATTTTATGAGTGAACTATTCAGTTTTACTTTCAGTTGCCTCCCTGCAGAAACTGTACATTTCCTGAAAGTCACCATTTGTAATTTTGTGGATCTGCTGAATGTTTTTGGCAATTTCAACACAGATTTATTTTCTACTCTTTTCTTTTTCTTTCTTTTTTTTTTTGTCTGTCTGGAAACCTGGTTATGCTCACCTGTAGAGTGAAATGAAGTTGCCATTTGCAGGTGGGACTAAATCTTCTGTCTTTCAAACTGAGCTATGTTATTTGTGTTCTCACTGAAATCGGCATCCATCTGTTTCAGCATGAATTGCATGCCAGTTTCAAAACAAATAAACACCAGCCAAGGAGGTTTTTATGGACAAAATCAATCTGTTGAAGGACGTCAGGGTTGTTTGGAAGAAAAGGTAAATAGTGAAGTTGAGTGGCCTACACACTTTAATGCTGTGTTTACACTGTAATTAGTCTTTGCAGAATGAGAGTCCTGACAGAGGGTTCTGAGATGGTGTGGCATGATAAAATAAACTCTAAACAGCTATGTTTCAAGACATCCTCCATGGACCATAAACCAAAGCAGCCTCTACAGACCACAACCGACACTCTCTAATTTTCAAAATGGGTGGTCTAATTCTTTTTTCTTCCTCTTACCATCTTCTTCTATCTTGCATCCTTAAATACAATTTGTTTTCCTCATTTCTTTGCATTTGTGTTGTCTTCCCTTTTCATTTGTTTTCTTTTTACCTCCAAGTGTTTGTTGCTTGACTTCCTGCCCCCTCCCATCCAGACTGAACCTGGGTGGAGCTTCAACTTCCAGCTCTCAACAGGCCCCTCCGGACTCTGAGCCGATGACACAGTCTAGAGCCATGGATGCAGAAGGAGGGACGACTGAGACTCATTCCAAACTGTGTCACTGTCCACCTGAGCAAACAGGGTTTTGGAGGAAAAGGGGGAGAAAGGGGGAGCGAGTGGGGGAAAAGCTGGTAGGGAGACCAGCAACCTATTGGTGAGGGAGGACTGGCAGAGTGACAGCCAATGTACAATAACATTAGTCTTCCGCTCTGGCTTAAGTGAGCGCTCCTTCTGGACACATCTCTGCCTCTTCATATTATTCTTTTTTCTTCTCTTTTTTGCACGTGGAGCTCCGTCCAATGGAAACACATTCCTGTCATGCCTCACTGCTGTTCCCTGTTTAGATTTCTCATTACAAACAGTATTACACGCATGGGCTGAAGCTGGCCTGGACACAGGCAAGGGAGAGGCCAGGGACCTTAGTCCTGCACAGCCTCTAATACAAAGATGAAAGAGTTTGGTCTGTCACATGGTTGCAAAAAAAAACAACAAATCTTTGGTATTAACTTTGCAAATCCATTCTTTTGTCTAGGGAAGAAGGAAAGAGAAGAGTTGTAATAAATGATATGACCTTTTCTAGAAGAAATAGTGTTTTTTGCCAGCTCAACTTTTATTGACCAACAGCCATTATGTGGCTGCTTTCCCTTGTTACAAAACTTCCAGGAAACTTAACAGAAACCATGGGAAATCTAAAAAAAAAAATTTTAAATTAAAAAACAAAAGAAGGGAGGGGGGGGGGTTCTTTGGATATTAAACCATCATGAGAAGGAACAGTTTATCGTTTGATTTTGGAACTTCCTTGTTAAGTTGGGATATGATGAACTCTAATTTCCATCTAGACGATTTATGATTATGAAGTGGAGCTGCCTCACAGGATCCCAGAACTTTATGGAAAGCAGACCTCCTTCTCTCTCCCTGCTCTCTCTCATCTTAATCCAAGCGCAGCACCACTGGACTGGATCTGCCATGCCTGAGCAGGCTGTCTGGGAATTGTTGACTGACAATGTGAAGATGTTAAGTCATGTGAAGAACGGGGGTTACACCACAAACTGAAATACCTGTCCCAAAATTGTTTGGCCGTTGGCTTTAGCAATCATATACATTTGATGGATAAAAGACATTTTCCTCATAACAAACAATCAAATAGCTGGCTAATTGAAACATACATTTCTATGAAGTTTCTAACCACTACAACAGTGAATGTCCGTCTCTCATTGACACAAAGTATGATTCTTTTGTACCTTTATGTAGACAGAACACAGAGTCTAGGTATGTTATGACATACGCTTTCACACATATTTGCAGATAATCTTGCCATCAGTTTCTGTAAACCCATGAGATTAAGTTTGTGCTGCAGCCAAGATATAAGTGATAACAGTGAGTTAGGCCTTTTGAAGATATAACGTGGGCATTCTTTCATAACAGGCTGTTGAATATATGGAGTAATTTATAGACAAGAATATTTATGTTCTCCTTTCATCTGGAGTCTAACGCTGCAAGTTTTATTTGTGAAGCTGTTAATGATGTGTTGAGATGATGAACTACAATCAAGCATCTTTTTCTAATAAAGAGCATTCGTCAGTGCCATACACAGTTTTAACTTTTCAATATGTGACTACAAAATAATATTAAAGCCACAAACATTCTCTCACTTTCATATGAGGGTAATGTGTTTTACTATATAGTTTGTATTGATGAAAAGACAGAAAATCTGGAAAAAAGAAATACGTGCTGGCAACCATAGATATATTTCTTGACATGCAGGTTTAATATCAACCGAAAAAGACCAAAAGTCAAATGTTTTTTTTCTTTGCTCTTGTTCCACCAATTGTTTTATGAAATTTAGCAAGCTATCCAACAAATGGCCCTCATAATAATTTCATCCACCATGGAAAGTTAAAATGTGAGCACAGATCTCTACAGGAAAAGCAAGATTTAACCCAAAATACAACAGACTCCTTGATTATAAATAAGGTATTTTCACAAAATGTGCAAATTCAGCAACCCCGATATGACTTGTCTGCATGTGTCACTTACTGAAAGCCAGTTAGTTTAACCATCACCTCTTCCCGCACATGTGCATAGTGCCTAAAACACAATTAACCACAACACTTTGTTAACAGTCATTATGACAACATTTTAATACTCAAAAAGTCACAAAAACGTCATGCATGATAAGGATTTTTGGAGCAGTCACAGTGACATGGGCTTGTGGATTTTTTTCCTACAGTAGTTTTAAGAGGGTGTTTATTTGTGATTTTTAAGAGTTAGAAGAAGCAACTTTTATTTTATTTTGTCTATAAGTTGAAGAAGCTATTGTGAGGTAGTTAGCACAACTTAAGAAAAAGACTGGTAACAAGGAAAGATATTAAGATTACCTCTCTCCAAAGTAAACAAAATCCTCCTAACAGTTTCTTTGAACAGATTTAATAAATTATGATAAGTTAATTGCTGAGCTTTAGAAAGTGTTGGCCCCTAGCATTTTCAGCAGGACAAATTCTTCTCTCTAAGCTAAGCTAACTGGTTGTTGCGCAGGGATCTCACAACTCAGAACAGATGTTCAGTATGTAAATGCTTTCATTATTATTTTGCCAGTTGACAAACTTCTAGTCAAAGAGGAACCGTGGTGGATCGCAACAAACCATCTCTGTTTTGCAGCCAGCACCTAGTGGAGGAGGGGGGAACTGCAATTTTTGGCACTTCCGCATAGGCTTCTCATTTC